>OZ026574.1:24881703-25241703 GCA_964020215.1 Aurelia sp. 3 sensu Dawson et al. (2005) | reverse complement strand
TCGAATCTTTGCAGAATTTTAAAATCAAATGCGTAAAAAAAATGTTGTTGCCTAATTCTTTCAACCGAAAAGATTGAAGGAGACTTGAAGTCGTTTGCCATAATTCCAGAGAGGGCATTTTCAATATCATCATTATTGTTGGGATTACAGCGTTTCTAAGATTTATAAATGGTTTTACGAGAGGAGGTATTCGGTTTCATTAAGTTCTTTTTGGGACTTCAGTGCTTAGCAACCACCAACTCCCTTTTTAAGTTCTTTTCCCTTGCAGATTCTTTTGCACATCAGATGTCAAGCATTTTCAAGCATTTTCAAGCATTTCATCTACTATCAAATAACGAGTTTCGCTTGTGACATCGCCATCGAAACCCTTACCTGACATTTGATCTGGAATAGAATCTAATGCATGATCCATCAGTTTTTAATCGTTTGTATTGTAGTTGTATGTTAGTTTAACGTTGCATGTCTTTTTATATTGGCCATGGGATAGTTATTGTCTTTCGCTCCCCATGTTATCGTACCTGTAGTGTTGTATAATAATTAAGATAGGTGTAGTTAAATCTAAGATATATTGTAAATATTTAGATTTGAATAAAGAAAGAGTATCGGAAGCTTTGCCAAAGATTAAAAGTACAATAAATCATAAACTAATCAGGAAAGAAAATATGACCAATACAAGAAATACTTAGTTTTTGACGATCAACAAGACGGTAGCAAGTAAAAGTCTGTAGCTCTGATGGTTTACAATTTAACATTTTGATGACGTCACAACTTCAAAACTGGCAGAAAGTTTGAAAATGCTGCAATTTCGAAAATAATTATGATGCAAAAATTCTCTTCTGAATTTCTAGCAAACGACCTCAAGGTCTCTTCATTCTAGTCAATTAAGAGAATTAGGCAATAAAGTATTTACTATATTTACTATTTTGAATACTATTTTAACTACGTATGTACCGGGTGAGCCAGAGAAAAGTTCCAACTTTTAAAAATGCATAACACCAAGAGTACTTAACAGATTTGAATGATTCAATTTTTATTGAAAGCCGAAAGATAGAAGTATTTTTATGACATTTCTTGCTGTTTTACCAGTGCAAGAGTTATCGGTAAATTTATGTTAATAAAAATTCTATGGTTGTAAAATGACCAAAAATGAGCCTAAAACATTGATCAAATTGCAAGGACTTGTTGAATTGTATGTACTTTACAAGTTACTACCGGGTGAGCCGGAAAAAAGTTCCCACTTTTGAAAATTCATAACACCAAGACTACCACACGGATTTGAATCATACAAATTGTAGTTAAAAGTCGAAAGATCAAAGTATTTTTGTGATTTTTTTCCCTGTCCTACCAGCACTACACATATTGGTAAATTCAACTTTATAAAAATTTGATGGTTGCAAAATCACGGAAAAAGGGCCTAAAACATTGATCAAATCGTAAGGATTCTATTCAAATCGAACAATAGGCCATGGGCGTTTCACCTCCCTCAAGAGTTATAAGACATCGATTTTCAAACAAATATGAAAGATTTTCAATGCCAAGGAAACTAATGCCTAGAGGATATCTCTCACCCATGTGAAGTTGCATTTCCTTCATTATTCTGTGCGAGAGGTCATTTATGAATTGATCGATGTTTTGGACCATCTTTCAGTAATCAATCAACCATGAAATTTTTGTAAAGTTGAATTTACCTATATTTGTAGTGCTGGTAGGACAGCGAGAAAAATCATAAAAATACTTTGATCTTTCGGCTTCTAACTAGAATTTGAATGATTCAAATCCATGAAGTAGCCTTGGTGTTATGAGTTTTCAAAAGTGGGAACTTTTTTTCTGGCTCACCCGGAAGTACTATTGATATACTTCGATTATTCTAAATTCAGTTACATATACCAGAATTCGAGACGCTACATACGCATTTAGTGCTAAGAGGTAACAGGTAAACAAGATGATTTCCATTTGCCATATCTTAAGATGAGAGACATTAAGCGTTGCAGGAAGTGTAACACTCATATGTACTTCGACTAGTCGTGATTCAGTCATATATGCCTGAATCCGAGACATTACATACATAATGTAGTACTTATTAGTAAGCAATGTCATTTCTATTTGCCAGATAAAGCCTTTGCTAAGAGTATAAGACTTTAATGTACTTCGATTGCCTCATATATCAGACTTGGAATAGCTTAATACGTATGTAGTACTGATAAGTAAACTACATATTAACATAATTGCCAATTGCCCCATCTTACAAGACAAAGAGTCTTTCCTAGGAGTGTAATAATCTTTTATCGACTAAAATTAGTCTAAATTCAATCACATATATTGGAGTCTGGACGTTACTTACATTATCGATACTGATTAAACCAGAGTCTATAGACTCTGATTAAACTATCTTTTTAATCTGTTGGCAAATAGTGACCTTTTTTATGTCCCATGTCAGTATAACTGTCTTCAAAGTATATTCTTTACGTTTTTAATTTTCATGTCTTTGAAGGTTTATATTTCAGTCTGTCGTTCTACAAACTGTTTGCAGCTGCTACGGAAGTCAAATCATGGGCGATAGGACACGCAGTGTGTAGCATTTTGAAGTTTATATAAGTAGCGAGCTACCTTAACTTAGTGTTTTTTGTTTTTGAACTTGTTTTTACTTGATATACAGCCACCTTTCACTGTTTCGTAATTTGAAATTTGTCGGTAGTGAGCCACCTTAAGTGCAGATCCACCTTGATCGTAAAGCTTCCTGTACTGAGGGTGGCTCACTACTGAAAATTTTAGAACTATGAAGCAGTGAAAGGTGGCTGTATACCAAGTAAAAATGAACCGATAATACTGTAAATTAAAGATTTAAGTACCAAATGTAGCGTAGATGTAAAAACACGACGTTTCGAGCGTATACTCGTTTTCTCTTGATAACGAGTATACGCTCGAAACGTCGTGTTTTTACATCTACGCTACATTTGGTACTTAAATCTTTAATTTACAGTATTATCGGTTAATTTGCATACTAGTACCACACGCCACAAACATATTTTTATTCAAGTAAAAATGAGTTTGAAACAAAAGAAACCAAATTAAGATGGCTCGCTTCTGATATCTATTTCAAACTGCTACACACTCGGTGTCCTATCGCTCATTGTCAAATACAGAAACTCGATACAGTTTTATCCCAAACCATATGACAATTAACATGTAAGCTTGTTTAGCTAAATGAATAGAGAGTATTTCTTTTAGAGCATAAGGGGGGCTTATCTCAAATTTTGGCTCAGATTGGAGCGACCTATTAGAGAGGGGGCCTTAAAGAGAGAGTGGTGTCAAATCAAATAGAACTTTAGCAGTAATTCAGTTTCTCGTCTGTAAAATAAAACTTCAACATACCCGATTTGATTTGTTTTTCACCCAACTATGGCCTGTTGAACGCCCCATGTTTGCTATGAGTCACCCGACCAAATAGTTGCTTCACATTGCACATTGAAGAAACCGCAAGGTTCTGTTTTCCGAAGTGGTCAATTTTATTCTTTTGTCCAAATTTTCGAATACACTTATTTGTTAATTGAAACACAGGAGACGGAGAATGGTTCAAAATACTTGCACGATTCAGTAATGCATACAAATGTACTAGAATTTAATCATACCCGCCAGTTAACTTTGTTAAATTTCTCTTGAATGCTCTATCAGTTTTACAGACTCCCATCTCTACATCTCTGTTTTCGTTAGGCCATACATTGTGTTGTGTTGTTGCAGTTGTATTGAATTCAATACAAATGTTATATTGTATTGCCACCATGTTAAAGTACATATGTCATGAACCTGATTGGTTCACGATACAATTCTCTTTATTGTTTATTACAGAAGCACAGGATCGAGGCTGAATTTTCATTGCAATGAAAATTCGTGAAGCAAAAATGAAAGATCACAAAAAAATGGAATTCCAATCCACATTTCTTTGTTGTATTAACCAAATGTTGACGTGACATATGTCCTTTAAACTTCTGTTCAATAGTTTGCAGGTCATCCCTTCGTCGCAACATTTTTTATCCTTTCGGATAACTGAATAATCTCCACCCTATTGCATATCCCTCCCCAACAACACAATGTTATCCCTCCGCGAAACTGCTGAACAATCTGCCCTCTAAATAACTGAATATCGTCCGATCTCCGTTCTGCTGCAAACACATGCTACTGGCTAACTGCCTTAAAGACTCAAGAATCACCGTTTCAGCGATAGAACAGATTACGCTTTCATTGAATTCACTTTGCTGAGTCAGCCATACGATAAATCTCATGGTGATGCGCAGTCTTTCAACTTTCCGACCTTTCGATTTTACAAAAGAAAGACTGCACGCAGGCTACCGGCGGACCAGCTTGTAACTATGTCGATCCCTTTTAATGTTTACTTCATTTCATTTCAGTCATATGTGCATGGTTATGCGTGGTGTACAAAAACCAGGATCAATGACAGTAACAAGTTGCATGTTGGGTACGTTCAGGGATGATCCTAAGACAAGAGAAGAATTTCTGACATTGATCAAACACTAGCAATCTTCAAATTCTTAGAAATCTCGGTTTGTCAATTTTTTCTATTTCCAGTTTTAAATTTATCTTTCGATTTTGTGGGTTTTAAGGGCTTGCTTATGAGGGAAAATCATCCCACCTTCCAGGCTGTGAGTTGAGAGGTGAGATCCCACCTTCTTATACGATACGATTCTTCCTCGCCTCCTCTCCGCATCGAGGTTCCTTGTATTATTAGATATGGTTCGAGAAGTCAAATTAGCACAAAATTTGAGATAAAGCTACGAATATTCGTCTATACGATATCATTTGGGGGAATTCTACAAACTTTCACCTTTTCCACGGGATTTGAGGCATTGGAATTAGCTTTCTTATTGTTGGGTCATGGAAATGGTAAGGAGACAGTCGTCAGCAGTATAGAACCGAGGTGATAGATATATGCATAAAGTGGAAAAATGTTGTGACGGTTTTAGCTGAATTCAGATGCTCTTTTACAGTTTTTCTGAAATATCTTGGCGGTCTGCGGTGTTTGGTACCCCCCCCCCCCCGCTACGACCTCAACTTTATAAACAGAGTAGAAACTGCTGCGCTACTTTGAGATCTGTTGCGAGAGCCAGGAGTTTCAAAGTTATGATTTCTCGCGCATGCTTGCGCATTTTTCCCTGTCGGTTTTTTACGGAATACAAGCCATGCCATCCTGATTAGTCAAGGTCCCTTGCTACTAATGGTAGTATTTTACTGCAGTGGGTAGCAGTTTTTCTCTATGTAGACCATAGATGATGGGTTGGAACTGGAAGGTGGGATGACGAGCACGCGCCGAGGTGAAAGCTAGGGAACCTAATCGCTGCTTTTGCCAAGCACAAATTATGATTGTTTATATCTGAAATGATGAGCTGGGAGTTGGAATAGAAAGATAGAGGATGAGATGAAATTTAGTTGTAAATATCCACAGATTTTGTCCCACTTGAGAGCTTGTAGCCTGCTGAGAGGTGGGATAGTTTTTCTCCTACAAACAGGCCCTACATGAGGTGTTTTTAATTTTATAAATATATGTATCTTAGTCTATTTATCCACAAATTTCTTACTTAATTTTTACCATGAAATCCTATGACGGAAATTGTTAGGTTTTTAAATATAGTCTGTAAATGTATTTTGCTTTTTTTCACTGACGTCTGTACTTTGAAAAATTGTTGCATAGTCAAACATCTATTCCGAAGAGTGACATCAAATTGTCTCATGAGAAAAATAATTAGAGCCATAGGGCATGATGCTAGTTACTATGACGGAATGTATTCATATGATTTTGTGTCCTTATACTAGACTGACGACGTGATTCCTTGTATTCGTTCAACATTTATGATCTGATGTTTTAATTTCACTCATACAAAGGACTCACGACCAAATGGATTCTAAACAGGGACTAAAATCTTACGAAAAATCAGAAGAAACTTAGAACATCTTCCATCCTACGAACGTCGAAAGAAAATTCGAACGCCCCTTCGAAGATCACTTCGAGTGTTGCTTCACTTCGAGAAGTCGAACTTTGAACTAATAACCAATCAAACGCTACAAATAGGCACGTGGGTTGACCATATCAAGAAAGCAGCGATCTGATTGGTCGCGCCGTGAACGCGGCGGACTTGGCCTAATTAGTCCTCTAATTAGTCCCTATATTGAAGCGTAAGGACTTAAGTCCCTCAACTGAAGCGATAACAACAACAACAACAACAACGAGCGTAAGTTAGAGGGACTCATGTAATGTAGTCTATCCTTGCACCTGAAATTTATTAAAAATAGCCACAAAACTTCATTACTTCAATGATTTTCTTTGTTGATGTTGAGTTATGATTGTGTACAATATCCTTAAAAATCTGTTCTAAAATTTACTGAGCAACGATTTTTAGAAGTTCAAATTTGCCTGATTACTGAACTAGTGTCCCGGCCTTGACCGTCCATATCTGGTAAGGGCTGAGAAAAAGCCGAAAGCATTATTCCCTGTTCTCAGCAGAAGCACTGCTTTGGCGCCATTCTCCCTGGATTCTCCTAATTCTCTCCTACGCTACCCGTTTAATGGCTAATTTCCGCTCAAGCACAGCTTGCTCATAAATCTCTTTATCTCATGCTTAATCCACTCCCACGGTTTCCATTTTTTCTAATTTCCGCTCAGCGGCATTTTCCGAGCGAGCAGAACTTACGCAATAGAAGGTCGCTCAGCCGTAACTTCTTTTCAACTCAGAGCGATATTTTCTCTCGTAAGAATAACATTTCCACTCGCTTTGCCCGGAAAATGCCGGTGAGTGGAATTCGGCCTTTACGTCGCTACGAAAGAGAGAATTCGTAAATTTGCCTGTGAACTCTTGGGCCTAAACGAAGCGGAGCCAAAAGAGAGAGGACAAAACAAAGTAACGTTTTTGCAAACTTGCCATGCCCTATAAAGTTTTTTTAGGATTCGACACCTGCGCCAACTGAAATATAGATTCTCGCAGCGTCCTAGGGCACTTGACTCGTTTGGGAGACGAAGTGCTGACCTATTTTTTGACGCTTTGTATTTCAATCTTGTTGTGATCCAATCAACATTTGGGCTCACGATGTCATGCGCATCGTTGGTACAGTTCCTTTACACCCATTCCAAAAGTCGCTTGTTTTTTAGATTTTTACCAATAAAGCTAACATGTCACTTGATAAGCCCATGCTTCGAAGCAGGTAGCAACAACACTATTTCTTTCGATCCACTGGAAGATTTGCTTGAATTATGAACTGAATTAGTATGCAGCAGATGAATCAGCAAGCAATGACTTTAATTGATTCCGGAATCTCAGGAATCTGATCATATCAGCATTTTCCATAATGATGTCATTTTGGCCGCCATTTCGGCTATCAGTGGCGGCGCCACGGGGGGACTGGGGGATTTGTCCCCCCTAAATTCCAAAAGTCGGCAAAGATTGTCAAAGAAAAATGACATGAAATTAGTTGGGTATACCTTTAGATCGAAAAATTACGTCAAAATCCCCCTCCCCCATTTCTCTCGGGTTTTTCACCACTGGCTCCGCCACTGCGGCTAATTAGCAATTTTAAAAAATTTTTTCCAACTCTTTCAATTCAAAACACTCCAATGATACACTCGTAATAGGTAACGGCACCTTTTTGTATATTTTTACATAGAACATATCAATAGTACATATGACGTCATCAGAATTGGCCAATTTCTGCCAAAATATCACTCCAAAATCGTTATTTTTTGATGAAATGATACTTTTCACCAAATATGTTAGTAAATTGAACCAAACAATGCGTAGCGTCCATGAAAAATCCTCTTTAAACTCAAATTTAACTTGGAAGCCTGATTTTCACTGATTTCCAGCTTTATGACGTCACTGTGACGTCATAAGGCATTTATGATGTGTATTAAGCATTTTAAATAATACATCTATTCATTTTCCGAAACTTCAACCGTCGGAAAGGTTTGGATTCAGTGGCGGATTTAGGGGGCAGATGGGGACAACTGCCCCCTCCTTCACGATGAACATTCAGCTTTGACGCACCTCTTTTGGCAAGAAAAGCGCCCCTTATCCTGACCTGAATGCACTCTTTTTTCAGCGATTCGTTCTGAATGCGGCGAAACACATAACTAAGGCGTTATTCAGTAGAAAAAACAGAGAATTTTCTTTAAGAAAGCCCCAAAAATATTCGCGCGCCCTCGGCGCGCTCACTTTTTACTGTGTTTTTGGCGCCCCCTCTCCAAGTTGCCCCCCCTTCAACTTCGGTCTGGATCCGCCCCTGTTTGGATTTTAATATGATGAATATTTCATACATAGAAGGATTTATCAGCAATCATTCAACAATTTCAAGACAGACATCACTATCAGAGTCGGAAAAAAACTTAAAATCGTCCATAATATTAGAACTCGTTGGTTCGTAGGAGTCATTGGTTAGCATTGAGTCACATAAACCATCAGTAGGCCTCCCTTCGTTTCTCTGAAGTTTCTTCTCTTTGTATCTTCTGTTCTGGAACCAGATTTTAATTTGCTGGTCTGTCATGCTAAGCTTTCTTGCCAGCTCACTTCTTTCTGTGTTGTCGAGATATTTTTTGGTGCTGAATACCTTCTGCAATGCAAGAACTTGTTCATGGCTGAAAGATGCTCGCATTCTTTTCTTCAACGGTTTGTAAAAGTGATTTCGAAGGTACAGTTGACTCGCTACAAATGAGATAAAGCGCTAATCATTTCGTTGTACACAATCGATTACCAAGTAAGCTCTATCTAATAAGCCCCTAGCCCCTCCCTTCTGATCTAAAATCTTGAATAGTGTCCCCTCTCTAGTAAGCCCCCCCAATCTTTTCATCAAATTGCAGAGGTTACCAACAACTTTCTTTGACTTAGCTTTAAAATTTTGGATGTTAATTTTGATATGGTTTAGGATGAAAACTGGGTCGAATTTGTCTGTTTGACTCGTGAAATTGTATGATGACTCGGCAAGATATGGAGTAAAAGAACTATAGAAAACCTTATTTAAATCAAGTCGTTTTTCTGCTGATTAATACGAAAGGGCTGGCGAACTCCTGCCGTTTTATCTATTTAACCGCCAGGTGATGTATATACATCGGTTTCATGTTGAATTTAATTGACAATTAGAAGTTTCTAGAAGCATTTATTAGGTTTGATACAGCCAAGAAATGATGTTTAAACTGATCCAAAGAGCACTACTTACCGTACATGCCGTATGAAACGTAACATCTTTGCCACATGGGATTCATCTTGTACGCTGACCCGCTCTCTTGGCTGCGAAGTGGAGCATGACAGCATGTAGACTGACATGGAACGAAAGTTGGCCTGCTCCAGGAGCATTTAGTTTGATGATTGGTTCCATGAGCTTGATCTTTGCTTGTCATCTGTTTCTTTTGATCATAGTGACTTTTCTCAATCCACCTTTTTGTTCCGGATTGACGTTGAGGTGTCAAGTGGCAACAATCTCTTTCTTCCCTTTTTCTTCCAAGAATATCATCAACAGACCATAACGATCTTCGTTCCATTTTGTTGTCACCTCTGTAACTTTCCTTGTCCCGTTCTTCAGTCACTTTTCGTACTCTGGTGTTGATAACCTTATCTAAATGATGTTTTTAAAAGCAGTCCTTTCAGTAATCTCTCGTTTTGTACCAGCAGAGGCTCTGTTACTGATTTCTTCGTCTTCTGGTACACTATACAATTTGCTATGCTTTTCTCAGTTTTATTTCAATCGCCAAGGAAAAGAAGTGTTTTTTCACAATAACGCCGGCTCCATTGGGTCTCCTAACTGTCTCTGTACGCGTCAAAAGGTAAGGACATTCGTTGCAAGAAAGGGAGCCCCAATTGTATGTATCTTATGCTCAAGGAGTCTCCTAATTTCGCCTGACTCCTTGATTGTTTGATATCTGATTTTGATGATTGATTGATTGATCAGCGGATTGGCTGAGTGCTGTCTTGACAAAGCAGTGTGCAGCAGTACAGCGAAAGTTTTACCGTAACTCAAATGTAGCCAGTTAATGCTAACAATTAATGCAAAGAATTTAAAGTCAACCTCTTCTATCATAACCCAACTGAGTTCCATAGAGATGTACTGCTTTCTTGTGTGAGGAAGGGAAATCTTGCGTCAAGCAAATTTTTGCTATAGTTCGGTGTGGAGCAGAATTTATTTTTAACGAAAATGTTGTCCAATGCTCACCAAACTTACCGTAAGATCAATTCCTTTGATTTTTTGACATTTACTGCCAATAAAACTCAGTAACCAGAATACCTGCTCTCAGCAATACCGCAAAATGTGTACTGATGCCCCGTTCACCGGTAAACTTCTCAGTTACGGGCTGCGATCCAGTCTTGATACAATTTCGCTCTTAGCTCAGGCATATCCAGGTAACTTTGCATTCTTATCAACAATGGCGCAATTTTTCTCAATTTTAGGAATCGGTACTTGATTCGCCTGAAAGCAGCATATCCGTTGTGGCCTACAACGCAGTCTTGACGCAGTCTCACTGGCATGCAGTTCCAGAAAGCGGTTTAGCCAAACAAACGATGGAAAGATATTCTCGCTTTATAAAGATAACAGCCAATTGCTACGTGATATTTCTGAAAGCAACGTGTATGTTGTCTGTTTGGGTACAATCAATTCTTGACTCACTCCTCTCTCAGCTTAAGCACCTCAGCCAAATTTTAATCAACGATGGGAAAAATTTCTTGCTATAGAAAGCTGATGCTACTTGATTCGTCCTGAATTAACTTGCCCCTTGCTGCTACGATCCAGTCTTGACGGTATTCCTATCGAATCTAGGGTACATTCAGCACAGTTTGCTGCCTTATAATGATGGAGCAAATTTCTCGTTGTAGAAAGCTGACAACGAATTTCTACTTGATTTGAATGATCAATTAAGTTGGACCCCTTAAATACTAATCTCTATCTTGAGCGAATTAATGAGTTTGAAGGACCGATTGATTCAATGTCAATATGTTGTCCCAGCTGAAAATACGCATTACAATCGTGATCGAGACTTCTCGCAATTTACCGCGACTGCAATGGCAGTAAACCTGTAGTATGCCATTAACAGAATAAATCTCATTTTAACATGTAAACACCAAATTAAAAGGATATTGCAAGTGATTAACCGCTGTAAAAGGTCTACAAGTGCCGAGGGAGTCAACAATAGTTACTGCGTGCTTGAAAAATCACCGAATTTCGCAAATTCGTCAAATTGTATAATTTTGCTCTCAATTCTAACATACAAAAACGATATAAAGAGCATTACATGTGATTGACCGTTGTAAAGGATATTGCAAGTGATTAACCGTTGTAAGAGGTTTACAAGTACTGGTTCAAGTCAGAACTAGTTTTTGAGTGTTTGGAAAATCACCGAAATTTGCAAATTCTTCTAACGCTAAGGTTTTCCCTTCACTGTATTACATGAAGCACTAAATGAAATTTTGCGATTTTCAAGACATCACAGCAATGGTTTTAGTTTCTGACATCAAGATATCATAAAGTTCTTTATGATATCTTGCTGATATATAATCACCGTTATTTCTTTCATTCAAATGCCAGAGATATAACACGGGGGGGGGTTCTCGGCTAAATTTCGGGTAGGGGGGTGCCGCCGACAGTTTGAAAATGTAACCGTTGGCTAGACCAATTTTTGTGAAAATGATACCCTTGGCTAGACTAATTTTTCCTTCAGAAGTGCTCTGAATTGGCATTTTCTAGGCAAAACTTGCCGTATTTTCGCATTTTCTAGACCAAAATTTTTAAGAAGTTGGGTTTTTTTTACAAGAATTACCGAATTTTGACATCTCTTTGACCAAAATTCCCAAAAAGCATACCCTTGCCTAGACCTAACTCGACTAAAATTGCCAAAAAGTACACCCTTGGCTAGACTAGAAGTCCGAAAAAGTATACCCTCGCGGGCGGCACATCCCCAGGTACCTTTACTATGGAAGAACCCCCCCCCCCCGTGAGATATAACGAGTAAGGACGTTTACTGTTAAAAACAGTATAACTGCCACAGTTGCTGCAGAATGAGTAGCAGCCAGCTTTTGCTGCATCTTACAAATTGCGTGACCTAGGGTTAGGGTTAGGGTTACAAACCTAGGGTTAGGGTTATGGTTAGGGTTAGGGCTAGGGTTAGCTTTTGCTGCATCTTGAAAATCAACTTGTTGAAGGGCAACCCTCCTTAAAAGAATTAAATATGAAATATGAATATATATGAAATATATAAATCTTACAAGTTGCGTGAGAAGAAGAATGACCTTATCACAGTTGCTGTTTTCATATGATATACATTGCCTTGGATAATGCAAATTTGATAGAAACATCCAAAGAAGAGCTCAGGGATCCTTGGATCCTGGCTCCATTCCAGTCTCAGAGATTTGGGACGTGATTAATGTACAATAATAATGCATAGCAATCTGATAAGTCAGTGATTTTTGGGAGCCAGCTAGCCTGCGTGCAGCCCCTACTGTTTCCTTTGAGTTGAAACTTCCCGTTGAATTGAATCCATTTTCTGACGTCAGAAAATGAATTCAATTCAACGGAAAGTTTCAACTCGAAGGAAACAGTAGGGGCTGCACGCAGGCTAGAGCCAGCTGGACGTAGTACCGTTTGGCACAGAGGGTAGATTTTTGTATGTAGATTGAGAAAATTCTCAAGAACCATATATTTGGACTACAGGCGGATTTCCACTCGGTAGAATTTTCCGATTGGACAGGAAATCCTTTGTTTACGTGTGAAGATTTTGCTTTAAATTTGAATGGAATGTTACGCATGACCAAAAATTCATTGTGTGTCAATAGACGATTACGCTAAAGATGGCGGCAAGGATCTTTTTACCGAGATGCATCGCGTTCTTTAATCGAATTCCTATAGAATCGTTAAGGATTCGTAATTAGAACGCAATGCATCTTGGTAAAAAGTTCCTCGCCGCCATCTTTAGCGTAATCGTCTATTTCAGTCCGCTCGGAAAATCCTACAGAGTGGAAATCATAGCCTGCGCGCAGACTTTGGCCAAAGTCTGCATGCAGGCTAGGAAATCAGCCTTAAAGTGAAGATAAAGTTACGGTTGGGCGACTTCTTATTTCGTAAACTTCGGCACACGCTCGGAAAATTCCTAATTCGAGCTTTAATGAGCACTTTCCAAAGGTATGTACATGCTTGTTGCTTTGATAATTTCGAAACAGGCTAGTCCTACTCGTTGCTTACATTGGTTTGCGCATGCTTTTTTCATCACTGAAACAAAGAATCTCAGTACAGTGTTGGGAAGCTGGCAGACTGGCCACCCAAATCTATAATTATAGTTTCGCAAGAGAGCACATGACTTTGTCCATGTAGCTAGACATGGAATCAGAAAAGAAACTGTGCATACATTTATTCTATTTTGGTGTATGTTTGAAAATTAACTCTCCCTAAATTAGACGCTAGAGTTTCTCTTCGTTCCAGCTTGTGCAATGCTGTCCGTAGATTGCCCAGTTGCTGTGAATCCCTTTGAAGGACTTCGAATAGTGCTAATTTACAACTTAATTTAGGATATAACAGGTGCATTTGAAGTTATATAGGTAGAAAACGTCCCACATTTCTCTGACTTACCCTATGTGCGCGGGCAATTTCTACTCTACAAATTAATTAGAATGGTTCGAACGACTTTATGATACATTTAGGCCCCGTTTACACTATACCGTTTTCAAATGAAAACGGTATGAAATCATACCGTTTTGGCCTTCCGTTTACACTAAAACGTTTTCGTAACCGGCATCAAATGAAGACGATTTTGAAAACGGCACAATTTGAAAACGGCATGAAACGTTTCAGTGTAAACGCTTGAAAACGGAACGATTTCGTTCCTGATTGAAAGGGAGGTAAATTATTCCTTTGTCTCTTTTTGAATCCGTAACGAAATCAAGCGTTTACACTGAAACGTATAATGCCGTTTTCAAATCGTGCCGTTTTCAAAATCGTCTTCATTTGATGCCGGTTACGAAAACGTTTTAGTGTAAACGGAAGGCCAAAACGGCATGATTTCATACCGTTTTCATTGGGAAACGGTATAGTGTAAACGGGGCCTTAATTCTCGCATGTGCACAATGGCGATAGCAGTTCTAATGCCCCTCCATTGAATCTCCGCGTGTAGAAATGATGAAAATATTGCTCGATCCAGACTCTTTTTTCGAATTGTGAAAAGGTCTATTATTGGAAATAAAGTCGGCATGTGTTGCCGAGAAATGTTGAGCCGAGTGTGATGGCCTTTGGACGAACACGTAATGGTTAGCAAATCGCAATGAAGACCACACGTAAAGGGTTAGATGTTTCCTAACCTATTGTTCTTCGACAGATTCCTTCAAATTGATCAGTACTTATGAATGAAAGTAGATACAGAATTTTATGTGATCAAAATCGGTAGAATAGTTCTCAAGTATCAAGTGATTTGATAAAAATAAGTGATCTCAAATGTCATGAAAAAGTAGGTTTTATATTTTTTTATTAAAACTCTATTTAAAGTAGTCTAAAAACGAAATAATAGCTAAATTACAGCTAATTAAGGCCTACTATTTACAATATACATTATTTACAACTATCAATAAATATTACAGGACAAATCAGAGTTAAAAAAGAAAATATATCCTGTTAGAAGCCCAACTTTCGGGATATATACTTTGCAGAGCCTACAGTTGCATTTTCCACCATTCCAACATCTAATTTGTCTTTTAAGATAGTAAGGCTGTTTCATTGTTTTATTTCTTGCGGTAAAGATCTATTACTTCTGTTACTACTAGGCTTAAGATCTTTTACTTCCCTGTTAAAAGGAGTAGATATAATTGACGCTTCCCAAAGGTGTTGTAGTACGGTTGTGTGACTGCAAAAATTGATGAAATTTTCACCACATTTTTGATTGGAGAAATTTTGGGGAAACGGACACATTTCCCATAATCTCCCAAAGGGGAAATGGAAATGTCCGATTCCCTTAAATTTCCCATACAAACTTCTCCATTTTCCTTAAATTTCCATCCACGAATTTATTTTTTCTTGATCAAACTGTAGCCTGAATGGTCACCCGGGAGCGGGGGGAGGGGGCAACTACCATATATGCAGGTACGGTATGTACCATTTTTGGGGTCCCTTTTTCCGAGCAGAAAATAAATTTTGGGGTATCATTTTTGGTAAAATCACAAGCAGTCATAAGTTTTGGGGTGTCCTTTAGAAAAATAACTCTTTAGGGTATTGACTTTAATCAAATTTCACTCACTTGGTTAAAATTTTGGATGGCTGTCACAGTTTTAGGGTATGTATTTTCAATGGCCTGTAAAGTTTGAGGTATCGTTTTCGTGAAAATTTATAAATTTTAGTGCCCGATTTCTGACGTCAAATGGCACACCCCCGTCACCCACCTGTTGAAGTTACCCCCCCCCCCTGGGAATAGTCAGGTGGAAAGTCATTGCAAGAGCTCACGGAATCGATTCTTCGGTACACAAAGGGTCATGGTTAGCAATGGGTTTTTAACCGGTTCAAACAGAAATACAAGTTTTGCCAAGAGGCTTTCCTTTCAACAATAATTCTCTTATTTGTAGACACAATTGTTCAAATAAGTAATTTGACAATCAATGAATTTCTTAAGCTTGCCCATTATACTCTTGAGTTGCGATTATAGCCTTCAAGTATTTAAATTTATGAAGTAATTAATTATGATTTTAATTAATTACACATTTTCCCTTTTACAAGAAACAAGGATCAGCCTAAAGTACTAAAAATTTCTTGCATTTTTATGAAAGTTTCTAAAAACATTCTGGTACCAAACATGATGACCTAGTTTCTGCCATTAATGCATTGCAAATCCCGGATTCTCAGCAAGAACAAATTATAATTTATTTGTCTTTTTTAGGATTCTTAGGAGTTCATTAATAATCAAGTATTTGCGTCCTAAACAAGGAAATTTGTCCTTAAAAAACTGTTAATTCCAGAAAGAAGCAAAAATACTCCTGGCGTAAATTCAACACAAATAAGAACAGTAAACTGCGATGATATCATTTGACAGTCACGACAATGTCTGCAATGCTTAATGTTAACAAATAAATTTGTAGCGAAGACAGCCAATACGAGATGGACGTTGCTGAACTGAATTTAGATTACGTATAGTGAATACATATAGGCATAACGGAAAAACCAGACCCAGGACCAGTAGGACCGGACCCTAACGGACCGGACCCCGGCAGAATACCCATTCATTTCCATGTTTCCAGATGACTGATTGGGTACATTGGTAATGGGCTACTTGCTTTTTTACACACTAGAGCCTATTTCTTGGTTCCTAGAAAGCCCACTGACGTTTAACAATGTATCATCCTAAAATGAAGAAAGCTAAGACAGTTGGCCTTGGTAGTTATGTTTTGTATTAGATTTTGGCATTGTATGTTATCTAAATCTTGTTCTGAATGTCAATGGGAATCTTGTCCTTGGGAAATTGAAGTGAGTTACAGGGCCTTGCTAGAGTAGATCATGCGTGGATCTTCGTAGGTCTTCGTTCCTTTCAACTGGAAGTTTGTCTGTTGATTAGATGATTAATTTAGCAGACTGTGCATTCTTGTATTTAATGTGGTATCCAGAGTTTAGCTATTTCTTTTCAGCGATGATTGTATTGGCCTTGGCTTCATTTTCGAAATGAAACTTCTGTGCCGTCATTACAAACTCACGATGGAAAGGAATTGGCATTCATAGGAGTCTGGTCCGTTAGGGTCCAGTCCTATTGGTCCTGGGTCTGGTTATTCCGTTATGCCATACATATATGAATACATATTTTTTTCTATTATCTGTATATATTGTAATTAATGCTTTGTTGAATTACACGGATCCTGGCACGTGCCAGACTCAAACGAAAAAAAAGAAAAATGTCACGATGCTTTGCATCGATTACTTGTTTAAAGAATACTTAATGTTCTCCAGTCAAGTTTCACTTGAATTAAGTATCTGAATCTGCTCATCCTGAGAAATATTACTAATCAAGTAGAAATATTCTAGCAAACTCAGTTTCCACAAATTTAGACACAATTTTAGAGAGACAATAAATCCAATGTGTCCAATCAATGATGGAACAGAGGATACGAAACACTTCTTGCTGCTTTGCGACTCTTTTAAAGAGCACAGATGCAATCTTCTCACTGATGTTAATGTTGTACTTCGAAATAGTGGGCATTCTGTCTGGAGCAAAAGCTTTTTGCAGCTTCTTTTGCACAGCGATGAGAGTCTGTCTTATGAGGTAAACAGATCAGTTCTAACTTTGACTCTTACATATATATATATCCTCAAGACAGAACATCTTAATTTGAGATTTTTCATATTATCCCTAAGCATTGTCCCGTTTCCTCTCATTTCCTTCCATTCCCTTCTTGCATAGCAACGTTTGCTCTCTTTTTTGAAGCAGTATTTACGTTTTATTTAAAAGATTCTTGCAAATAATGTTTTGCTTACCACACGCTCAATTTGTTTTAAGGAAACAGTTAATAATCAAGTAAAGATATCCTAATCAAGAATTCTTGCCAAGAATTTTTTGTTTACCATACGGACAAGTATAAAGTTGCTTGTTTCAAGAGATTTTGCTCTTGAAACTAGTGTTTCATCTCTCATTTTGAGAATCAGAAATTTGCTTCTGAACATCTAGAACAACATTCGGCAAGAGGTGACGTTCTGTCAGGCTCAAACTTTGCACTACAGTGAATATTACTAGAGAATAAAGGATCAGCTGGGATCAGCGAAAATTTTCCACAATATTCTTGAACCTGGTACTGACTTTTTATAAATCCAGTTTTTCACACAAAGAGTGTATAAAGCTGTTAGATTTTCCAGATGACGAAAGGTTAGTCGGAAATGTTGAGGCGTTCGCAGGACTTGACTTACATTTTTTCTTTCTTCCCTCAGTTTAATCATAGTTAGGTTGAGATAGTTAGGTCACAGGGAGCCCCTTGCACGACTTTCTCTCTTGTCTTTCTTCTTCTCACTCCTTTCGTTCATATATGGCATTCCTATCATATTGTAGGAGGAAGTTTGAAAAGAGGATGCTAACTGTGTAGTAGCCAACTGTTCAGACATTTACCAGCCATTAGAATTTGATTTCTGGCATTTGTTAGGCTTGGAACGCAGAGAAAACGACACAGAAAGGCAGTAATATCGAAGAAATAAAACTTTTATTCCTAAACTGCAAACACGGTGCAATGCTGGCTTAGTCATTTTTAAGTTGCTTATGAAAATACGTGTAGTCTTTCATTGAAACAAATGTGTTCATGGAACCTCTAAATCTGTGCATGCCCCTCAAAGTAATGCCGATAGCAAACAGTCGTAAGAACTCTTGTGATTAACAAAGAGATACTTAATCGTGTAAAGAGGAAATCTAAGTTGTACAGGCTCGCTTATTGTTTATTTGATCATCTGTGACTACATCATTGGCTGTAAGCTGAATTCGTAAAACCACCTCAGGTGTTCATGGTAGAGTTTTGATAATTGTCTGTTGACATTCGATTAGCAAATCCTTCAAGGAAACTTCTGGAAGCTTAGAAGTCATTGAAGTGCCTTTTTGTGTCGTTAAAAATTCTGTTTCAATGATTAACTTAGTTTGTTCAGCTTTTAGATGTTTGAGCCATGACCCTGGATTGAGATATTTTTACAGTAAATGAGCTTTCTTATCGAAGTCGTCATGTTGGATGCAGCCTTAATGAAGAGAGACTCTTCTCCTCCAGTCCAAACGGAATGCACAATTTTACTGATTAAAACTCTTTTTTTAGCACGATGTTGACTGTTTGATACGAAATAGCCTGCAGAAATGAAATATTCTTGATTACAGATTACACGCATTTTCCTATCAGAAATTAAGACTTTGGGCCATTACTGAAAGTTTCTCAACAAACGTTTGATTATAAAACATAGAGTAAAAAAGAAAGAGAGGTAAACATCTTTGACTATTCCTATTTTTTAACTTTTTTTTCCATTTGTAGATTCATTAACGTTATACAGGTAAATACCTACAACTAAATCTACAAACAAATCTATTAAACAGAACTAAAATAACAAGCGAAAGAAACGAGAATAAAATCAGAATTAGATACTGTGAGACGTGGGGTTTAAGTTAATGTTAATTTCGTTCCTTTTATCATGTATGGTCAGAACAAATGACAAGAGATCTTGGACTACTTCTTTATTGATAAAAAGGTATTGAAAGAGGTTATTTGGTTTCAATAGTTTACAACTTGGAAACTGTTTCATTATTTTTGACAGGAATGTCACTCGAAGGTCACTGTAAGCTGAACAATCACTTAGAAAGTGGAGTTCGGTTTCGACGGAATTAAGGTTGCAAAATTCACATAGTCGTTTCTCTCTGGGGACCACGGGTCTTGAATGTCTACCCTTTTCGATGGCTAAATTGTGATCGCTGGTGCGCAGTTTGGTTGTTGGTATTCTTGCTTTTCTGATCGGACAATCGAGGTAAGTTTCATAAGCTCTTTATTGATTTCAGCCAAGAAAGATCTTTTTGGCGTTTCGTAAATCTTAGATTTCCAGAAGAATTTGTAGGCTTGTCTTAAAGACTGTTTCATGGCAGCTTTAGAGAGATTTGACACGGAAGAGGTGGACGTGAAGTGTTCTATATTGTTCAGATGGGTTATGCAGCTCAAGTTTTGTGGAAGTTCTTTATTCATGAGAAGAGATTGGTAGACAAGGCTATTTTGGGGCATATTTTCAATATGGCGGTAGAAGGAGATGAAACGGTTATCAGCTGCAAGTTTAAGGGGGTATCTTCCTGGCAATAAGGTATTTCATTGTTATAATTTAAGTTACGTGACCAGCAGATATCCATATTTGGAGAGTGGTCACAAAAGAAATCGCAAACATAATCATAACTTCTTTGTTTTGATTTTGATTAAGTTGTTATTGGTAACAAACGATTTCCCTTGAAAATTACTTTCGTTTGATATATATACATTATTTATATTTGCTGACATCAGCAAATTATAAGTTTTATGACGTAATTCAAATTGATGACGCCATATTTCTAATAAAAAAAGAAATTTCACGATTTTGAAATAAATCGATGGACAGTGATGTATTCTTTACTTTAAGTAGTTCATTCAGGTTACAAATCTTATTTTCTGGAGTAATTTAAGAACGGAAGAAAACCGGGTCATACAATTTCTATTGACCCAATACCCCAGCTTGACCCAATACCACAGCTTGAAAGGAGTATACTCAGCTTGACTCAATACCACAGCTGAGCAGCTTTTTTACCCCGTGCCTTACTTCGAGGGAAATCATAATCAGATTAGCTTAAAATGCAATTCAGAGCATTTCCTGCTGTCAAAATGTCAAAAATGTTCAATTATGAGGCCCCTTGAACCCTGAGGCCAATTGCCACTCCTGCCCCCCTGGCAGCCCTGATAACAGCATCAGCGATAGGACACCCAGTATGTGGCAGTTTGAAATTTATATGAGAAACGAGCCACCTTAACCCATGCTTTTTGTGTTTTGAACTTATTCTTACTTGGTATACAACCACCTCTCACAGTTTCGTGATTCTGAAATTTTTTAGGTGTCTCACTGCCGAAAATTTTATGGTTGTATACCAAGTAAAAGTAAATCAAAGACACAGAAAGTCTCGCTTCTGAAATAAATTTCAAACTGCTACACACTGGGTGTCCTATCGCTCATGGTAACAGGTGAAAAGTTCACAAAGTTATGAAATCGTCACAGCTTTTTTGAACGATTCACTTAAAATCTCCTGCCACACCTATTATTACAGTGTGTTACCATCGAACCCAAAATAGAGGTCACAGAATCGAGCAATCAAGGGCCTACAATAGAATCAACAGAGAAGAAATCCCACGCGAAAAGGTCGGAAATCAAATATTAACCTGTGTTGTATGCTGTGATTCTGACATCGTGGTGAAGGAGTCGTCTAGAGAAAAAAATAGCAACTGCGGGAGTTTACGTTGCTCTATTTCTGGATTGCACACATTTTTGATAAGAAGATAAGAAGTTGGACCATTACTGGAAATTCCTTAGAACGTTCAGATTTTGAGGACTTTAAATGCTCCAAACAATCTTCATATGTTCACAGCCTGCCCTCATTGAGTTTTGAGAAAAAACATTTTGAAGCCTTTCCAGGGTTTAAACTTTCAAACACCTTTCGAGTAATATGATACTGGAAGGAAACAAGCAATGATAAAGTAAAAATAGGCAGTTAGACTTTCTTCATTGAAATGGGTAGTCTCTGGACTTATTTTCCCCAGCACAGGAGTCTCTCGATTTTCGGCTATTTGAGAAAGCTGAGTTTTTACAAGCACTTCTCAAAAAAGTGCAAGTACATTTTCTCAGTATAAGGAGCAGCCATGAGTGGCAGGACACAATTAGACTGAAGTACTTTATGTTCTCAGGAGCAGCCATGAGTGGCAGGACACAATTAGACTGAATTAGATCAGATTAGATTCCCTCTTCCTTGCCAATGGCAGCAAATTTCAGCCATTCCTGGCTTTGAACTGCATATTCAGATCAAACATATACCTATGCCAGTTAAGAGCTGCTTTCATTTTCCATTTTCAGTTTCTTAAAACTTGTTTGCAAGTGCAAGGTGATCAGAACCTCATCAGTGTGATTCCCATCATAGGCATTATGACAACAACCGTCCCCTCTACTGCTCCCCACCCAAGATCCCCATTGCTCAAGACGCTGTTTGCAGGTTCCATTCCACCACAATATTGATTTGTCCACCATGAGATTCATCTAAGTCGTTTAAATTATTTTGCCCAGCATCAAATGTGAAAATGATTAAATAATCTTGGGTCATAACGGATCACGATAGAATACCCCGACACCATATTTAGTGCAATCGTCTATTTCTCAATCCTATAGGAGAAGCTGAACTGTGCTGTATTGCTGATTGGATAAGTTTTTTGCCCTCAGCTCACCTGAAATTCAATTCAAAATTACTGAAGCAAAATGCAACAGGTGCACAATTCAACTCAACTTTCTTATGTCAAAATTACGCAACTTTTGAGTGATTATTCTCAACATTTCTTTTGTGTACCTTGCCTCTAACTTGCGTAACTCTCATTCACAATGGCAAGTATAGTCTGCAAGCAGGCTACCTTGCCTCTTGCTTCACCCATTACAAATTAAGTACCATTACAAAATTATCACTTCAACCTTCAGCAACTCAGTTCAATTTGATAAAACAAATTATGCAGAGTTAAAAAGATCATTTTGAGCGTTTCCCTTGCCTCAGACAAATACGAATGCAATTCAATGATTACGCAATTTGACTTGTCTTTTTTTAACAGAAGTGCAACACAGTCCAATTTCATAAGACAAATTACGCAAGATTATTGTCAACAATTCTCTTGCCTCGCCTCACCCCTTTAGAAATTCAATTCAATTATTACGCAATTACACGTCAAAATAAAAACAAAACTACAATTCACTTCAATATCGTAAGATGAAATTTCGCAATGTTTGAACTTTGGAATGGAAGGATTTGCTACTCCTTCGAAGTTTCTCTTTCGCACTTCACATCAACCGAAGCAGATGTTATTATCGGCACGTTGAATTTCAAAACAAATGCGTCTCTCTAGGCCATAGTTTGTCTACCTAAATACAAGGAGCTGTTCGCAGTGATTTGCTGCCCTGAACAGACCAGCTCGAAGTACAGGGAGCGAAGGTTTCGTGACTTAATCACCGACAGCGAAATGGCCATGCCGCCCAGCAAAGGGAAATCAACCACTTTCTATACAAGAGAAGAGGTTTCGAAACACGATAAAGATGGTGACATATGGCTGATCATCAACTGCATGGTCTACGATGTTTCAAAGTGGATTCATAAGCATCCAGGTTATTATAGAAGATGATCCTTCTTCCAGCATCTACCTTGCCTAAGGTGATGGTAGGGTAGGCCATCGTTCGATGAAAGGCCACCGACAATCGCTTGCCTGGTGTTGGCAACTATTACTTTTTAGGGAGGCTCTTTGTTTGGAATAATTTGCTGTTTAAGTTTCTCGTTGCATTATGCAATCTCTAGCTTTCAGTAGTGAATCTGGGTGGGTCCTATTTTATTTCAACTGCAAGCAAAATCTTTTTGTTTCAGCTGGGTTTCAGTTTGTGCAAGGGCAAGGCAGTCTTGAAAGTGACATACTTGAAAAGCCTTTCTGAATTTGAAGAAAGGTGGGAAAGAGCGAGCGATAGTTGCACCGGAGATAATCACTAGGTAATCGAGGGAGGGGGGGGGGGGATTGAAGCACTTCATAAAGCTAAGCTATAATAGCCACACAACCTTAAATTCAGCTGTAGGTTCACAACATCGGCTGCAGGATGCTTGAAGAATGTCTTACGTCATCAAACAAGGGGCACAAAAGCTGACTGACACACCAAATTTCAAATGGAACTTTTCTAAATACCCCTACCCCCTCCCCTAAAATATCCCACTGAATTTGATGTAGCATTTCAGATCATAGGACAATTTCATACCATTGTGCAATGCTTCTCAAATTGACGCAAAAAAGTGGAGGAAGATTCATAGTGACATTAATTGCAGTTAAATTTCTTTTATACCAATAAAATTACACTGCCAGAAGAAATGGTAGAGCCCAGTTTCTTAAAAGGTCTATATATTGGAGAGAATTTTGATAAAACAAGAATTGTGAAAATTTCCAATCCATTCAACCCCCACCTCCAAACGTTGGGATGTTTTGCATGGAAAAATTAATAGTCAATTGCGCTAAAGATGGTGGCAAGGAATTTTTTACCACGATGCATTGTGTTTATAGTTGAACTCCTATGGAATTGTTAAAGATTCACAATTTGAGTGCATGCATCTTGGTAAAATGGTCCTTGCTGCCACATCTTTAGCACAATCATCTATTGGTGTGCAGCCTTGATTTTGACAGGAAATTTGGGCCCCATTTACATGATACCGGATTCATCACACACCGGATTGCTTTTCGCATCGGATAGGGGATTAAGTTATACGACACCGGGGCAATCCGGTGTCACTCTACTCCGTTTTCGCGGAGTGAAACCACTCCGCTTTGGAGGTGAGGTGAAAATCAATCCGATTCACTCCACTCCGCATTCCATCTGGTGTAACTGCACCAATCCGATCTGGTCCCACTCCAGTTAGGCTTCGTAGCTGTCAAAGACAATAAATTTAGACATCACAGTGCAGGTTGACTTGTGTCGTGTAACTGCAGTCAAAAGTGGGTTCATGGCAATCCTGTGTGGTGTAGAGTAACTGCAATTAAAACAGCGCGATTTTGTCGAAACCAATCTGGTATCATGTAACCCAGGCCTTGATAATCCAAAAGAAGGTGGTTGCAGTCCATTTTGCTATGTCACACAACACTCACCTGACAACGATTTTTTGATTGTGGATGGTGGGAAGAAAATGCTCCTGGAAACATTACACAAAAAATTCTGTGCTTGTAAAAAAAGTTCTGAGAGGTGGCTAGTTAAGATGACATCACCTGAGAGGCCAGGAAACCTTATTTACACTGGTTTTACCAAAGTTCAAAGGTTAAGTATGTGTTGTATCATGTTTGGGAAAAAGTTTAAAGTCCAAGTCACAAACCTTTTGGAGGTTTGAACTTTGTGAAAAAAGAACTACTAAGCAGTCATTCTAATTACGGGCTACTCTAGTTGTGAAAAGTGGGATAGATTTGAGGGAGAGAAATTAAAAGCCTTTAGAGATAGATACTGTGTATACTATGCAACCCAATCACTTCACAATCTTTACTCAGGAATCCTTTCTGAGAATCTGAGATGGAAATGTTCACCTTTCTTGTTCATCCAGCTGGTGGCACCCTTATCTTCTGAAAATCAAACATATTTTCATTGTATATTTATATACTGTATATGATTATTGCAGAGTTTTCCCTTTTGTGTATTGGCTGGGCGACTTTGTGGTTTCCTCTCTATTGGGTGAGCCAGAAAAAAGTTCCCTTGTTTGAAAATTCATAGCACCAAGAGTACTTCACATATTTGAATGATTCAACTTCTAGTTAAAAGCCAAGAAACCAAAGTATTTTTTGTCATTTTCTGACTGTCTCATGAGCACTAAAAACATAGATAAATTCAGCTGAATGAAAATTTCATCATTGCAAAATGACTGAAAAATGGCCTAAAACATCTATCAAATCATGAAGGACTCCTAGCAGATATCAATAAAGAAAATGCAGTTGTTCGTTTTGGTGAGAGATATCCAACGCACGCTTATTGCCATGGGACTGAAGATCTTGGGTATTTGTTTGAAAATTGATGTCTTATGACTCTCTCTTGAGAGGAAACGCCAATTGTGTATTGTTCTGTTTAAGTAGAGTCCTTTTAATTAATTTGATCTATGTTTTAGGCTCATATTCAGTCATTTTGCAACCATGAAATTTTTATAAAGTTGGAATTATTGATACTTGTAGTACTTGCATGACAGCAAGAAAAATTACAAAAATACTTCAATCTTTCAGCTTCCAATTGAAAGTATAATCATTCAAATCTGTGAAGTACTCTTGGTGCTATGAATTTCTAAAAGTGGGAACTTTTTTCTGGCTCACTTGGTATACATAATTATATATGCATATTTACAGTAAGCACTAGGAATGTTGATAAAAAATGTGAGTATGACAAATATCTCATATATCTGGGACCTGACCAGTACTGTAGATGTTGACACTATGATGTTCAAACCATATTCAGTCAAGAAAAATTGTCATGTTTGCTTCAACCAATTCATGCTTTGATTAGTAAATGCCTATTAACATTACCTGACAAATTTTAGGATATCTTGAGACAGCATTATCACAAATATTTTTATATTTTACATTCAGGAGGAGAGAGAGTGATCCAGAGCTTAGCTGGAAAAGACTGCAGTGAAGTTTTCAGAACATTTCATCATCCAAAGATTACAAAAAACCTTCTCCCAGCATTTTGCATTGGCAAAACAACAGAGCTAGAAAAGGGCCAATCAGTGGAACAAACTGCAATCGCTAAGGACTTCATGGCACTAAGGAATAAACTAGAGGAGGAAGGAGCATATAAGCCAGATTGTAAGTATGGAATTCGAACAGCTGCATTAAATAAATTTGTCACCAAAATTTGCATAGATTGCAATATTGTAGCGAGCTTTTTTTGTTTCCAATATGTGAGAAGGAGGCATTCTTTGATTTTCAATGAAGAGCTATTTAAACTGTTAGTGCTAGTATTTGGTAATGTGATGACTTTATCCTTGTGTTGCCTAGGAATTGTTGCATTAACTTTTTGTAGTGTGTTCTGCAAGAGAACAAAATTTTCTGCAGGTATTACTCAAAGTAAATTTGCTTGACTGCACATCATAGTCAATGTCAAAAAATGAATATTGATCTATTTGTCAACAATAAAATTTTATGCATCCAGCTATTGATTTCTTTTGTTTGCTTTACTTTCAATGATGAATTAGATATTTTTTGGTTGGGGAGAAGTTTACAGTTGCCTGACAGCATTCCAGCAATGATACAAGCTTCCTGCAAGTGTGCCTCCATACTCCCATATTTCCTTGACTTTGGACATGCCCCCTGAGATGCACCTAATTAGATGGCAATGCTAATTAGGAGCTAAGTGCTAATTTGATCTACCATATTCTGACCTACAAGAGGAGAGAACGTATCTGATTATGTTCCTAATCCCATCTTGGGTAGACTGATGATGTTTCGCTGTATTCGTTCAATGTATTTATAGTCTGATTCTATCTTTTCTCTGACACAAGGAGTCACATCCAAACAGACTACAACCACAGAATGAAATCCTACAAATGTTTTCTACTCAAAGGCCAAGAATAGGCACATGATCTATGCTCATGAAGCAGGCCTTTCACACTCAAAATTTGACATTAGAAAATTATCCATGATCCTGTGCTTGCTTTGAATTATGTTTTACTTTTTAAGCATATTTGCTTTGTAAAGTAATTAATTTGTGTCTTTGATGTATATACAGTAGGCTTTGACTACTTTCTTGATGGAACCCTTTTGCAATTAGGATAAAAATCTTTGTTCCAAGCACACACTTTACACCACACAAATTCTACATATGTGTAACCATTCTCTTCAGATCAGATGCCTCGTAACCTTATCCTTCCCCGTTTCTTAATCTTAACATGCATTAAATTCAACTTTCACATCTATTTCATTCATTCACCATAACTTTTTCCGATATTGTGTTCACTCAAATGGATTGCCAATCATTTATATTACAAGTTAGACATGTCCAGTAATTTCTCTTCAGATGTGCAAACCACCTAAATATCTTTAGTAACCAAAAGCTCTTCTTAACACATAGACTTTTCATGACTATATACATTTTCCTCTTCAAAAAGATTTGTGAGTTACATTTATTGGTCTCATGACACAACTGGCCTGCACATGTGCCTGCACACTCATACACCATCCTGCGCATCCCACTTATTAAAGAAATAGTGATGAGTCTTATTTGAAGCCATCACCATTTTTCAGTTCAACGTGCAAAGCCCAGACTCCTGTAATTAGTCTAATATTGGGGCCTTTGCAGTATTAAGTCGCTAGGCACTAGCAAAGGCAATTGAAAATATGCCTTTGCAAAAAATGTCACTGTAAAAGCAAGTTAACTGACAAGTCTGTGTGCTATAAGGACAGTTAAATTGTATTCAGTAACAGCTACAGCATAGGCCTATTCGTTGCCAACAGAAGGTAATAGACGATTACGCTAAAGATGGCGGCGAGGACTTTTTACCAAGATGCATTGCATTCTACCTACGAATCCTTAACGATTCTATAGGAATTCGATTAAAGAATGCGATGCATCTCGATAAAAAGTTCCTTGATATCTTTAGCGTAATCGTCTATTACATATTCTCTGCTGTTACCAGTGTGTGACGGAAATGTTTAGCAAAAGATTCTCCTGTTCCATGTACTGTAGTTTTCGTTTTCAAGTACTTAACCACACAAAAGAATTCTTTTATATCTTGTATTTCCACCAGTTGCATGAAATATTTCCAACTGCTTTTACAAATACCTAGCAACATAGCATAACGACTACTCAGGAAACAACCAGCTTGATTAGGCTGAGGTGTCATATCTTTGACAAGAGCAGTAATTTGATGGATACAAGTGTCCAAGTTGAAAGCAATTTATGTCCCAGTCGGATTTTTACCGTTTTCGATTCTGTTCCCTGTTTTACACTTGATGATATCTAATCCAGAGATTGATACTCATATTTCTATTAAAACTTTGGAGATCCTTTAAGGGTTGTGCAATGCTTGCATTTGCAAGGAGCAAGAAAATCTAGAAACAGCCTATTCAGATTGATGTCCCACATGTGCTGTGAACAATTGATACTTTTTTTTATCCAATATAGAAATTTACAATAACGAAATTACCTAGAACAGCACTTACAAACTACTCTACTACACTACAAGAACGATGCCATGAGGAGCAGAAGACCATGACTACCCCATGGCCATAACATAGAGACTGGTGACTAAAGTTAAGCTAAATCTAAAAATACAATCAAACATTAATACAAAAGGCTACGCACAAACAATTTCTAATGATAAAATACTACAGTCGAGTTCACATTGGATGTCGGACAATTGCAGTGTTTTGGATTGATACTCAAAGAAACAATGCTGTGTCTGAGTGTCTTCTTTGCCCTATATATTGAAAAATCCGTATACCATTGCACACTCCCTTTAAAGGTTATCTGAAGCGAAAATTTTTTTGTGCGATTGAACGGCACTGTCGAATGGTACGGAATGATGTTAAAATTTCGTTAATAGGCCTATCTCGTTTCGTTTTAGAGTTATCCATTGATATTAACTTTCAATTGATGACGTAATTTTGTTTGGACATTACTGGGATGATATTTTGAAATATAGCTGTATCTGGTCTTTGAAAGGTTACAGTGGTACGAGACATTTAAGTTGAGCTGAATAAACGTAATAAGATGAAGGTAAAGGTGAAGTTGCGGTTTTCAGCGCCAATCGATGGGATTACAGAAATGGCTAAGCGCTAATCGAGTCCATGACCCCTTGTCATGACGCTCAAAGGTGCTGGTGGGATTTGAACTCCGTCCGCCTGACTGTTCTGGCTGCAAAGTCAGTGGATTACAACAGGGCGCCACAACACCTTCTCGTGGTCTCATGGACTGATTTGAGCCTCGTACACTTTTTTACCTTTTGCAAACATAGTGACGTCATCAGCTAATCATACAAAATAGTGGATAATTCGAAAATGAAACGAGGTATCACAAAATTTAAAACGACATTCTTCATCATTCAAAAGTACTATTTATTTGCATCAATAAAAATTTCCGCTTCATATCACCTTTAAATGCTAACAAAGATTTTGTGGCTGTGCAAATGTCATGCAGTTTGATTTGGCTCTTGTACCAGGTACAGCAAAAAGGATCTTCCACTATTGACAGGCCATGATAAATTGCACAGAAGACCAATTAAAATATTGATGATTTAGTCTCTTGTCGAAGTCCAATTGATACTTAATGATTATGTTTAAATTTTTAATGAGCTGCTTGCGGAGACATACTGTAAGTGCTCTCTTAGAAGTATAAATTTTGGAAACAGCCTAGATTAATAGAGAAACATTGATAAAAAATTCCTAAACACTGGACACTGAAGAACAAAAGCGGCCTATCATGCAAATACTATTGAAGGTAATATTAAGGTCTAGTTTAAGCACCATATTTTGCCTTGTCGTATTGAACTGTGATAAAACAGCAGAATATGTGATGTTTAAAGATCTGATTTAAATATCGTCTTTTGACCTGCCGATTCGGAAATAAAATGGATAAAATGATCTGTTTCAAAGTTTGCAAGTGCAGTGGCTGCTTACACGTAGAAACCACGGCCTATGGCCTAGCATTGGTCAACTAAACGCTGCAGAAATACGATATTTAAATCAAGTAGTGTCTATGCCATATAACACGACAGAGCTGTTGAGCTCCTGCCGTATTAACAATTTAAAACGGTTGTTGATTCGAACTTCGCTTCCGTATGGAATTTTAATTGACACTTCGAAATTTTTAGCAGTCTATTAGATTGGACACGGGAAGAATACGATGTTTAAGCCAGGTTTAAACCGGCCGAAGATTGCGCAAGAGTCAAGCATCTGCTCATGCAACGGACTAGAACTATTCGTTAATCTAATTCACAAGTTATTACCACGATTTTTCTTATTGTCTTGTCTATGGGCTTTAGATTTGATAGTTGTGCGTGGATTTAGTCAAGCCGTTTCCAAGCTAAGAATTTGTTAGAAATTTGCTTGCAGCACGACAAGAAGGTGACTGGAAAATCAAACTTGTAAAAATATTTTGTTGTATTACCTATTGTATCTTGAATTTGGTCATGTGTATGATACATCAAGGCTTGCAAAGAGTAGGCCATTTTTTGCACACCTGGTAAGAGCAATTATTTTATACCCAAGCATCGCCCTGTACTAATTAGCAATCAGGGCGTGCCTTACATAATAATTATTTGTATCCTTCTAGATTGGTTCTATGTTCGTTCTGGAACGTTCATCAGCATATTGCTAATGATAAGTATTTCACTAGCCTTTAATTCAAGAAGCTGGATGACAACTGTGGCAGCAGGATTCTTCTTAGGCCTGTTTTGGCAGCAAATGGCATTTATTGGCCATGACATTGGTCATCACTCAGTCACCCATGACACGAAAGTTGACGATATCATTGCTTGCGTCATTGGTAACTTCCTAACTGGAATAAGTGTTGGATGGTGGAGGGATAGTCACAATTTTCATCACATTGTCACAAATTCAGTAAATTACGATCCAGACGTGCAACATCTACCAGTTTTCGCAATATCGAAGAAGTTCTTCAGGACGTTCTTTTCAGAATATCACAAAAGAGAATTTAAGATAGATGCCGTTGCAAAATTGTTGGTGCCATATCAGCATTATCTTTTCTACCCAGTGATGGCGATTGCAAGAGTGAACTTATATGCACAGAGCTTGTTATTTGTTCTATTTTCAAAGCATTGCCACAAGAAATTTGCAGAGCTGGCATCCTTACTTTTATTTTGGGTTTGGTTCTTTGCATTTTGTTCAGTGTTCCCAAGTTGGTCGCACCGATTGATGTTCTTCTTTGCAGCTCATGCCACTGCAGGTACGTTGAAATATACATTAAAGCAACTGATTTTCGAGGCTTAAATGCTCGCAAAATTTTGGACGTTTCTAAAAACAGTTTGGACGATATAACGGTCAACTTACGGTTATTTCCCGATTATGCTTCATTCTAAGTTTTCAAAGCGATTTTCGTCAGAAATGTCAATTTAGTAATCATTTCTAAGAATGGTGAGAATGATTGCTGAAGCTGATTGTGTTGAAAAATACGATGTTTCACAAAGTAGCTTTGCCAAGACATTCCTTCTCTATAGTCTGGTTCACACTATAGTATAGTCTAGCTCTTTTGGGTCGTGAGCCTCGTTCAGAAATACCAAAATATACAAAGGACTCAAACTCCAAGTCTTTGCGGTCTTTGTCTTTGGGTCTTTCTGCAGTACCCTAACGGCTCAGAAAAAGACCTGGTGTGAACCATGCTTATTGAGTCTTTGCTTTTGGGTCTTTCTGCACCGACCGTAACGGCCCGAAACGACCTTGTGTGAACCAGGCTTACGTGAAGTGTTTCATGAGTGCCCTGAATGAGTACTTACACGTTATCATAAATCCCAAGCGATATCTAATGAAATGCTCAACCTTCCTGTTAATATTATAGCTTTTTTATAGAACCGTCGTCATTTTGAAAAAAATGGTTGTGTTTGACGTGTGGCATAAGTTATTCCTTTGTTTTGAAAACGTCACAGTCAGTGATAATATAACTGTAATGTTTTCTTGACTCTGTGCCATTGTAGTTTATTCTCTACCTTAGGCATCATCCATGTGCAAATTTGCCTCAGTCATTTCTCAATGCAAGTTTTTGATGGTCTTCCTCAAGAGGCCTACGAGAAAGATGGATATGTCATTACTCAGTTCGAGGCCACTACGAACATTAAGTGTTCACCTGCCCTTGATTTTCTCCACGGTGGCCTTCAATTCCAGACAGAGCATCACTTGTTCCCTCGTGTTTCAAGGAGTCATCTACGACGCTTGAAGGAAAGAGTTCAGCCACTCTGCGAGAAGCATGGCATACCATATCGTGAAATGGGCTTCATTGAAGCAAATCTATCAGTACTAAAGACCTTGAAAGAGACAGCTAAGCAAGCCTCCTGTTTTTCACCATTTTTCGCTGATGGAATCAACGCTGTGGGCTGAAGTATCATGGTTTTGTCAGGTAACACTAGTGCTACGTTAAATAGCAATTTGATTTTATGCAATAATGCATGTTTAGTAGGAAACAATCTTAGAATGCTGAAATTCTGAAATGTTAGTGTAGCTCTTGAGACGGTATTGTCTTGACCATAACTTTAAGAGATAAGGTGATTGCAGTTTTCAACAAGAAGGTATTTTTGGTATTTAAGAGGTTTAGGCTTGGTTAGGTTTTCATCTTCAAACTGCGGTAGGAATTAGAAAACGATTTAAGAGAATACAGAAATGTTATACTTCGAGGAGCTACCCTATGTTTAGAGCATATTTCATCAATTGTTGCTGTTCACGGCAATATCCACATTTGCTGCTGTCAGTACGTGAAAAAATGATTGTTTGTGAAGTTATATAAGTGTTACATTTGGACATTATAGTTGTTCATGAATTTGAATCTTGATAAATTTTGTGTGTGTTACATTGAGTCCTTATGTGCTGTTTGCAATCATGTGATGCTTTGCAAAATGTTTATTGACCATTTAGAGACTACTTAAATATTACTACCGAAAAGTTGAAACTGACATCCTTCAATATTGATATAATTCTTTTGTGTGTGGTGTGGGTCTTGAATTGTTCAAATCTAATTTTGTACATTTAGAGAGTTTGTGCGTGGTTAGAAAAGCTTACATTTGCGAAGAGCAAAAATGTCTGACAATAGCTTCTTTAAATATGGGCGATAATGCACCGTGTTTGTAGCTTGGATTCAAAGTTCATTACCTCGATATTACTGCTTTTCTTAGTTGGTTTCTCTTCGACCCAAGCCTTCCCAGTACTAGAGATCAAATACCAATGGCTCATGTGCGTCTGAGCTGTTAGCCCCTACACAGCGTTGATCCTCGTTTCAAACAGGAAGTTTGAAGCGAGAATGAACGCTGTTTAGGAGCTTTGGAACGTGTCAACGCGCGGGAGCCATTTGAATTTGATTCCTAGAACTGATTAAGCTTGCGCCGAAGAGAAAACAACAAAAAAGCACTAATATCTAGGTAATAGACTTTAATTTCTAAGCTACAAACACGATGCATTATCGCCAATGCTTATTAAACTGAAGTTGCACACGTATGGTGGACATTACATCGGCAGAGAAACAATGCTATGTCCGTGTTTTTTTGTTATTCTGTTTATAGACAAACCTTATCATTAGCATATATCCGATAACACTCGGTTTGTTATTTGCAGCTTTATCCGACTATCAAAAAGTACCGGTTGAGGTGATAAAAAGTTTTCTATCTTATCCTACCGTGAAAAATATTAAGAATTCTGTGGCTGTAAAGTTTTAAATTATTCACCAGATTGCTAAGAGCTACTGTTTAACTGTGAAGTTCACATGTCAATTTTGGTACGAAAATTTGAGCAATGGAAGTCGGTCGTCAATCTCGTCCCCAAAGTAAAATCATTGCTCTACTTTTACTCTTGGACACAAGAAGCCGTTCTGCAATTTGATTGGCTATTCGAAAACAATAACAAACATAAGACATTTCTTAAAAGTTCCTAATTATTTGAATAACAACAACGCAGTCTTGTCACTAAGCAACAGTCACTACAATATTGCTTTGTTGTTTGGAATAGAGGTGGCATAAGCAGCGTTGCTTCGCAAACTTCGAAGTCCGTTGTGGCTGCTAATCAGCCCATTGGTATGTACCTTGCAGTTCCAGGGTGTTCATTTGGCTTCGTAAAAACACCTTGGGAGCGAGGTTAATCGGTTGTATCATTCTAAAAGTAGAGATTCTTTGTTGATAAGATAACCGAATGGAGCTTGACCTTCGATATCCAAGCTTCAATAACTGTCTTCATGTCCACTGCCTGTTCCCTCCACAAAATTTCAAAACTATTTTTTTAATCCTTTCGACATTAGTGAAGCACCTCCCCAGTAATATGATAAAGGAAGCAAGCAAAAATAAAATAAAATATGTTAAGGATTTCCCTGTAAAATAAACAGTATCTTAAGTCATCTTTTCCCAGTGCTCGCGTTTCTTGATTTTTGATGATATGAGCGTTGCATTCCTAAAAAGCAGTTTCTTCTGGAAAGAGACGTGTATTCCTATTGTTTCACGTCGTGCAGGTTTAGATATCCAATTGACAAAGCAGAAACTGCGTAAAATGACGTCATCGAACGATCTGAGACAAGGAAGTGTTCTGACAGATAAGCTTTTTGAAATGATAAATCAAGAGGTCAAAGTCCTAGGAAGAAAATATCTAGTGTTGCCCAGTTTTGGGATCTGTTGCAGGGAACCAATGGGACTCAAAGTTACAAGTTTTCGCGCATGCATGCGCAGTTTCTGCTCTGTCTGTCCAATTACAGATGTACTTTATGGTGCTTGCTTTCAGACCAACATAACGAAAGGTGGCGCAGAGAAGTTCGGTAATAGGTATGAATTCGACCGGATGATAAGATTCAATTTTACCTGCCAGTTAATTGTGTCACATTGCTCCCTGTATCTGCTCTCAGTCAGTTCCATCGCAATTTTATTCGTTTATCTGATACAGCTGCAACACCGCAACACCATCGTCGGCCTAAACGAATATTAATTGAATTGGAACTGACAGAGAGAAGATACAGTGAACAATATGACACAATTAACTGACAGGTAAGATTAAATATCATGTTGTCACATTTATAACTATTACTGAACTATTATTACCCGTCACCTGTGGCATAATGTGTTAATTTGTGTTTTTAACGAGTTTTTCAAGTGTCGGCTACCAAAGCCCGTTGTAATGCAATTTGGAAGGATGTCGTTGCGTATATCCTCGGGGGGAGGGGTACTCATGTATTTTTCTGCCCGGCACGTGCCCCTGAATAGGGCATCTTCTTCAGGATTCCGACTCCGGGCTAGAGTATCTTTTTGAAAAGTCAATCCCATGACAGGGTCCATATTTGTCACTTGTGACCCCGAAACGTCGTATAGGCTATTTCCACTCTTTGAATATGGTTCAAATGTTTTGCAGGGCACAATTTTGTCTGAAGAAACTCAAGGATGGGGTATTGTTAAGAAGGTTTTACTCCACGACAGGTTATCATTTCCGCAATTTGGCTTCGAGACAGGGAAGCTTTTCAAATTTTCCATCGGCACCTCCCTGTATGTTCTTTGAAGGCATCCGGAATTATGTGTTTTGGAATCTCATACTGGCGATAGATATTTTATTGTACTGAATTATTTCTTATGGTGGAGTTTAGCCGTCAAAAGATTGTCTTCAGGTCTTCTGAACATCAAAATTCCACGTTCCGCGCCAAAATCTATGAAATACCGTATGGACCTGAAAATCAATTAAAAAAGAAGAGGAACAATTGATTTTACTCTCGAAGGTGCGTTTCAGCTTTAAGAATTATGATGTTTAGCGACATCAAACAACAAACGTTGTTTTACAGTGCAGAACAATTCGAATTTTGATTATGCTAAATTTGGTTAAGGTCAGATTGAGAGTAATGATCTTTTGTGCTTCTAAATTCCACCAAAAATTGATTCTTCGCGTGTGAATTTATTTGTTTAATGTTCTACTGACCATGTTTGTCGGGGATACAAATTTCATTATTTGCAGACTCATCTTCTGGTTGAGTTAGTAAGCCTTACTTGAAAGACCACTGTTGTCTGTATAACGAGGCAACATCATTGGCAAGAAAATCGTTGAATAGTGAGCAGGTGCAAATAAATTTAAGATTTACCTAGCGGAAATAGGCCAGTTTGTTCTGAAACTAGGGGGGAGCTTCTCAATAAAGCTCAACAAGACACCCTTACCAAGAAATCTGCAAAACAGGCCTAAAATCACTACCGAATTTCCTGCCACAGATCAATGACTTTTGCATGCTGTAGGAGGTTAACTAACAATGAAGGACAGAATTAGATGCTTTCAGCTTGACGAAGTAAAAGTATAGGAACCGTGATTCTAGCCAGCTGCAAATTTTTCCCAAAAAGTCGGCAAAATTTGTCAAAGACAACTGGTATAAAGTCAGTTGGGTATATCTCATGATTGAAAAGTGACGTCTCAAAATCCCTTCTCCCCCCCCCCATCCCTTCTTTCGGATTTTTCAGAGCTTGCGCCGCCACTGTTCATGAGCTACTGTATGGAAGGTTTTTCAAGTGCTATCGAAAGAATTTGAATGAAAATCGTATGCCCAACAAGCACGAGTGCAATAATTGATTTAAGAATATGATACAATATGACAAAAGTGCTATCGTTAAGAATATAATACAAAATGAGAAGATAACATTGCTAACGAAGACCTACCAGAGATTTAGTGTTCTTTAGTCTATCTTTTAGCTATATAATACTAATTATTAAGCCTTGGACAGGGTTATGTATACTTCAATTTACATTGAGATATATGGTGATATAGTTGCTATAAGGGCTGCACGTTTATACCATGAAGTGGAATATACAGGGTAATCTTAGGCAAGACTGGTATGCTACCTGATAACAGAAGAATCTACACTGTTAAATCAACACTTAACCCCCGTCCTCGATTAAGCCCCCATCTGTCAAGAATGCCCCAACGTCAGAGTTCCCTTACCGGTCAGGGTATTTATTTCTCAAACTTTGAGAAATAAGTACCCCGATCGGTGTATTTGAATCAAAAAATAGATTTTACTGGTTGATTCACCAAGACACTGCTCGATAAACTACTAACTATTTTATTTGAACTCCCTATAGAGGAGTTTTCACTTCATGTTTTCGAAAGTGATCCGAAGTGAAAATTTTTATTTATGCAAATGCTTATCTAGGGTATATTAACGATTATCTAGTAGAAGGTTCTACGAAGTGAGCGAAAAACCTTAAACCGTTTGTTCAATTCCAATTTCCCGCAACCGCGTAGCAATACAAAAGCCGTATACCACACTGATTTTCTTGCAGCAACCGTATTGCGCATCCAAAATAAGGCCGAAACCGCCTAACTGCCACATTAGAATAGACCACCTTTAAAGAGTATTCCTTAGCATCCGACAGTACCGATCATTTGCACAAATAAGAATTTTCGCCTCAGGGCACCTTTAAGTGGATTGGGCCCTATTTCGTTCTCGTAGATATAGAAATTTAAATTCATTATTTAGATTTAGCAGTAAAGGTCACATAAACCGTTCATTGGCTAATCATATGGTGATGCCGAGGGACTTACCAGATGGAGAATGGTGACAGGCTCCAAATGTACCAATTGTACCACAGTACCACAGGTGTAGTACCAGAAACTAAAACGTCCCGTACCCTAATACCATTGATGTCAGTACCAGAGTAGCTTGTGAACAGGACTTATTGAAGCTTTGAAGTGTAGTACCAGCCTTGAAGGTTAGTACCAGGGACCATCGGAGCAGGAAAAAAGCACCTTTAAATAGTAAAATTATGGAAAAATAACAAAGGCAAATGTTGGAATGAACATACTGATAATTTCCGTGTTCCTCTCCTTTAAAAATGTCCTCGGCAGTAAAGGCCATTACCCAATACCATCAATATCCCCTGTCACCATCCTCCAGATAAGCGCAAAGTAGCTACCAGAATTTCCTTTCAAGCCAGTAAATCGAAGAAAAGTTGCATTAACTAATCTTACACACGAGCATCTTCAGATTCGAAGGAAAGTAGATTCTTTGGTTGTCAACAAATGGTTTATGTGTCCATTTATAGATTACCGGGAATTTATTTATATTCTCCTTCGTAGATAGTTTTAAATCATTGCCAAGTATTTGAACCTTAAATGTAGTACGATCTAGCGAGAAGTAAATAGCCAAAATCTGCTTCAAATTGGTTTGATTCTTGAGAACATTCTGCCTATGTTTGTTTTGTTTTCAATTTGTTTTGAAAGGGCTTGTCAGGATTTCTAGCTATTGAAGGCTAATTTAGGCCCAATGGGCATGCCGCAGCCAGGCATGGGACCCCCAGATTAACGTCCGTTCCGAAGGATGACGAGGTGAGTTATGGGGTCAGGCCTGCGAGGTCACCCAACCGGACTTTGACCTCATTCGATCGAGCTTAACCTCAGTCACCTGAGGAAGACTGTATAAGCCGCTCGGCCACTCACCCCGTAAATGGTTTTAATGTGATCGCCCATGGTTTCAATTTGATCTTGTCTTGGTAAAACCAAGTTTTTAGAGGTCATCTAAAGCAAAAATCTTTATGGAATCCAAATTATTGACACTGTTAAATGATAAAAATGCTATGCTGTTTAAAATTGGTTGATATCCTGTTTGATTTTCGAGTGATCCACTGTTTTGTTGAATTGGCTGATGACGTCATTTTTTGCAAAAAAAAGTCAAGAAACTTTACAAGTTTGATTACATTTCCAAAAGGAAACCCGAATCAAGCAACTTGTTTTCAATTATCCTGCCTTTCTTAATCCAATTAATTTGTTAAAAGCAATTTGTATTCAAGGGAGGCGCCACGGGGTGGACTGGGGTGGACATGTCCACCCCCACTTTCCTCAGGTTAGTATTTATTCCTAAGCAAAAAAGATTTCGCTCCATATCACCTTTAAAACCAGAGAAACAAACAGAGCGAAAAAGATACATCAGGGAATGAAATGGCTGGTCTTTGAATATTTTTAATCAAGGGTGTCAGGACACGGATGTTTTAATTGATTATTTATTTACCTTGTTTTGATCCCTGTGTCTTGTTTTGTTGTCTTGTTTTCTGTTTTCTGACTCTTTTTTTGTCATTCTTTTGTAGATATAGGCATATCTGTAAAAAATCTTACAGCTCTGCTATTCTAGCTCCAAGATTTGCAATTTACTCTGAATCCTCTATAACATATAGTGTTATCTATAAACCATTTTAGAGTTTTGCTACTGTCAAGCTACTACATCTGTAAGTTTAACCTAGATCTTTTGTAATATATAGGCATATCTACTAAACTATCTTCATCTTCATTCTTTTCAATGTTGAAGTTGCTCATTGGTACCATATCTTCTTCGTTTTGTTTGTTTAACTTTGGAATTGATGGGTCAAAAGTCGCTAAATCCGGGTACATTTTGAGCAAAGCTTCATATTTTCCCATTTGCATCTTACTCAGTTGGATCCTTTCTTTCATATGACGGGTCTCGATTTCAGTACATGAAGCGTTGATTGCATTTTCCAGCGCTTCGATAGCCTCGCTAACATCGTTGAATAATGAATCTGTGACTTCAGGATAGGCTTCAACCTTTGCCCTTGCTACAAAAGGAGAGAAGAGGTGATGATAAGTCAAAGGGGATGAATCAATGGTGACATGCAGAAGAGTGAAGAGAAGAAAGCAAAAGGCTGATTGTTATAAATTGGCATCTTTTGTCAAAGTTTTTCGTAAATTATCTCGTTACGGTACTGGTGGACTTGGTCCAAGTCTCGCTCTTGATCACTAATCAAACGGGAGGGAAGAAGAAGAAAAGGGAACGGAAAAGAAAGGAGAGCGGGACTTGTGTACTACGCGTTCCGAAAACGAGACCGGTTAAGATCTTGACCGGCTGCTTTCTTTCATGTTAGCGGGAGAGCCAATCAAACTTGAGCAGAAGAATGCCGAGCCTCGTTTTCGGAACACGCAGTCCACAAGTCTCGCTCTCCTCCCCGTTCCCTTCCCTTTTCTTCTTTCCTCCCGTTTGTTTATTGATCAAGAGCGAGACTTGGAGCAAGGCCACGGTACTCGTTGCGGTGCGGTTCAAACTGGAACCAGTCTAGTGCTTCAATTATTCTCCATACCTCGACGTTTCCTGATCATCTCGAACATTGTTCCCATGACAGCAAGGATTACCAAAATAATCCCACCAAATGTTGTCAGATTGGTCATGATGTTAGAATTCGGTGATATCATGTTTTCAAGCAGTTCTGCATGAAAGGTGCCTCCATTCTGCAAGGAAAACATGCACTTAAAGATCTGTCATCACCCAGGGTCCTTTGCGGGCATACAGCAATGTTAGACTGCCTAAAAATCAACTTTTGCCTAAAAAAAACAAGCAAACCCACACCATACCGTATCCTGCGTAACCTCTATCTGATCATTCTTGGGCCCCATACCTAAAACAACCAAAAACCGACATGTGTCAAATATTCCCACACCAACAAACCCAAAAATACTCAATAATGAAAATGATAAAAAAACAACCTATAAACAGTTGAAATGTTCAGCGTGTGATCAAAGTGTCAGATCGTCCCTTTTGTCCTATGGGATCGTCCCTGCTACCATGATATAGAAATGAAAGAGCTGAAATTTTTATGAGATACATTTAGGGGTGCTCTGAGAGAGCTCCTCCTTTAAGTAATTCCCTTCATACAATCTATCTTGTTTTTATGTTTTGTATTATTGCATTAATTTCGTGTATTGATTGCTGTATTAATTTTCTGTCATGTTGTTGTGAAATTTTTTGTAGTTTAATTGTTTGTAAAGTTATTTCGACACCTTGTATGTAGTGGAATTTAAAATATAAAACTGAACTGAACTGAACTGAATCACTACCTGCATACTTTTTGTGAACACCCTGCCTGTTTACCTTGAATGTGAATGCATCTTTGCTTATTTTCAAGAGCATCTCTTGTGAATTCTCTCGGGCATATCTGTTGACACATTGCTTGACTCGCTTCGCCTCACCAGCTAAAGCAATGCCATAAGATGCTTCTATGTCTTTTACAGCTTCAAGTTTAATCTCTGTAGAATCTAAAACATTCTTCAACAGTACTGCCTTGTACGTGTCAATGGCTAACTTGGATACATTCCCAGAGAGTAGCTGCTGTTGTACGAATATCGGATCAGAAGTGTTACCTACAACAAACGATTGACTAAGAACTTGTAATTGACAAAGGGTTGGAAGGGACAGAATTCAGTGACTGAACAGTATGAATTGCAAATTTTTGCGTGTGATTCAAACCGTTAAAGCGGCCTTTACAACCGGCATGCTTTGTGAATACATCCTTTTGTAGTCAATTTGTAGACTTATGCCTTTTCGTCCCTTGTTTCCCTGCGTTCTTTGATTTCCTGATATCACTTAGTCAATAGGGACTCATAATATTACGCTTGTATAATGGGCCCACTTTTTCAAAATGGCCTAAGAGGTGGGAGTTCTCGTACACTCAACAAAATCGCTTCAAAATCTGGTTTAAAGAGCTCGAACATTGAAAAGCGAGGTTTTAGTACAAAGAATGATGTTGTGTCTACCTACAAAGCGCAAAATGCATACGTTTCAGGCAGTAATCTTCCTCTGTAGAAACAAAATAGATCCATCGAAGCTGCGAGAACTCCAGCCTGCTTCAACCGTTCTTTAAGAGCAACAACAACAACATTCTGAATAGCGGCCCCTGATTGGTTAAAAACTGAATTCTAGCGATTTGATTGGTGAATACGGAACCACCCTACGCGGGCCTAAAGTGGACCCACTATTTCAGAATAATGTTATTAGTCCCTCTTGACCAAGGAACGCAGGGAAACAAGGGACGAAAAGGCATCAGTCTTGTCAATTTGTCGTTGCCATTTTCATGGTCATTGAAATTGGCTACCAACAAAGAGATAGCACATGCATGCAATGTATACTATTGGAGCTTCAAAGGCCCCTTTAATATAGCTCAGTTTCCTAATCAAATGCATAAAGTTGCCATACAGATGCTAAGATTTGTTTTTCTTCTCTAGATATACCGTCTACTATCTTCTTCTCTTGAATAGGTTGTTAAAGGTTTTATTCAACAAAAGACTGTGTCATCGTATTTCTTAAATCTGTCGTAGACTTCGCTTAACATATATAAAACTTATGGCTGGGAATGCAACTGTATCTTCAATATCGTTAATATTATGAAAATCTCATTGCAATGGCTGGCTCCACGCAGCTAAACCAACAGAAAGCATCTTCATTTTAATGCATCTACCTCTACTTGCCTGCATAAGAGAAACAAAGCCATGGATTTTTTGGAAGTTTCGCTAAATTGTGATGAGATAACAAGCTTTTCCACGGTGAGAACATTCGCCTCCAATATGTGCAGAAGTTGATGACATTGTATGGGGCTGGCCACTGATCAGTGGAGTTGCTAAAGACCAAAACTAGTGTATGAAAATCGTGGTTGACTTTAGAGGATCTTTTCCCTGAATATAACCGATCTTTTCTAAAGTGTCTGAACATTTTGGAGGCGATAGCCCCTTCATTAGCTTATGTTCCAAAAAAGACAAAAATTCACCTAGCACGATTTTGCTTCCAAAAATCCTCGAAGCCAGCATCAAGGTATCATTAGATGTTAGGACCTAAATGAAAATATGAAACATTGTCAGTAGGGAAAAATGATTTGTGAAGAGAAGTGCCATCTGCATGGTAATTCCTTGTCACCTACTAGACTACTAGCTAGTTGTATAATTTAAAAACTTCTTTGAAAGTTCTTTGAAAAGCAATAATGTTTTGCGATAATTGCTTTAAAATTTTGTATCGTATTCATATGTAATGCTTTCGATATTTTATATGTTTCGCAGGAAGTTTAGAAATTACGATGGTTTTATGTTTTTCACATTCTTGAAATAGAACAAAAACCGTTGAGTGCTTAAAATATTGAAGATTTCAGAAAATTCCAAATGTAGAATTATAAACAAAGTTTCTTAGAAGCCATTTTAGTTCAAATGAAAAGATTAAAGAGCGGATCTATTATAGGCTGCACTGCCGCAAAAACCGCCAAAATGTTTGCTCTTGCCCGTCAACCGCGAACCATCTCCCACAAACTGCAACTGCTTCAGTAACATAAATATGCTTTCTTAGGATGGCTGTCTCGTGTGAATGAGGAAGGAATAGCACGGAAATGTATGTGACTCAAAAAGTACCTTTCACTGATTGGCATCTGTGCGCGTGTCTAACAGATGATAAGTTTAATAGCGGTTAGCCAGTAAAGAGCAACGTAACAGGCAACTTTTCGAGGACAGAACAACGACCTTCTGCTGCTACAAAGTATGCGAAAAACCGTTACTGCTTCTTCAAACTACATTCTTCTGCAACTGCTATGCAATGGGAAAACCGCATACCGAATTGATTTTCTGGCAAAAACCGTATTCCACATCCAAAATATTGTGGAATCAGCGAAACCGCTACACTATGATATACCTCCTATAGCCTGGTTTTCATTAAATCGTAATTCATCGCCGATCATTGTGTTACAACATCGGCGATGATCGGCGGTGCTCTAAGACAATGATCGGCGAAGAATTACGAGTTAATGAAAACCAGGCTTATAGAGTTTGAAATAAACCTTTTCAAATAGCTTGGACTTCTGTTCATTTGGACCACTTTTTAAGATTTACAGCCACTGTCTCCTTTCTCTCATCCTCCATTCAGCATGGATAAGGTGATTAATTGACTCATGCCAAAAAATACTAACCGTTCCATTTGAATCAAACGAGGGCTGCCTGTAAACCAAAACCGTGCTCAGCATGACAAGGTTGCTAAGATTTCCAACGAGTATGGATGTAAGAACCAAACCAACAAGCGTCACAATCACAGCATGAATTTTACCTTTCACTGTGATCGGGGTCAGATCACCGTACCTGAAAAAAGCAAAATTGATAACATTCACCTGTCTTCTCAGCCTGATAACAGGTTCATGTATGGGCTAGTTATCAGGCCAAAATGTTCTAGCATAATTTACACAAAGTACTGACCCTTTTGTGTTGACATATTGTATTTCAGCTTTGTTAATAGCGAATCAACGCTGGGGCTCACATTGTCATGCGCATCGGTGCTATTATTTGATGCTCTTGTTCTCAATGGTTGAACTAATAATTTGCATATTACATCATTGCAAGTTTGTGCGCATGCGATCTGGAGCCCTTTGTGGGGATTCCGCTAGGCTCACAACTTAGCCTGGTCATATCCCCAACATATCCTCAAATGAGGGCTTTTTTGTTGAAGAATAGTCGATTTTGAAAAACACTGCAGAAACATATCGGGTGAGCCAGAAAAAAGTGCTCACTTATGAAAAATCAAGAGTACTTCACATATCTGAATGATTTAAATTCCTGTTGAAAGCTAAAAGATCGAGGTATTCTTGTGATTTTTCTGGCTATCTTTAAAGATATTTCGTGGTTAGCTAACGATACCTCGCTGTGATATACAACAAATAGTAATACTTCGTGATATCTGTGCAAAATATTTTTAAACTTACCCAACAGTAGTCATTGTTATATAAGTAAGCCAGATGCCACTGCCTGATCCCTTCAGAAAAGAGCCTGAAATTTCTTCAGTATTCTTGCCATGTTCCTAAACAAATAAGAAGGAGCTCCGCTGAGCTTGATCAACTTTTCCAACGAAAGGGACGGTAGGGAAGTTTGATATCAAAAGGAAAGAGTACGTGGAAATTCTAAGTAGGCTTCCGAATAGTCACTCGATAGCCAACTGAAGTTACAGATGATTTGATTAATCTTAGAGCTATCGAACAACATCGCCAGAAGCTGTAATACCACTTACTCAAACATTTCATATTAAGATGTGCAAGAGGTCTAGCTCAATTGAAACTCATTTACATAGTTGTTGGAAGGTCTCTTATATGAGATTATGCCATTCTTCAGAAAGATTTTTGAATTTCCTAGCGATGAGTTTTGCTTTGTCTAATCTTAACAGAACAAGTGTTCTATCGGAACAAGTGTTCTATAAGGCTTAAATTTAATGTCATCGTGATTGAGGGCTCTTTGTAAGATTCCTTGAAGACATCATAGGAAGAAAATCCACACAGCTCTAGAATACAGAGGCAAATCCCAGCAAAGCAAAGTTCTAGCATGGACTGAAATTATTCAATGTTTTGTAAGACATTGATTAATTTCATTGCTTTGATATTCAATGAAGAGTAGCCCTTCGAGTGGGGAGCTTTTCGTTAGGAATGTTATGTATTGATTAGTAAGCAATGATTAGCAATTACTAATTATTGCTAAGTGACTTCTAATCATTGATTACTGATTTTCATTATTATAATGATTATTGATCATTGATCATTCACTATTATATTGATTAGTGATTAGAGATAATTGATTGTACAAACACTTACGAAAAACCAGAAAATGATTCCTGCAAGAATTATGAGAACTGCCGAGACAACGAACAATGGATACTGTTCCCATAGAGACTTAGCAATGAGGTTAGAAGCTGCATTTCCAAGCTCTCCTTTTGTAAGCTGTTTTGTGAAGATTGCTAACTTTCTAGCTTCGAGGATTGGAACATAAACATAAGCCTCTTCTATGCTATCTCCAGCAGCCTCATATGCATCTCTGAAAAGAGGCAGATTGATATGTGTCCCAGCAACTGCAGCTTCAACTATTGACTGAGAACTGTATTTCAATGAGCTTGCATTTAACCAGTCTCGCTTCCAGTCAATCTCACTCACGCCATGACCACGTGAACAGTTGCCACAGCAGTGTGTTACAGCTTCATCGACAAATTTGGGAAGAATTTCAAGACTGTTCAGGCTTCCATTAATCAATGGTGGAAATGCCATCCTTGCAGATGATAAGTATTTTGGACATCTGCATGTTTCTGTAAAACAAGAAGTAAGACATTGAAATGGCATCCTTTTTGTTTGACTGAAACACCAATACAAACCATTAGCGAGAACAGAAAAGTGAATTCCTCCAGTCGATTAGGCTCCCTACAAGGGTAGATGAAGATTACGAAGACTTGAGCTTCTATCTTATTTGTTCTTCTTGCGTGGAAAGTAATTGGCTATCAACATACCTATATCTGGCTGCGCGTCGAAAAGAGAGGTAGATCTAAAGATATGCTAAATTTGACCTAATCTAAAGCTGCACATTGGCAATACAATTCCCATATTCATCAATGTAATTCAAGCAGTTAATGGCCAGTTTCAGAGCTACATGGACTGAATAGACCTTTTAGCTATTCTACAAAAGAGCCTGGATCGAGCGATATTTTTATACAATTTTATACGCGAGGTTCGATTGAGTGACGTTAGAGTTTCGATCGCAGTTGCGCACATTCGAAAATTCTGCAAAATTTAATGAAATATCGTTCGATCCAGATACGTTTTCTGAATAGCTAAGAGGTCTATTGAAGCCATTTAGCATGCACAATGAGTTGTTAGCTACCTAAGGTTTGCAGTCTACTTAGATTTTTTCATGGTATTACGAATTACTGGCAAAATCCTTTAGTTTGCACTTGCTATGAATTTCTGCTGGCAAGTCAGTGTATGGTAACGGATGCTTTCTCGTGAGATCTACTTTTGTTGTTCTTTAACATTGAAGCAGTAAGTATTAAAACAAACTTTGATTTTTACCTCCGAAAACAGCTGCTGACTCAACACCAAATCCACCTTCTGTAAATGCAGAAATAGTAAATCCATATCGACCATATGGCTTAAGATTTTTGATGGTAACAGTTCTGTTTGGTGCAAATGTAATTACGTAATACTCAGTTAGCTTGCGTTCAACAGTGTCTTGTAGCTCAACTAGCCAGTATTTGATCCTATAACCAAGAACTTCACCATTTCCATGGGTTTTGTTTATTTCAGTCCACTTCAGTGATATTTCATAGAAGTCATATTTGTCGATGACTTCTAACTTCGGTGCTATTACTGGAGCTGAAACAAAAATCATGGAATTATTTCAACGGGTGAGTTAAAAGGACACGCTGTTCCAGTTGTCAGAATCATTATCATCGTAATTGCTATTGCGTACTACATAAAATTATGCAGGAAAACTATAAGTAAGCTAAGTAAACTAAGCTATTAAAAAGAACTTTTGTAACGCAGCAAGCCACTGCCAAGATTCTTTATCTGAATGCTGCTTTTACTAAAGATTTCCTTACTTTAATGAAGAAATTAGTCATTAGCAAAACTTCTCTTTCTTCACATTGCTCGAGAGCATTAAAAATTCCTGTCCTCTATGAATTCGCAAAATAGAAATTTCTGACTGTCATGCTCTGCTTCATTGCTCAAAACAATACTGCCTTACGTGCAGTATCTTTATCGTTTCTCTAAATGTCAAATTCATTTCGTCTATATGACATACATGAAAAGAAAGAAAAAGGATTATTACAATTTTCCAACAGGCAGGTACAATTTTTACTGTCTCTGACGTCTATTCTCTAAATGATCTGGGAATCTTATTGGGTCAGTGCGAGGTTAACAGCTTGCATTTACAGAGAGCAGAAAAATCCTTGGAAAAATAATTTGAAATATCCCATCAAAATCAAACTTGTAAGCTCGCCGTGAATGAATGATAGCCTAGGAAACAATGCTGTGTCTGAGCAACTTATTTGTTCTGTTAATAGACAAGCTAATTTATTGTTGTACAAGTACGAGCTAGGATATACAATTAAACCAAGAAGACAACTTACTACTTTGTTTGCATGTGCCGTTGATAGAAGACGTAGCACCAAGGCCTTTAGATGTGAAAGCGCCAATTCGTATGTGGTACCAACTGTAATGTTTCAAACCACTTATCTCCGTGTGAAAAACGCTGGCATTTACTTCTTTCATTTTCTCTCCTGGTAGTCCCCCATATGCCGCAAATGGATTTACAGATCGTGGTGCCCTGTGGTATTTAAACAGAGGGACATCGAGTGGCCTGTAGAAAATCCTGTAACCAAGTACGATGCCATTTCGTAAGGATTCTGGTATTGGGCTCCAGAACACCTTTATTGATTCATATGCAGCAGGCCAAGTCTCGACAGTTGTTGGCGGGGCATCTGGCTCTACAAAATTACAGAAAATTGTTCAAAAATAACAGTGTGAAGCCACGTGTGGCTGGACAACGCACCTATGCTTCTGCGGAGTAAAATTTGTTGCATCTCAGGAAGTTTTCGCTGCTTTTTACGTCGAGCCATGCCAATTTTCCAACACATAAGCGAGTAGCTAAGAGGGGGGAGGCATAATCAAGCACAATTAGAGCGTCTAGCCACGCATGATGGAATCTTAACATCAGTAGTCTATCGGTTTGTTGATAGTCATGTCATACAGAATAATCTGTGACAGCAGAAGGAGAGATATTTCTGTTTCCACAAGGGAACTGCCAGGCTAAGAGTCAGTCAGGAAAATGCACTTAGCAAAGTCTTACTGTAATCAGAATACTTTGACCAAGGAATTCTAAAATGCTATATTTTTTCTGTTGACATGATTTTTAGTTATTTGAAGAATACGTGGAATTCATCAAGGAATCTTTTGATCGGGAAAAGGCGGATCCACACGCCAAACTACAGTAGTAGAGGTAACTGAAAAGCTTTAACGTTTGCTCCGTAAAAGAGTGAACTCAGCTTTGTCTAAACCAGGTTAGATTTCAGCCAATCAAATGACTTTGTTTTGTTGGAATGGCCAATTAGAGTGCAACATTCAATAACCTGGTTTACTTTAAGCTGGTTCAAATTGTCAGTGTGACTGGGGTATCAAACCAAAGTATAACTTTTCTGTTAGGTTCTAACTGCAGAATGAATCCTTGGTTTCTATTGAGGCAAAATTTGACTTTTAAAAAGTTTGAGTTGCAGCATGCCGACAAAGGATGTTGGGTGACAATGGCTCTTTAACCTATAAAATTTTAGATAACAATTCACTTACTATCCTCTGCTGTCTTTACAATGATTTGCTTTGTAAAATTTCCCTTTCCTTTGCTGTTAAAAACTTGTATGCTCAACCGGTACTCTGTGTATTTCCTTAGATTTTTGATTATGGTAGTTGAGTTATCGCCTATCGATTTCACTTCGAAGACTTGACTCTCGTTACAGCCTGCTGGTCTATCCTCATGACAACGTACCACCTGATATTTCACAGTATAGCCAAGTACCTACAAAGTAAGACATCGTCTATGTTAAATTCATCGGAAACCTATTAGGAAAAGTAATAATTTCCCCGGGCCCAGGGCATTTGTGCATGAAATATTTGTTGACCCCCGGGCTGCACACAGGGATGTTCACGTCACGTAACGAGACATAATTAAGGTGACTTTTATATACCTTTCCATTGGCGTCCCCATGAACTTCTGACATGCTGATCCAGTCAAGTACAATCTCAGTTGAGCTTGCATTTTGACCTGTGAGATTCCGTGGTGGCTCAATAGGAACTGTGAGAAAGAAAAGAATGAACTTCAATCACAATGCATGTTGGCACTTTCTTACAAGCAAAATTATAAGTAAAAACGTTGAGAAATAAAACAGAAGGTTTTTTTCAAGACACGCTTCGATGATTCCACAACCTGCTTCACTAGACTTTCTATCTGTCTCACAAAGGAACCTGGATCAAACGATAATTTTAAGCATTATCATACGATTGAGTGGCGTTAGAGCTTCTATCTTTCTGCTTCATATTCGAAACTTCATCGAAGTGTATACTTTCACAACGTTATCTATTGCTCATTCCAAAGCAGCTGACTGCCTTTTGAAGGAGGTTCACATTTTGATGTCAACAGAACTGAGCTGACTGCAAGTATGAATGCAAGATAAAATCATCAGCAATCAGTACTGTGTAGCCAACAAAACAAACATGGCCTGGTATCCACCTTTGCTCCATATTTTCGTTCGGTCTGTTTCAGTGGAGACACTTTGGTTAATATTGTTGGGGATCAAAGTCATCTGTTTCACTTAAAATACATCCTTTAGTTCTTTTGTGTTTTCTAGCAAAGCAGCTTTATTCTAGTCAATGTTGGGGAAGGGGGCCATCGCACACCCTCGGCCGAGGTCTCCACCACAGAAATGATCTTTTCCAATGGTAAAAACGCAGCACTCACTAACTGATTTTATTACAAATATTTACATTAATACAGAGTTGAGTGGCGTAAGAATTTCTATTATTCTGTTTTCAGATTCGAAACTCATATATATAAAACATCGTCTGACTCAGGTTCTTTTTAGAAAAGGTTAAAGGTCTATTTTCTGGTTAAAGGTTAAAGGTCTATTTTCTGGTTAAAGGTTAAAGGTCTAGGTTTATGATAGCATGGAGAAATATTTATGGTTATCTTTTACAGCTTTCCAAGGACCTCTAACTTTATCTTCTTTGCAATTCAAATTTGTTTTCTTGTATCTGCGGAGAAGGCTTTTCTCTTTCCTTTAAAAATCCTCCAAAGTTAGCTATCGTTTATGGAAAGATTAAATGAAGCTTTAGTCATAATTAAAAGAATAAAAATGAAGGAGTATTGACAATTTTAAAACCAGACCACGGGCCTCTGCAGTGTCCAACAATTTTGGCTTTTGCAGTCTTTGTGTCACAACTTAGTTTATTTTGCTTAACCTACTGTCATTCTTAAACAAGATTCAAAACCGTTATTTTCACAACTGATTTCCTTGTAGCTGAAAAGACGCTGCAAATGAGCTGAGAATATTAGACTTAATACAACCCTGCAGGTCTCCAAACATTTTCATTCCGTTAATTTCTTGCTGCAGAGCCTTTGGGGCTTTACAGCTAACTCAATTGTATGAGGGTTTGCTGCTGCTGAAGTAAGATTCAATAGGCATCCAAATGTATGTTTAAAGGGTCTGTTTTATCCAGCATGCTTTGTACGTGCTGTCTCCAGCCTGGTCTTTGTTGTCGCCATTTTCATAGGTCATGAGATTGCTTTAATTTGGTGCAGATGTCTTAAAGGGTCTGTTTTATCCAGCATGCCTTGTACGTGCTGTCTCCTGCCTGGTCTTTGTTGTCGCCATTTTCATTGGTCATGAAAATGGCGACAACAAAGGCAAACCAAGAGACGACACGTGCAAGGCATGCTGGATGAATAAGACCCTTTAAGACATCTGCACCAAAATTAAAGCTATCTGCAAATGCATCACTAAATGTATTTGATAAATTCTTCAGATTCTCCTACTGTTCCAAAACCAAGCAGATCATAATTAAAGAACATTAAGTGTACACTTTCAATTTTCCGTCCATCAAAATTGATAAAATTTTCACATCATAAATTTGAAATCATACCATATTCGTCAGTCCATACTGTAATCCTCTCGCTAAAAACGCCCTCTGATTTATACGTGAATGCAGTGATTTTGCACAGATAGGGGGTATAGATCTTCAGGCCTCCAATAATCGTGCTAAACGCGTCACTGCCATTCTGTCTGTTTCGTACTGTTACATTCCTCCATGTTGTACTTGGCATTGTTTCGTCTCTGTAATAAATCCTATATCCAAAAATGATGCCATGCCGATCTTCTTTCGGAACTCGGGTCCAGGAAAAATTTAATGCAGTGTGATTTGTAAAACGACCAGTAAAATTCATTGGCGGTTTTGAAGGACCTACAAATAAAGGATCTCGTGAATTATCACACAGGAATTACAGAAAACTATGCTAAAACGAGAAAGAATGTGTGTATTTTACATGAAATCAGTAGACAGGTTTGCCACTAAGGTTTGGTCACACTTAGCACACTTAGTCGCAGGTCTTGCTAACCATTTGTGTTTTCAACATAACGGAACACTGTTTATTTCAAAATGATGTTTCAAATGCCAAGAAGCATATCTGTGGCAGCGTTAGCGACCACATTAATAATTTTGCATTCAAAGAATAAGAAACCAATTAAGAAACTTTTAGTACTAAAATTGACAAAAATACATATTAAATTAAGAAACTTTTAGTACAATGGCCTGATCCCAGTTTCTTATAAAGGAAAACGTGTATAATTCATTATATGATGATAAAAAAGCTCTTGAATCATTATGAATGGCTGAAAATTTTTTATGTAAGAATTCGTAGGCAACAAAACCGTGTAAATGTGCTCAAGATTTCAAACGATTAAATCGCTGTGTAATTTGCTGCAAACCATGCGTTTTCCATACGGGTATTCTACAGTGACGGAGCCAGCACTTGGAAAGTCCCTAGCCCTTGGAATTTTTTTACGTGACCACGAAGTTCAAACTCTCGTAAAAACATGCAACGCCCTTTTAGCGAAATTTACAATAGATATTCATATGCAACCATATCAACGAGAGGAAAATAGGATATGCAGCCTGTACCCAGCAGCGGCTTAAAGGGGGAGGTGGATTTTCTGTGGGACGGCCTGTAGATAAATCAATAACACAGTACAACTAACTATACATACCATAAGCATCCGTTCGTATCACCACAATGCTGCTGTAGTTTCCAATTCCAACTGCAGTCATGCCAGCAACAATAAATTCATATTGTCGATAAAAATCCAAGTTATTGATGGTAAGAGTAAGCGTTGACGCGCTTACTGTTACATTCTTCCAGTGGTTACTGAATAATTTATCTTTATACTTGACATTATACCCAGTTATGATGCCATTTTGATCATCTGTTGGGACTGCATCCCAGAAGATGCGAATCGCAGTCGAACTGATGTTGCTTCCTTTAAGATTCAACGGTGGTAGGCTTGGCACTAGAATAGAAAGAACGCAATGTGGAGTTAATGTCTGTCTTTAATGAGAAGTCACGTGGAATTGTTCGCGAATAAAGACAATTCGTCCTTTGAATGGAAACTTTGCGCCTTTGTAAACTTCAAATGACAAATTGAATTTGAGAATTCAGTGTGTCGACTGATGGCTGGTTGGCTCATTTCATCACCATCTTATGAAGTTCTAACGAAAGTTATTGACATGGCTTGCAAAATAAAAAATGTATATTTACGTGCTGTTGGATAAAGCATAATTTAGTAAGGCTGAATCATGAATATGAGGGAGAAGTATTACATACATCACTGTGCCACATCACTTTCAAAGTAAAGAAGAAGAACGTAAGCATTACCATCTTGTAAAGTTCTTTGTTTCGTTATTGCCGAGTAAACACCAGCGCCTTTGCTTGTCATGCCAGAGACTTTGATATCATATTCAACATATTCATCGAGACCAGAGATCAAAGCTGATTTCTCAAAGACGACTATTTCATTTTCAATCCCTTGGTCATGAGTCCTTTTGTATTTCAAGCTGTAGGATGCAATGATGCCATAAGTCTGCGATGGAATAATATCTGACCACGTGACATTTACAGTTGTTGATGACATGGCGGTTGTTGTCACACCTGTGGGTGGAGCACCAGGCTCTGAAGAAAAATGGTTTTCATTAGATCAAAAATTTATGCCAGTTCAAAGTGTCCAATATTTGAATGAAAATATTAGTCTTGAATCAAGGGCCATACCAAGCATTTTAACGATCAATAGTTAGCCATATTTTGGCGAATTCTAAAAAATTGTCACTTTTTGATCAACCGGCATACTTTATGATAATTCTTTGTCCTACTTCCTACTCAATGAAATCTTCAATTTTCATAATTATGTCAGGCTAGTATTCTTAACTTTCACTAAATTCTAAAAGCTTTAGAATATCAAATTTTGAGAACAATTAACTCAATTGGTAACCAATAGGCCTAAAACAGTTGCTGTGGCGACAAAAATGAGTCCTTGTATCGTATTATACAAGGCTACGGGGAACCCGCGGGAAATGTGCGATTAACCAATAGGAGTTACGGGACTCTGTATTGCCTCGTTTTTGAAACTTCATACAGGTAATAATGATCATTATCACCTGACTGAAGTTTCATAAACGGGGCGATACAGAATGCCGCTACTCCTATTGGTTAATCGTACCTTTCCCGCGAGTTTTCCCGCCGCCTTGTATAATACGATACAAGGACGCGCTTCTGTCGCCACAGCAACTGCTTTAGACCTGTGAGATTTACAATGAACTGAAACGACATGGCAGTAACAAAATGCGCTTGACTAAATAATACGAGTTAAAATTAGAAGCTATCAGGTAATAAAACTCATACTAACCGATTTTGTCGTTGTACAGGAAAATATAACACCCTCGGTCTTAATGCACAGACCTCGCAAGATGGGTCTGTACCCTTAAGACCCTGGGCCTTACATTTTCCTGTATAACGCAAAACCAGGGAGCGCTCCCTGCGCTAAACCGGATTGTATGCGCATAATAACACCATCTGTTTCATTGGTGGCATTGAAACTTGGGACAAATAGCAATATCCTTCGTACCTTAGATTAGGTAGATAGAATAAAAAAGTATAGCTTGTTCCTACAGGTTCTCTTCTTCCTTTTCGCATCATTTTGAATCCTGTCAACAGGCTATGCAACTTATTTCATACTAAAGTCATATGAATAAATGAAATACTCACTATCTTCATCTGTTCTTACAGTCAATACAGAACTTTCTGGTCCTTCGCCAATACTTGTGAAGGCAGAGACTTTAATATCATACTTTTCCCATAAATCTAGCCCAGTCTTTGCAAAATGTTTAGTTGCTGTTGTTTCAGTCTCCCAAAGTCCAGCATCCCCATTCTTTCGTATATAAATTTTATACTCTGTGATAATTCCATTTTGGTCCCAAAATGGTACATCTTGCCATGAGACAAAAATGCTAGATGAACTTGTGTTTGTTGCAGATATGTTTGTTGGTGGTGCGGATGGCTCTGAAACGAACATTGATTGTACTGTTAAACGACAAAGTCCTGGATTGATATAATTGTTGATTGTTCAAGAGATTACACGGTTGGAATGGTGTGTAGTAGTACTTTTTTTCAAGTTTTTTCTCTTTTAACCTGCGAAACGACATATTTTAATCTGCTAAGAAGTGCGAAATGGCGTCATTTTCTATGACATCACTTCATGTTGACCTGAACGAAGCTGCCAAATGTGTTGACATTATACTACTCCCATTGCTAGTCTCCTTATCGCGCCTTCGCACACTCGTACAAAATACAAAATGGTGACGATATTTGGCCTAACTTACGAAGATTCATCACGAAGATTATCAAAGTTGGATGCATCAAAACTTGGAAAGAACTCACGATTGGTGTTCAGCATTTGGTAAGGTTTCTTATTAACAATAATTTTATCAACCACTGACTTGTCATTTAAGACTAAGAAATTCTTCCTTAATGAAGAACCCCGTTATGATGAAAAATATATCAAAAGTTTTGTCTCATTTTAAATTTGAATAGCAAGTACCTGATGCTACATATCATTCATATGATACATGGTCAGTTGAAATTTAGGCAACACAAAAAGTCAAATCAAATTTTCAACAACACTTAGACTTGACTCTCCTCCAAGGAGGCCCCCTAAGGGTGGAGGGTTGCTGGAGCCCTGGAGCCCACCATATTAAAAGTTTGAAGCCCTGAAGCTCAAAAAATTCCCATGGTGATTTTCTCAAATTTTGAGGGATGGAGCCCCGTGGAGCCCTGAAAAAGATGCAATGGAGACCTGGAGCACGGCAATTTTGTCTTTGGGAACCCGCAGGTCATCAAAATATGCCCTGGAGACTCGGAGCCCGAGATCCCTTAGTGGGCCTCTGTCCGGCTAAGATTAATCTTCAATATCTATGCGCCTCAAACAGATTATTCTCTCTAATCATTTTGAAGAAAGAATTTGGGGAATAAGAAGGTAGAGTAGTATTGTAACGGCCAACAATTTAGAAAAGTCTAACCAGGAGCGATAGGATACGCAGTGTGTAGCAGTTTAAAATTCATATCAGTAGCCTACCACCTTAACCTCTTTTAAGTTTCGAACTTTATTTACTTGGTACACAACTTGTTTCACTGTTTCGTAATCCTCAAATTTTCAGTAGTGAGCCATCTTAAGTGTAGATCCACCTTAATTGTTTACGATTATGATTAAGGTGGACTTGCCGGCTCACTAATGAATATTTCGAAATTACGAAAGAGTGAAAGGTTGCTGAAAAAAACAATGTGTTAAGGTGGCTCGCTACTGATATTAGTTTCAAGCTACTACTACGTACTGCTACACTCCTATTGCTCATGCTCTAACGCTTTCTTTAAGAAGCCGTAAGAAACTTTCAAAAGATAAATTCAAGAACACCATTGCAAAGTTGTCGTTGAACTATCATCTCTGTCGTTAAACTATCTCAGGGAATTTGCAGGTCACAGTTATGCTCAACTTGTCCTCCGCAGAAGCATCAAGCTACGGCATTCAAGGACAGATGCAGTTTATAAAGACCAATTTCAGTCAGCGGAATTTTCCGAACGGGTGGAGCCTTAGACAATAAAAAGGTTCCTCAGGTAACTATCTTTATTCAATTTCAGAGCGACATTTTATGACTGGAAATAAAACTTGACAGCCCATAACTACACTTACTATCTTCTTTTGTTTTCTCTTCAACACGCCCGCTAAAAACTCCACTTCCTTTACTTGTCCTTCCAGCAATCTTGAATTCATATGTTGTATATTCTTCTAGATCTGTCGGCAAAAGCATTTTGTTATTTGCACCAGCGATTATTACTGACGTCCAGTTCTTCGGAACAAGGTCTTTGACTGCATACTGAACCTCATAGCCATTGCAAATACCATTGACGACTGACTGGTCCACGTAGGATCTCCATGTCACTCTTATCGATTTTGATGATATGCTCATTTTCATGATTCCAGGTGGCGGGGCATCAGGAACTGAATGAAGAATTTAAGAGTTTTTGCAAATCTGTTTATATTTTAATTCTTACAGCCAAAGCGAATAAGCGTACTATGCAAATTCGAGGAATACTTGAAAATTCACATTCATGTTTGGAAGTTGCTATGTCATATGTTTTCGTTTTGTATCCTTATCATAGGGCGGAGTAAAGTGGATAACAATAGGGGTTCTTTCCCTCGGAAACCACAACATGTTAAAATGTTGTGGGATTTGTCACAATGAATTAGAATGTTGTGGGATTCCACAGCAGAGGTGGAAAAGGGCATGAAGCCACGAAATACCTTCGCGTGAAACTCGTCCATTAAGAAGGAAGTTAATAAGGGGAGGAAGGGAGATAATGGAATACAGGAAGGAAAGGAAAAGATGTAAAGTGAAACAGAAGTTCTCGTTTCGTGAAAAGAAAAGAGAAAGACGCAGAACGAAAGATGGAATGAAGAAGGATGAAGAGGAAACAAAGATTGGAATTATCAAGAGGAAAGGAAGAAGTAAACGTAAACGACGAAAAGAATGAAAAAAGGAGGAATATTTGGATTAGTATCTCTTTTCAATTTACTGTTGTGTGATCCAAGGTAGTTATTAAGATTAACTTCATTTTCTATTGCATTATTATATACACTGTTCAAAATATTGCGGCTCATGTAAAAAAATTGCTGATGAAACAATGGAGAGAAGAATTTTGAAATGGCGTTGCTTCGCAGGAAGACAAATATTTTTCAACCACTGCTCCACAGCCTGCTAAACGTATGAACATTTTTACCTACACGGCATAATGATTGTTATTATGAATATTCCAAAATCCTTACCATCCTCATCAGTTTTCATAACAATGCCATCAGTTATAATATGATACTCTATCGTTCCATCTATATATCCATAATAATGAGCATAGAATGAATAGTCTGTATATTTCTTGAGATTCGTTGCATGGATTGTCTTCGGCAAGCTCCCTGTGAATTCTAGCTTTACGACACTAGGTGTTGGGTTATTTGTTTCGAAGTACAGCATGTCATATTTGTCGACGTATGTCCAGTTGTCTCTTGGTGGAATGTAAGGAGTTGATGTTAATGTAGCAGTTATAGCTGTTGAGTTGATCATCACAGGGGTTGGAGGTGAGAGGCTAAGTACAATCTCGTCTGCAAAATAATATGAATAAGTCCTACAGTCATACGCTCCAAGACTCTATACACAGCCCAGGGGAGAGGGGCATTCAGTACATACACATGAGGTGAGGTAAGTCCGATATTTTTGGGTCAGAATATTGCGAAAAGTGATATTTTTGGGTTCAAAGAAAACTGAAACTACCAGGTGAGCCAGAAAAAAGTTCCCACTTTTGAAAATTCATAACACCAAGACTACTACACGGATTTGAATCATTCAAATTGTAGTTAAAAGTCGAAAGATCAAAGTATTTTCGTCATTTTTCTCAATGTCCTACCAGCACTAGAAGTATTGGTAAATTCAAATTTATAAAAATTTCATGGTCGCAAAATCACGGAAAAAGGGCATAAAACATTGATCAAATTGTAAGGATTCTATTCAAATCGAACAATAGGCCATATGCGTTTCACCTTCCTAAAGAGTTATAAGACATCGATTTTCAAACAAATATGAAAGATTTTCAATGCAAAGGAAATTGATGCCTAGTGGATATCTCTCACCCATGAGAAGTTGCATTTCCTTCATTGTTCTGTGCGAGAGGTCATTTATGAATTGATCGATGGGCCATTTTTCAGTAATCAATCAACCATGAAATTTTTGTAAAGTTGAATTAACCTATATTTGTAGTGCTGGTAGAACAGCGAGAAAAATGACAAAATTACTTTGATCTTTCGGCTTTTAACTAGAATTTGAATGATTCAAATCCGTGAAGTAGCCTTGGTGTTATCCCGGGGGGGTACTCCCATACTTGACTTGACGGGATGTGCCGCTCAACAGGGTGTCCTTTTACGGTAAAAATTATGCGACAGGGTGTCCTTTTTTGATAAAAATTATGCGACAGGGTATTACAATTGATAAGAAAATTATGCGACAGGGTATCACGTGGAAGCACACCTTTTAGAGTTATCATGAAACAATGGAATTTGGTAAAATTTTTATGCGACAGGGTATACGTTTGGGCAATTTTTTATGCGACAGGGTATAGGGTGTTGAGTGGTTTGCCACACACCCCCGTCACTTCCCTAGTCAAGTACCCCCCGGGGGTGTTATGAATTCTAAAAAGTGGGAACTTTTTTCTGGCTCACCCGGTATGTTGATGATATTTTCTTTACACCAAACATCGTTTAACTGACATTTCTGGGTTCGCTAGAGGCAATCCTGACTTTTGTTTACATTGTTTCGAAATATTTCATATTCATTTACAGGTTTCTAAGTATAAAACGAGGTAATATTTTTGGGTTGCCTGAAAGTTTCTTGGACTGCGTATCTGCTGAATGTCCCCCCTGGGATATGGGATACAGAGTCCCATGTCCAGGATTAAAGACAAATGGTCAAATAGTTTTCTTCGCACGGAGCAACTTGTCATGTTTGACCGTGTCTTATGGCCTAGAAGATCATGAACAGACTCTGCCCAGAAAATCTCTGGAACAAATTCCAACAAAGATCCGAGTACTCCAGCTACAACACGCGATTCTGCAGAGATCTTCAGATTCCGAGGTATAATCTGGAGTATGCAAAAAAAAGGATATTCCTATTCAGCTCTTAAGGTCTGGAATGAAATCCCAGTAAGCATCGGAGCTTCCTACCCTGTGACAATTCTAAAACAACTAAGCATATTTGATGAGCTAAAGGCCAATTAAAACACGACTCCTTGGAAGATCAGCGATGCGATGAACCCTCAGTATTTTCTTTTTGTATATAATATCAAGGGTGTTAGGACACGGATGTTTTGATTGATTATTTGTTTACCTTGTCTTGATCCCTGTGTCTTGTTTTGTTGTCTTTTTTCTGTTCTGTTTCGTTTTCAACTAAGCCTGATAGGCCCAACCGCTCTCAAGTTGCTCGAATAGAGCTCCCTTGTATTGCTGTGTCTTAGTGCGCCTTCGCACAAGATAGGTTTTAAAACCGAAAAGCCTCAACAGGAAAATCTTTGTGAGCTTCTGTGTGAAAGGCTTTGTGAGAGTTTTGCGGTGGTTACCCTCCCATAAGATTTTCCTGTTGTGGCTTTTTGGTTTGAAACCTATCTTGTGCGAAGGCGCACTAAGACACAGAAATACAAGGGAGCTGTATTCGAACAACTTGAGAGCGGTTGGGCCTAGCCACGCTCAGTTGAAAACGAAACAGAACAGAAAATAACACAACAAAACAAGACACAGGGATCAAAACAAGGTAAACAAATAATCAATCAAAACATCCGTGTCCTAACACCCTTGATAATATAATTAATACGAATGAAAGCAATAAAACAGACTACATTCTTTGTTGTTACTCAGACGACTCTGAGAGTTGTCTGAAGATCGCAGGAAAGCGTGAAACTCAAGATAACAACAAAAGTCTGTTTTATTGCTTCAGTCTGTTTTATTGCTTCGCTCTGCCTTCATGGCATTGAGCACTGCTTTAACCAGTAAAGACAGATATAAACTTTTGTCATATAATCAATAAATTTCTCTTTTTGCAGTATTTGATTTAGCTGAAGGGATTTTGTGTCTGAATTATTTGAAATGCAACAAAACACGAATATATATTAAAATAACGTGTAGTAAAAGGACGGGTTAACTCGTCAAAGTCATCTCACGTCAGGCTCATGTGTGGTTTGTTGTGAATCTACATTTTTGATCCCAGGGAGGGCACTCGGCACATGCACATACGGGGAGGTAAGTCCGATATTTTTGGGTCAGAATATTGCCGAAAGTGATATTTTTCGGTCCAAAGAAAACTGAAACTATGTTCATGATATTTTTTGATACCAAACATCGTTATATTAATATTTCTGGGTTCGATGGAGGCAATCCTGACTTGCATTGTTTGGGGATATTTTATGTTCATGTACAGGTTTATATATATAAGATGAGCTGATATTTTTGGGTTGCATTGAAAATGAAGTGATATTTTTGGGTTGCCTGAAAATTTCTTGGACTGACCCCCGGTATGCGTATGTCCTGAGTGCCCCCCTCCCTGGGCATTGATGAGATGGAAGCAATGCTTACTTGTCTCTAGATTTTGAAGGAGCCCATCCCAAGACTTAGAATATGAGCCATCGCCATGTTTATGCTCGACTTTTATGTAGTCTGAACCATCCTCTTCTACTCGCACTGTTCTCACAGCATAAAGTGTGTCATTTTGAAGTTGTCCAATGTCTAACTCCACTTTTGCTGCTCTGGAGAAGGAACAATATCAAACTTAGTCAAGGAGCTGGAAATGAAAATAAATTGGGAAAGAAAAGGCCACCATAACAACGTCGAAAACAGCAAGTAAAACAACAGCAACAGGATCGATGTTTTCCTAGCGGCAGGATGCTGCAATGATTTTTGAGCATGAGGAAAGACACAAAGATAAACGATCAACCATTTCATGGTATCAGTTTCATTTATCTTCAATCCAAAGAGCAAGCAGTGTTTCTATTTTCCGGTTAGGAAAACAGCACAGCATAAATTGCCTCAATGAAAGTGACAATCTCGGACAAAACATTTCCGAACTGCACGTGATAACAACAATTCCGATTTTGACACTCCATTTCCCAACGCCCCCACCTTTCAATGTTGTTCTGTCGTAAGATTTTTGTAAAAGGATTTCTGCTTCCAGCAATCCTGAAATCCTATGTCAATAACAATAGCGATCTTGAGGGAAGGGGGCGATGGAAAGGTCCATCAGAAGTCCCTTATTCCTCAAGAATCGTTTCTTCTTCTTTTCACGACAAAGTTTCGTGACATCCAACGTGTGCCAAACTTTTTTCCTTGTTAAAAATTCGTTGAATTGTAAGGACCATATGCAATAGGGACCAGATGACTGTGTGTCCTTTCCCGCTGTATATGGTGCGGATTAAATAAATTTGCTTTACCTCTTTGTTTTAATTGATGATAAAAAAGGAAGTCCATAAATTCAAGTAAAAGATTGTAGGTCCCTACAATGTACTGGATTGGGTATCTTTTGCTCGGATCAGCTTGTCCATTTACACGGCTGATGCTACTTTTATTCGTTCAATCTATGGAGAAATGCTTTTCTGGAGCACTGTAAACATTTTGAGCCATAACAATTTTGCAACATTAATATTTTGTAGAAAGTTGTCGCTTATATAACTTAAGCTACCGTTAATATTTTGTAGAAAATTGTAAATGGCATTTGTAGTGAGGACCCAGTGACCTTCTGTCTTTCCTCGCTACAAATGTCACAGTAGTTGTATTAAATTGTTGATTTTGAAATTTTAGATTGATCAAAAAATAATTTGCAACGGATCACAGCTGTACTAATACAACCATGAGTGGCAGGACACCAGTTATTTGGAATATGCTGTATAAAATTCTTGCTTACCTTGAAATGCCATAAAATTATCTTCCTTGCCATTAGCAGTATTTCTCAGCCATACTTCGTTGCCTTGAACTGAAGAGCTCTATCGCATGTGCTTTGAAAATGTTTAGGCCTAAATGACCTTTGCCATCTCCTGTGCATTGCTGTACCTACGCATTTCGAGACCGCTGCGTAGGTACAGCAATGCGCAGGAGATGGCTTTAGCAAGGAAGAGAATTTCATGGCATTTCAAGGTAAGCAAAGAATTTCATACAACATATTCCAAATAACTGGTGTCCTGCAACTCATGGTAAAACGTCAAATTGCCCTAAAACAGCTCTGAAGTCAGGGATCTATTTACCTTATGTCAGCTGTACCATAACTCTTCTCAACATTGTTCTTGGTGAGGAAAAGCTCGCAAATTTCGTTGCCAATCATTCTGAATGTGTAATAACCCAAAGTTTTTGGTTTCATGTAACCAATGAACAGCATCGCATAATAATCAGCCAGATCTTGTGACGGCTCATACAAACTAGGCCCACAGGTGAATTCCGTCGGATCATCAGGATATTTTGCAGAATTCGAACTGTAGAATGTAGACATTTGTCGATCATATGGAAATGTCACTGAGTCATATTTCTGACCAAGTACACCATTCCATTTGTAAAATTCTAGAAAATGAAAGATAACCTTCTTTGAGGGCTTCTTTTTACATACAAGGACACCCGCGGAAGAATGCGAGCCAGCTTGGTTTTTTGAAATAGTTCGTAATATGGATGGAATCTTAAGGCTGATTTCCAGTCAGTGGAATTTTCCGAGCGGGCGGAAATTCTTTTGTTTGAGAGAGAAAATTTCGATCTGACATTGAATAGATAGTTACGGCTGAGCAACCTTTTATTGTCTAAAATTCCGCCGCTCGGAAAATTCCGCTGACTGGAAATTGGCCTTAAGACAACGGGCTATGACACTTCCTGAGCCACTTGGACCCCAACGAAAACACCTCCGCAGCGTCTCAGCGATTAGCACATAAGAAAACCTTCGTTTGCGTTTGGGTTAGCTTGGAGGCAGTGTTGTTGTAGTTCAGTTGCAATTAAAAATTTGGACTCAGACTAATTAAACGAGTCCTTGTTTTCGGTCCATTTACCCCAACCATACCCCCACACAACCCATTGACGGAATCACTATGGCAGTAAAAAACAATTCAATTCAATGACGCAAAACTTAGACGAAAGTCATCGGTCTAATTTGAACTTTGGGCCTAAGACACGATGATGGAACGGCGAACAACCATAAAAATTTTGCTGGGTAAGTAAATGATCTCATTTCATAGGCAGTAATCACAAAAATGCTGTCTGAATTGCCCATGTTCGAAGAAGTTCTTTCATTAAAAAACAATAAAGAACTTCAATTTACCCATAGACCTCCAAACGTATCTTGAATCTATAGGTTGAACCTCTGTATTATCCGGAAAGCGAACTCCAAGGTAGAGATGATCTGGACTCGCTCCATTGCCATAATGGTAAACCATGAGTAGATATCGGAATCCTTTCTTTAAATCCACTTCTGAAGTCCATTTACTGGAAAAGAATTCAACAAAACTTCATATAGCTTTCGACTGGGAGAAAGACCAAGGTCGACGCGACAAACGTCACGCGAAAAACGGCATGAAGTTTGTTGCAAAAAGCAGGATTATTTCCAAGGGCAAAGAAAAAAGTTCCCTCTGCGAACAACTAACTTTTCCCAAGGGAACTTATGCTCGAAATTAGTTGTGTCGCACTACATTAGTCACCTAGGGTAAACCAACTTAAGACTACCATCACACTATACAATGTACAATTTGCATGCAAACAAACTAGGGTGCGTAGGGCCGGAAAACCCATTCATATGGGTGGCACTTATCCATACCCTCAACATGTTATGTGTCCCATGTATCCCCCGGGGTGGCGGCATATGTAGCGAGGAGTGGTGGATGTTTCGTCTGCGCATCAGGCCCTCTGTTAAGTGCCCTGCACTTGCTTTCTCTCAAAATTTCAAATTGTTTCTTATGCGCTAATATCGTTGCCGACATCTGATGCCAGACAGACATCAAATGTTTCATTGTAGTTTCTTTTCCACGGAATGTCTTTTACAGGGCCACCGAAGGGGGAGCAGGAGGGGAAAATTGCCCCCGAGCCTCAGGGTCTAAGGGGTCTCGTAATTTAAGATTTTGAATATTTTGACTGCAGGACATATGTTAAGCCAATCTAAAGGGCATGATAAAAAATTTTTTGCTTGCTTCGCTCGTACGGGGCCTCATTTTCCTGTTTTGTCCCTGGGCATCCAAAGGATCTCGGCGGCCCTGGTATTTTATGTTGAGAAATCCGATGACCTAGTGTCTATTCTCGCCAAGATAGGTACGGTAACCGCTGTCTAATTACTATACGACCATACCATACTACGGGGACGATGCCTCAAAGAGCAACAGACAATGACAACCCTGTAGTCTTCTACAATTAGAGATAGATAGTTACACATACACGATTACTACAGACTACGGGTAGATACTGAAGCCTGTTTCACGCCAGATACCAGGCTTTTTATAGGTGTACTTTGTTTACAACGTAGGATTAAGGTGCCTTCTTCGGAATATGCATATTTGAATATCTATATAAAATAGCTTACACAGATATTCAAATTCATGCAATAAATGTCTTGCATCAAACGTGAAACTAAAGTAGTACAAATTGAAAAAGACTTACCGTAAAAGCTCTATTAAGCCCCCCTCTAATAAGCCCCCCCCTCTGAGTCAAAATTTGAAATAAGCCCCCCTCTCTGTTAAGCCCTCCCCCACTTATACAAAATTCTAGAATTTACAAAATATTTTCCGTTCATTTAGCTATACAACCTCACATGTTAATTTTAGTATGATTTGGGATAAAAACTGGGTCGAATTTGTGTATTTGAGCCGGAAAATTGTGTGTTGAATCCGCAAAATATGGAATAAAGGAACTGAAAAGCTACCAAATATATCCTTTTCGCTTGATTTTGTGAATAAGCCCCCCTCTCTAATAAGCCCCCCTCTCTATTGAGCCCCCCTCTGGAAGGTCCAAAATTAAATAAGCCTCCCCTGGGGCTTAATAGAGCTTTTGCGGTAGTTACTTCGTGGCACAAGGAAAATTAAAACTGCCTTACCCAAAGCGACAAGTGTCGTGAAAGAAATCTATGGTCAGTTGAAATATAATTTAATTGACGTCAGAAGGGAAATCTTTATCACCATAAAGTAAAAGTTGCAGCGGAGCGTTTTGCTCCTTTTCGTCTGTCTTCTTATAAAATATTTTCATCATATTACTTACCGGTTTGCCCAATTCCTATCTGTGAGAGTATTACCCTCGTAAATGGTCTTAAATCCACCAGGCTTCATCTCAATCATAATTCGAACCAAGTTGTTGAATAAAACAGAGAATTTGTGCTTTCCATTTTGTGGTGAAACAAAATAGGCCCGAAATCTGTTATGCTGATAGGATGAAGACAGTTTTGTGTATTTGAATGTATGGAGATTTGAAGCATAAGTTGGGCAATTAGGAAAGTGAGGGATATTGTTGAAATCGTCGAATTTATATCGTGTGGAAGAAAGCCATGTTTCTAACATCAATCCACGTCCATGTTGATAGAATTCTACAAGAAAATATACGGGATTTTTATGGAAGCAATGTGAGTCAAAAGAAAAGGAAGACCTTTGAAACAAACTCTGCTCTCAGAATATCAAAAGCAAGAATATTGAAAACTGTCTCGCTTTATTTCCGATATGTCCAATTAGGTTCAGTAATCCACCCGATTTTAATCGGTCATTCCTTCCTGTCTAAACAAGGACTTTACTTCAGAAAGGCCTTTTCATCTTGTCATCAACCTTCAAAACCGGGTGAAAACAACAAGCAAGGTTCCCGTCGTTCTCCTTCCAAGAAATAACAACAAGGGCAGATTTTGTAATACAGTAGCCTCAGTCGCTTTGGTTCACACCTCAATTCAAAGCGATTAGCGAATGCAGACAGAAGCAATTCTCTCAAGCAGAAATTCAAAACAAACGAAGCCGCAAAGTTACCCTGAAACCAGTACGGGAAACTCTCGTTGGTGCTGGCGAAGGGAGGTTTTTAAGAGAAGGTATGTGCTTATAACGAAAGAAGAAGGGTAAAGTTTTGCCTCGCGGATTTTGTTTATTTGATTCAGAAACCGAGCAGAGGGCATTACAATTTTGCTTATTTATTGCTCATCTCGGTTATACGCTCACCACCCCATAAGCCCACATCCTTTTCAATTAAAAAACGTTTTGTTAGCAACGAATTATGTCGTCAACAAATAGAGATGTTTTGCTGTGGGTATTCTATGCCGGAAAAAATTCGGACACAAGGTATTTCCGACTAAGAAGAATCTAGGAAATTGAAATTTTTTGAAAATATTAAAACTTCGAGAATATTGAAGCTCGAAATTCTCATCTTTAGATACATAAAAATTACTACCGGGTGATTAAAAAACGCCGGGCTTTTGAAAGGCTACTCCTCCCTGAGTACATAAGCAATGTTATTTTGTAATATCTGATTGAATAGCCAAAATATTCCATTATTTCTAGAATTTTTCTTGGCTAAAATCGGTCAATCCGTTCACATTCTGTAAGCGATTTACTAAAAAGTTCCCTTCGAGGAACCTTCAAAACGTGCTGAAATTACAAGCAAGTTTCCATGGTGCGTTCAGCTCACAGCCAGCGATAACTTTCAGCACGCTGTAGCATGTGCTTTCCTCTTGTCGGGTTGAAAAGTCTTTTTGCTGTAGGGAAATCTTGCTTGTGTTTTCACTCGTTTTTGGCGGTTTTCGAAGAGGGCTTCCAGCAAAAAATCTCCATTTCAATTTTGGTTGAATGGCCGATTAAAGCCGGGGTTTGCCAACGTGCAGACCAATTATTCCAAAAGAAGATAGGGTCTATGGTACAAAGAGCAAACGCTTGCTACGAGGTTTCTGGACTTGTAGAAACTCAAGTTATGCAACCTACCTAACTGGACGTACTGGGAGTAAAACGAGAAGGTTTTCAATATCATTCCAATGGTACTCAGGGAGCACAAATTTTCAAACGCCGCGCGTTTTTTTTTTTACCCACACGGTAGTATATCTAGAGATAATTCATCTATCAATTTTGCTCACTATAAAGTAACATGACTTACTTGAAGGTAAAGGTGGATACCCTGCTGATACCGAAACAAACTGCAGTGCCACTAAACATAGTGTAAAGTATCTCCAATGGTCCCAAGGCATCTTAATGGCTTCCTGGCATTGCTAGCTGCTTATTATACCTGGAAATGATGAAGCATTTTATCCTTGGTGAGTAAAAGCAGAACGTGGGCGTTGCCAGTTTGCTTGCAAATTCCACTCTTGACTTTGTACAAGATGTTTACCCCTATAGTGGTGGGGTTATCTGATGCGTCCTATTTTGGATTTTTGTGGGGGCAAAGGAGCTTTCTCTACCTATCTCTTGACTGGTGATAGGTGTGATAGGTAAGGCAACCAAATTTGGTGTGCTAATAGCCATAGGAATGTATTTTGTGAAAATGTAAAAATTAACCTAAGATTAGCCATCATTTTGCTCACGTCAGCATTTTCCTTTCAGGAAAAGCGCCAAAATTGACCAAAATCGGGAAAGTAGCGACAAAATTAAACTTGGACCACAATTTCCATCCAAACATGATCATTATGATAGAATATAGCGAGTAGCAATAAAACATAAAAGAACTTTGAAATATATTGTAACTTTGCTCCATTTTCGCCATAACTTGGATTCGAGAACTTGCTACTTTCCAGGATCAGTCCCAGAAAATTGTCTCCATCCCCTTCATTTGCTAAATATTTCAATGAAACTTTTGAAAAAGTTGCACAATAGGTAGCTGCAAAAAATTTAAGAAGTTTCATGACTATAGATTTTGAAATGACAGAGTTATTAAGACAAATCAACTAAAGTGAGGGGGTCAAATTTGCCTCCAATAAAAATTGGCTTACGGAGTGATTCGCCCCTCTCAACACGGCACAATATGGTAATAACTAATGAATAGATGTTTCAATCTATGCTTTCTACCTTGAAGAAAATAAAAGATATGCTCACCTTCCTCTTAAAAATCACACCACGATGCAATACCCAGTTGAAGGAATGACAGTATCGAATTTCGACAATGAATTATGCAACAATGAATACCTTTATGAATGTTAGTACCTGTCAACCAAAACCTTGTCGTCGAATAAGACCTTTCAAGAACACTTGTTTGGCTAAAGTGACATCTACACAGTCATTATGGTTTTGATTTGAATTAGAATAATTAAAGAGGCATTAGCCAACCCGACGCCTTTTCTATTCATTTTCTATTCATTTTCATGATGTGTTAGAAGTCTTGAAATTGAGACATGTAGAAGAAGATCTATTCTTGGCTAATATAACATCCATATTCAGTCAATATTCTCTGCCTTAATTAGGGATATCAAGAAAAAGAAAAGCATTAGCCAATGCATCACTTATTCGACTTTTGATGTGGTAGAAAAACGGTTGATGTCCTATTTTGAAATCTAGAACTTTTAAGGAAGGATCGTTTGGTTAATATCACAGTTTTATTCATTGTTGCTTGGCAAATCAGAATAACAAAAAATGAATTTAGCCAATACAGCACTTAATTATTCATCTTCGTGATGTGGTAGATAAATGGTGGAGAGCTTATTTGAAATTGCTACCTTTTAAGTGATAGGCACACTGTCTTGGTGCTGATTGGATAAACAAGACAATCAAGAAGAAAAGAATTAGATAAGGTTCAGTAATTTCGCTGTACAGTGAAATTCACAAAGATGATAATGATCTGATTTCCGTTATTCTCGAAGTAAAGGATGATCCAAGAGCATAAAAACTTGGTAATTACTCAAAGGCCAGAGCTTTGTTTTTGATTTCAACATCACCACTAGCCAATCACAACCACGACACAGTGTGCCTTTAAGTTAAAGGCATTGAGTCAATATAAACACCGCTCACATGACCAATATCAACTTCCGTCCAATCACAAAAAGAAAGTTGTCATCTAATCCCCACAGAAATTAAATCAAGGAAATCCCTGTGGATAATGCAAGGATTAAGAAGTCTTTGGTCTCCACTGCTAATGAATTTAGCACTATTAAGATAACAAAGGGTTGTCAGCGATTTGTCAGCAAAAATTCAGGACAGCGTTAACGCTCAAGCATTTATAAAGCCTGAGATCAAAATTTAATTGCAAGTGAGCCTGATCTCTGGCTAGTATTTATATGGGCTCAATTCCTTTACAGTAACATTCTTAAATAACTCAGTGTGGTTTGTTTTAAACTAGAATAGCAAGAAAGCATCTAGCCAATAGAACACCAATTCATTTCCTTGATGTATCAAAATATACTTTAAGGCCATAGAATAAAAGAACAAACGTATCAGGCCGTGCCCTTCGTCAGCAGTAAAGGAAATTAGTAGAAGCGCTACTAATTTTCTTTACTACTGACGAAGGGCACGGCCCGATACGCTTAGTTCTTTTACTCTATGGCCTTAAAGTATATGTTGATAAGCATTATCGATCGTGTTGCTATTACTAAGTCGCCACACGCTGCACTGTTATTTGAAATCATGTCCTCAGTATGTTCGATGAATGGCAGAGAGCCTAGTTTTAAATCGAGAACTGTTTTAAAGGAGACCTTTTTGGTTGATAAAGAAACCCTGCAAAAAACAAGGAGGAAGTCTTTAAAAAGAAAAAAGTATAATGTGAAATTGATCAATGTGATAAAAAGTGTCCTTTTCTATTCTTCTTCTTGATATGCTAGAACAATTGTGGAGATAACTTTTCGAAATTGGGAACTTCTTTAGAAGATTTGTTTGTTTAATGTTACATCTATATTAATTCAACTTGATCTGCTTAAATGGAATAAGAAGAAGAGCGTTCAGTCAATAAAATGCTTATTTATTCAATTCATTACACACGAGCAAAGATCTACAATGAACTGCCTCCAAAATCAGAAAGATTACAAATGCTACTGAATATGAGAAAAGCCTCAAAGACTGCTTTAGTTTAATCAAACACTTTACAGAGCTCAACGAACCATTGTAAATGTATTTAACATTTTATTTCTTTAAATAATTGCAAATAAGAAATTTTATCAGTTTCAGTTTATTCATTATTTTAACAGGACACACGTTGATAACAACGATGATTCGCTGAAGTGTTTTATCCTGTATAGATATTCGTATATTATTATTATTATTCTTGCAGTGTAAGAAAAAAGGTGGAGGGACTATTTTAGCACTGGCTACGCACAAGCGAAAATTGCTTTTTTGCTTATAACATATATCTTGTGAGTTGCAAAATCATTAAATTCTTTTCGGTACCTCTAGGCAGTAGGCAGGCAGACAGAAAGTGACTCATTTTAGTATTATTTTAGTCTCACTTTAACAAAAGAAACTACGAGTTGTAAAATCTGCTGTATATAAAGGCACGTCCGTAACGTGCTTGTCATGTTGTCAGAGAGTTTTGTCGAAATTTGAGCCGATCAGAAAGGTGTGGTCCGTAAAGATTTCGCTTGCTTCGCTCGCTGTCGGCACTTTGATTACTTTTGTCCCCCAGCATTTCTTCCCTGGCGTCATCTCTGATCATTCTTGCCACAATCACAGAAACAACCTTCTTCTAAGCCACATCATTCTGACCAGCAGGCGACAAGGCGTCAGAAACTCGTCGCAGATTGACATTCTTTAGCAGTCTTTACAGCTCTAGGGAAAGGCCCTTCGTGGAGCAACAACAGCAACAACCAGTCAAATGGACGAAGTGAGAGTAATTTAAGAGGATCCTTACGGAGTGAAGCTACACCTGAAAAAGCTCCCGTTTTCAGCTACCTGAAATTGTCTGCAAATGACCCTTAGTGACAATGGCTCTGTAAGCCGAGATTTACTTGAAGAGTAAAGCAATAAAAAGATTAGACTTATGCCTTTTCATCCCTTGTTTCCCTTCGTTCTTTGATTTGCTGATATCACTTGGTCAATAGGAACTCATAATATTACGCTTGTATAGTGGGCCCACTTTTTCAAAAAGGCCTAAAAAGGTGGGAGTTCTCGTACACTCAACAAAATCGCTTCAAAATCTGGTTTAAAGAGCTCGAACATTGAAAAGGAAACTTTTAGTACAAAGAATGATGTTGTCTTGACCTACAACACGCAAAATGCATACCTTTCAGACAGTAATCTTCCTCTGTAGAAGCAAAATAGATCCATCGAAGCTGTGAGAACTCCAGGCTTCTTCAACCGTTCTTGAGGAGCAACTACAACAGCATTCTGAATAGCGGCCCCTGATTGGTTAAAAACTGAACTCTAGCGATTTGATTGGTGAATACGGAACCACCCCACGCGGGCCTAAAGTGGGCCTATTCGGAAAACATTACTCTACACCCTTTCAGGATCGGGATTTATGTATCTTTTTTCCTGAGGATCGCCTCGTTGTTTTTGTCCGCGCGTGATAATCTCAGACCAGCAAATAAAATATAAATCAGCAGCATCTATGTACAAATATTTACAGCGAAACCAAACTCCATCTAACCAGTCGATAAAAGTCTACTCTCTTAAATCTCCAGTCTCTGAATCTCAACGTAATCTCTCAAACTCTGTATATATCTCAAACTAATACTTCTAACTCGTGTCCTCATAAAACGCTCCTATCTCTTCGCAAATTATCTCAAACTCAAAGAGCACGCCTCCCTTCCCTCGCCCATAGATCACGTGAACCGGTCACGCGGACCTAGTGGCGGGAAAAAGGAGGGCCACGTGATCTACTAATTTACATAACACTCCGGGCCGCCCCAAAGATCGGCTTGCCGATCTCTGGGGGGAGTCTCTAAACGTTTCTACACTAAAATATAAAAGTTGTCACTTACATTTCTCCACTGTTTGTCTCACCTCTTGATCTGCTACAAACTTGATCTCTGGTTCAAGTCCGTCTTCATCTCTGACTTCGTGCTCCTCCGCAATAACTGCAACTTCTTTCTCCTCACAAACCTCAACTGGATATAATCTCGCAATTGGTCTTCTAAGTGTCCCACTTTTTCGTCCAGATTTGCTCACTCTAACAACTGCACTCCTGATTTCTCCATCAGTACTCGATAACAGCTTCTCAACACGTCCTAACGTCCATCTCTGACGTGGAATTTTGTCTTCAAAGATTGTGACAACGTCACCAACATTAATTTTTTCTCTTTTCTTGGATCTCTTAAATCTGTGATACTCTTTCGATTCGGTATGGTATTCTCTTCGAAATCTCGCAATAATCTTTCTGACATACTGTCTCCCCCTGACAATCCAGTACTGCGACCGTAGCTGGGCTAAAGTCTCCTTTACTCCCTCATGTTTCACTATCTGATGTGCGTCTAAGACCAATAGTTTCGCTATTTCCCTGTCTCTTGGAATCAAAATCGGAAATCTTGTTTCATAAGGTAAAGGGGCATTTTCTATTCTCCCTTTACATCTCAGCACACCCTTTTCATCCCCAAATACTTCCAAATTTTTCTTCAAATCCTTAAAATTTGCGCTGCTTTTCAACACAGATTGCTCAGATTTTATCAGCACAATTAATGCAGCGTTCGTTTCATCAGTAATTAACTCTCCTTTCATCAGCTCTTTTCCGGCTATTTTGGCTCTCAAATTGTTTACAAACCTCAACACAAATCCAATTATTCGCAAAAGTTTTTGAATGTTGCTATGTCTGCTTACATCTAGCAACGCATGAATATCACAATTACTTTGCGTGTCTACTTTCAACACACTTCCTTCGTCAACATCTGAACTCTCAAATTTTCCGCTGTCCTTGTCCGGCAGACGCGAATCTTCTTTTACGTCATTGTCAAAGTTTTTGTGACTAGGCCAAAACTCCGGAAACTGTTTCAACTCATTTTTACCATCATAACTCTCATTTTGGAATTCAGTTTGTGCCTCAAATTTCTCCTCCACAGGGGTGTGTTTTTCACAGCTTACACTCTCTGCTTGCCTAAATTTATGCAGTTGGTTCAACGTAGGGTCCACCTCCCTATCAAACACCTCGACATCCACCCTAAAACAATGGGAATTTTGATAACTGTTTACTCCCTGAACAGGCCCTGAAACAACCCAACCAAGCTTAGTTTTCATAGCTACAGGCCCATTTCCTTCCCCTCTAATAATACCATCTTCTACAAACAACCAAAAATTGTCTGCACCTACCAATAGATCCACTGGCCTATCTGCATTAAGTTCGTCCCCAGGTGAATAATCTGCCAATCGTAAATCTCTCAAATAATCGTAATTCTCCACAGCAATGCTCATAACTTGATTGGTGATTGGCGAACAAATATTAGGAACGACATAAGCGTTTACATATATCTCCATTCCATCCAAAGATTTTACCGCGATCTGCACAATTTCACACTCTTTCGTAATCGGAGTCTCGTCTCCAAAAGTCTTAATAAGTAAACGATCCTTCCCAACAACTTTCAGGTTTAATGATTTCTTTAGTCGCTCGTTGATGTAAGTTTTCTGGCTCCCAGAATCAAAAATAATACGAATGTTCTCAGTTTTGCCTCCTACCCCAGGGGCAGAAACATCCGCCCGGGCTGTTTGCAACAATACAGAATTTCTCCCAGAAATATGCATGTTTGTTGTTGTCTGTGTCTCGGCGCTTGCACAAGACACTCGATCCGCGCGGCTCTCTGCACCGCCGCTCTGCTGTTGTGTGCTTTGTTCTCCTTTCTCGTACGATTCGCAAATTGTCGCATGATGTCGTCCTCTGCATTTATAGCAATTTACTTGCGAGTTGCATCTCCTTGCAGGGTGACCTCCTTTTAAACAAACGTAACATCTTCCTTTACGTTTCACAATCTCTCTTCTCGTTTTATGATCTGTAACAACGGTGCACTTATGAGAAGGATGCTCCCCTTCACAAAAGACACAGCGTGGTGTAAATCTCGATTGATTAGAATTTCTTCTATCCGCATTTGACAGAAGTGTGGCTGCGGATATTTGGCTCTGTCTTGGTGGTGATCTCGCCGCTGTGGTATATGAACCGCGTGAGTTTTCATCAACCTTCCGCTCAGCACCACTCATCGCAAATTGGCATTTTTCTCGAATCTGTAACTCATTTTTGAACTCCTTTAAAAGCAAATCCAAGTTCCAAGTGCCTTCTAACTTTCTCATCAATGATATACGAAGCTCTTCCGGTAGATTTTGCAGAACTTTAGGGGACAGGCACGTTTCGTACGACTCCCGAGAAACCCCAACGCTTTGCAGGCTTCTTACATTCGACTCGACTTGATCGTACAACTCTCGAAGTCCGCTAAGATTTGCAATGTTCTTAATTGCCTTGATTTCGTCGAATTTTCGCATATGGCTTGAAATAACGACTTGCTTATTTCCAAATCTGTCCTTAAGCATCTCTACGGCCTCTGCGTAGTTCTCATTCGTAGACTGCAACCCATCTAGTGCGCGAGCGGCATTTCCGTGCAAGTACGACTTCAAATAATTGAACTTTTGCACGTCATCTAACTCTTCACTTTTATCAATAGAAGATGAAAAAGCGTCCCAAAATGCCCCCCATTCTGTGGGATTGCCTCCGAACCTTTTTAACTGTAAATATGGGAGTTTAACAGTTCTTTGTTTAGTGGCAGGAGACGGATTTCCAGTCGTTTGCAAGTTCTCTCTGATTTTCGATTCGACTTTTGTCACAACAACTCTGTGACGCGATGCGAACTTCCCACTTTCAATAATGTCTTTCTCGATGTCCTCTTCTTTTATAAGCTCTAATATTTCTCCGTCTAAACGTTTTAATTCGGCTAATGACTCTTTCAGGTAATTTCCATTCGCTATCAGTTCGTCCTTCACTTCTATCATGTAATTATCAAGCAAATTCGTCGTCTCTGCTGTCACTCTTTCGATCTCCGCGCGGAGTCCATTTCGGACGTTCGTTTTCCTCTTCAAACTCGACATTTTCTTGTCTCAACTGCAGAATAAATCTGAAAATCTGTGTTCCCGGGTCACGGCACCATGTTCGGAAAACATTACTCTACACCCTTTCAGGATCGGGATTTATGTATCTTTTTTCCTGAGGATCGCCTCGTTGTTTTTGTCCGCGCGTGATAATCTCAGACCAGCAAATAAAATATAAATCAGCAGCATCTATGTACAAATATTTACAGCGAAACCAAACTCCATCTAACCAGTCGATAAAAGTCTACTCTCTTAAATCTCCAGTCTCTGAATCTCAACGTAATCTCTCAAACTCTGTATATATCTCAAACTAATACTTCTAACTCGTGTCCTCATAAAACGCTCCTATCTCTTCGCAAATTATCTCAAACTCAAAGAGCACGCCTCCCTTCCCTCGCCCATAGATCACGTGAACCGGTCACGCGGACCTAGTGGCGGGAAAAAGGAGGGCCACGTGATCTACTAATTTACATAACAGGGCCCACTATTTAAGAGTAATGTTATTAGTCCCTATTGACCAAGGAACGCAGGGAAACAAGGGACGAGAAGGCATCAGTCCATAAAAAGATACCAAACCGTCTAAGGAGAAGCGCTTAGCAACTTCACAGATAGCACTTAAATTTACGATCTGTCTACTCCGTTAGATATAGATGAAAAAATGAACTTCTGCAGAAATTGGAGGGCTAAATCTGGATCTATAACTTTTGAATTACAAACAACCGTATGTTGCACATAAACTTATAAGTCAGGCAGCCATACATCACATTGCGGTTTGGATAGCCTATGTTCAGACTCTACAGTAAGTGCGGAGGAGCAAAAAGGAGCGTTGTTCTTCTCCTTTTCGCTCCTCCGCACTTACTGTAGAGTCTGCAAGCAGGCTGGGTTTGGCCAGTGCGCAGTTCCAGAGCATATAAAGTAAAAATTTATAAATTAAATTAAAAATTTAAATCTTGGTAGAGTGGTTCCCGAAACAACGTTGCCAGCAACTGGGCGTGAATATTTATCCAAATGTTAGTTAAACGAAGAAAGAGTGGTCCGTCGCTGTCAGCTGTTTGGTGAGAATATTTATCTTTACAACCGTCATGTGGGCGACAAATCAATGAATCAGCTTTTGAGCATCCATGAAAATGAACTCTATGTATCACAAAAAATCACTGATTCATCAAAATAGCTGAAGCGCATGAATACTACCAGCAAAACCATTTATATTATCATTTCTGCGGTAAGAAGAAACTTTCTTCAATAAAACTATTGATACATATGAAGCGAATAGTTGCTTTTGGCAATTTGCACTATTCCTTCTATTTGCGGTACTTGCTTTGACATTTCTTCAATCGGGCTACCAATAATACAGGTATCCATACCTTTTTGTATCGTTCTGTGCTTGCGTGACCTGGGCAATGGCAAAGCCAAACAAAATGAAGTTGGAAAACCTGTTTGAGCTAGCTGACATCGTTTCTTATTTCTCGTTTAGCTTGGTCAATATGGTCAATATCAAGTCTTATATCGCAATATTGACTTTGCAAATTTCGTCAAAACTTTTGCCTTTGGCTTGATATTTATCAACTTTGTTCTCGCTGAAAGCTAGCATTCCTATTATTGTAACGTGCTTCCATGAAAGACCTAATCGGCAAAGGTTTCCTCACATCCAAAACTTACTGCTGCCACTCATATTCTGAAGGTTTCGGAAAGTACTTCGAAATATTCTTCACTGAAAAGACCTCTCAAAAATCTCTTTGTGAGAATGAGACCAATGCAGACAAGTTTAAATGGATGAAGCAAAAGAAAGGAATGTCGATTTCATTTTCATGGTGGCCATAAAAGACAGATCAAGCATTTCATTTTGAAGGCAGCTAGGGTCCTTGGGATTCAAGTAACAGATAACTGGGAAATGGTCAAAGTTTCCATCTTTGTTTCATCCAATTTATATAGTAGAAACTCACATAAAAGAATCCATTCTTATAAGAACCTTGAGGCTGAAATTCAATATTTTAAACCCTCTAAATAAGAGCCTCTCATAGAGGCTGACGCTGGGGGAGCTTCTTGTATAACAGGTTTCATGTTTTCAGAATTCCCCAGGACTTCAAGAACTCTTGACATTCTGATCGGAATCTTCAGTGATAAAAAAGACTATCAGATTTTTAACAATAATTCTAACCTAATAATGTTCTCAAGAATTCTCAAGGAATTCTCAAAAAGTCTTAAGATTTCTTATGCTGAAAACAGTATTAGTGTGTGCAAGATGAGTACCATAAGTGAAAACCTCGTCAAGAACATTGCAGGTTGGAATTTAAAGCAACAACCACTCAATTGAGAGCCTATTCAGGCTGCTCAAGAAAAACCTAGGTTATTTTATACGGATCTCTACTGTATGATGACTTCAACATGGTTCATTGTCAATTTAGCTCGTGTTTGAAGTTGTACATGTTGCAAAAGTTCAGGCGAATTCAATGTCTCTTGACAGCCTTTCACAATGTTAGTCTTCAGCACAGTTTCACTCCCAGGGGAGACACTCAGTATATACGCATATGGGAGGGGGGGGGGGGTTAGAACACAAAAATTTACAGGCAACCCAAAAATGTCTCTTCAGTTTCATTGCAACCTAAAGATATCAGCTCATTTTATGCTTAGAAACTTGTATGTGGAAATGAAATTTCCTGAAACAATGCGAATAGAAGTCAGGATTGCCTCTAGCGAACCCTGAAATATCGGTTCAACAATGTTTGATGTCAAGACATATCATGAATCAGTTTCATCTGGACTCAAAAATATCATTTTTGGCAAAAAATATTCCAACCCAAGAATATCAAACTTACCTCCCCGTATGTTCATGTCCTAAGTGTCCCCCCCCTGGGGTTTTATTCATGAATAGATGTAGTCGATGGGCATATCCACATCACTTTCGTCTGACGTCTCTTTATAAACATATTTTGCTGATTGATATGGCTTCTCATCTTCTCGTTTCCTTAAATCTTCATTAAAAATTATCAATTCTGGTGCTAATGCTTTCAAGTCTTTCACATCCATGCGACAAAGTTTTATTATTTCCTTTGATTGTTTAAGCTGTATCTCATCTAATTTGCATGATAGATTCGCCATTAAGTTTTCAATCATTTGGTCTACCTCCTCAAATAGCTCAACTGTCTTGCATTTCTGCATTGTAACTTTTGCACGTCCTTGAATAAACAAAGAATGGTCATCAGTTGGTGCATAGATCATATAGATCATACAGAAAGAAACGTTACTTCTTTAAAAGCGTAGCACAATACATCCACCCAGTAGAACGCCTTTGCAGTAGTCTGAAGGTTGCCCTACTGTCGCATCATTTGTTATCCGTCCGAGAACTGAATAACCTTCGCTTTACTCTATGCTATACCTATAATGATATGATGTTACCACTCCGTCTAATTGCATGTTATCCCTCCGAATAACTGATTATCCTCTGCCTAGCTGCATGTCATGTTAGGATCTTGTTATCGCATCGCATTGAACAACTTCTTTCTCATTGACTTACCTTCAGACTAATGCATAGACATACTACGGGGTGAGATAGCTTATAACTCTTGCTCTTCTATATTTATACGGTGTATTAGGTCTGTCATGTGCACAGACCTTTTGAGATAATCTCATGCCTCACATATGGATGAGTCGCAAGAACAATTCAAATGTGGATGCGTGGAGATTCAAGAAGCTGTGATGAGACGGGTGATTTAAACTCTCAAGTAAACATAAGTATAATTTGAAAGTTGAATACCTCTGAAAGATCTCTTCAACTCTAAAACTGCACCAAAGATGACCAGAACAAGGAGAACAGCGCCTCCAAACTTCATTATTTGCATGGTCAAATCAGCGTCTTTAGATAAAATGGTCACCACACCTTGCATAGAGTCTGATTCACTTTTCTAAGAATGAAAATGTTTTAAAAAATAGCAAATTTTGCTGGAGAGATACAGGAAGCATGAAGTAAAAAGCGTTGCCGTAGCTGCACATTGACATGTCATAGTAAAAGCGAAGGAGATGAACAATTGTTCCCAACAACTCCTTGAGGATATGGCTAGAGTTACACTATATCGGATTGCTATCGGAGCGGAGCAGAGCGGAGTGATTTTCACTCCATCCATAGTGATATTTGGGGTAGCAGTTACATTACGACGCTTCTCTTGCTCCCACGCCATATTCCTCCGCAGTTCTAGTCTACACTGCAGGGCGCTTTTGCAGTCTGGCACCAAAGTTTATTGTTTGCTTATCTTAAATTTCATTGTTTCAAAGCGGAGTATATCGGATTCGTGTGGAGAAGTGAAATCTATTCAGAAAGAGGGTCGCATTCTCATTTCAGAGACTTAGTTCCTGCCGGGGGATCTTTTGCTCACAAACTTTATCGTTGCTTTCAGTGACATGATGGTACCATGATACTTTGGATACTTTGTAAGGACACGATGCATCAAGACGTCAACATGACATATTTAGAAGATACAAAAATGGAAACATGACAAGCACCAAGAAATAAAGCTTATCTAACCCTTGGACTATTCTAAGCGATTCTAGGGCCTTCCGGCTGTTCGAGGTTTAAAGGTCGTTATGGAAGGTAGCTTTTGATTGCTATGGATGGCTAGGCCAAAGTAGCCTATGAGTAGACCCATCATTCAAAGAAGGTCAGGGATCTACGAAAGAAAACGCTGTGTCTGGCTTTCTAGAACTTGATGTATCCATTTAATGTATCTTTGTTGAGAAGTGTCCACACATTATCCGAAAGAAGGATTGAAATCATTGATTATAGGTATCCATAGCTAGCATCTGCTCTGGTAGACCATCCTCTTCTGTATGATGCGTCTACTCATAGGCGAAAGTTCATTGCGAAGCTTCAAGGGGCCATGGGAAGCAAACGGTCATTTCCAGTTCAAATCTGAAGCATTACCTTTAAAGAGACGGAGTGAGCAGCAAGCTCTTGCAATATTGTAGGGGAATTTTCCTTTAGATATCTTTTCAGGCATGACTTGATCCTGCGACTTTCTCCAGCTAAAACAACACCATAAGAAGAATCGACTTTTTCTAACTTGTCGAACTCAATATCAGGATGCGTCAATGCCTCCTTGTGTTGCCCTGCTTCATAGGCTTCTATCATAACTTTTGTCGCCTTTCCTGACAGCAGTGACTGTTTGATAGTTTCTGGATCAGATGTATTTCCTGAAACAAACTGCCTTTGCAGAGTAGATCGACAAACTGTCAAGTGTTTAATAATTAGAGAAAACCTATCAATTAATTGCTTGTATATCAATGTGTTACAGGTTGTTTTATGAGAAACTTGGATCAGGCCATAGTATTGAAAGTTTCATAATTTCTACTTTCTCCTCAGGTGTATGAATTGTTATTGTGACCTCTAACACTGCTGCAGCTCTGTTTCTTGACATTTGAAACATCGTAGTAACAGACAGTGTTTTCTACCATGTTCAAAACATAAACAATTAGTTGATATTACTCAAAAATAAAGGTTCAATGACGCATTTGCCTTAATATCCTTGCATATAACTTCAAACAATTTCTTAATACTTTTCAGAAATAATGTTAAAGATTCTTAAAACTTTGGCCATCATAGTACTAGTCTCTTATAAACCAGTTTCTCATATCAAAACTTGTAGTTAACATTTCAAATTTTCTCAAACACGGAGTGGCAATAACTAAGAGGCAAATTAGAAGTAAAGTTTCCTACCAGATATAGTTCTTTGTCTCAGTTTTGTTATGGCGATCATTAGCGTCTCATTTGATGCCATCATCTGCAAGAAACAGATAAAACATGATTTCAGAGCTGCAATTCTGGAATATATACCAGGCGAGTCAAAAAAGTTTACAAGTTTGTGAAATAGAAAGTAAAAAATTTAGATGAGAAAATTCTGTTGGGTATGATCAGTCATCTTTGAAACCAAACATTAGAAAAATGCCTGTAAGGGGTCTCAATGGGAATGCGAATTCCACGTTCCATTCTCTTGCATGATTTGCATGCTATAGACAGTAAGATGCTATTTCTCAAACTGAAATTGTATCTACTTTAAATTTCAATGACAAGTAAATCATGGACCAGAATGGAATGTCGAATGGACGATTTCGCTGAAGATGGCGGACAGGAATTTTTTACCAAGATTCAATGAGTTCTAATTTTGAATCCTTAAAGATTCTATAGGAATTCGATGAAAGAACGTAATGCATCGTGGTAAAACTTCCTCGTTGCCATCTTTAGCTCAATCGTCTGTTGCTGCTCCCATACATCTCCTTACCAGTATTTTCCTAATTTCTGGGTGTAAATCATAAGTGATCTTACCAATCAAAGTTTTCACATCTAAGTTGGCCTTTGACTGATAGATTGAAAATCTAGTTTTGAATAGCGGGTACAAATTCTTTATTCAACAGCCCACCAAGCGTGTAAAGTTTCTTATGTAAATCAAAGTTTTATTAATGTCTGAGAGCAAGCAAGCAAGTGAGCAAGCAGAGTGTATTTGCCAACACTGCATGGCAGCTGCACAGCTGATTTTGTCCGGGCACAACTGCTTCTGTCCTCACACTTAGCTCTGCTGACTCATTTTCCAACTTCGAGAGATGGACTGTTGGGTGGGTTGTTGGCCTCTGATTTGTACTACTGAAGAAGGGGCTCGAAGTCACGCAGCTAGAACCTAAAAGACCATCGAGCTGGCAACGTATGATCATCCGCCATTGCCTGGAGTTCGTGCAGTGTTGCCATGGTTTCCATATCTTGTTATGAAATTGATATGGGAAAGCTTCGTCCCAGTTTTCAATGTGAAATTCCATGAGTCGTAGTTTGAGCATCCATCAGTTTATCGATAACAATACCTACGAATATACAATCAGTCTACTGTAAAATATTTAAACATGAATGGCTCAAATCCGTTGTTATCTTACCTTGCTGTTTGGTTCTTTGTTATTGCTTCCAGCTACTGGCACAACAGCAATCTTAGCATTTAGAGCAGTTACAATTTGACCAACAACCAATGACGTAATAACGATCCCTACAAGGGTCCATATGATGGCAAATATTCTTCCTGATTTTGACTTTGGATATATGTCTCCATATCTATAAAAAGGTAAATAATCAGCGGATTACCACCAGGGCACCACAGATCCTGAGAACCAGGAATCTGATTCCCAGAAACATCGTGAAATGACACCAATCCTTCGTTTGCTGCAGGCAAATTTTAGTGTCTCATTGCTACTGTACAGACACATTCTTTTTATCTTAGTTTGTGTTCCCAGGCTCAAGATACCTCTAAGCGAAAAGTTTAGATTTGAATCATCATTGCGCCGTATCTCATGTGCGAAATACAGATTGAACTTTATTTTAATAATGGCGACAATCTATGTAAGTTATGTGTAAGGAAAGAAGAACGACGGAAGGGCAACTTTATCCCGCTGTGGAGCAACAACACAGCAGGAAAGATTACAAGTCTAATCATGATATTGGCTTCATCAACGTTGTTTTGTTGTCCTTGCCGTGGTCATTCCAATTTGAGAGAACTTTATGTACTTCATTACAAATATCATTGCAAATATCTTCCAAATAGTTTAGCTACTAACCCAGCTGTTGTCATCGTTACAAAAGCAAGCCAAATTCCACTGCCACAGCCATTGATGAAGTTATTAGGGATTAGTTCATTTTCAGCACCTCCGTCCTGGAACAAGATTTGTGATAAATGGTTATTGAATGTGGAACTCTCGAGTTGCAGAACGAATCTAGCACTAGCCCACATATGGTATCAGTAAAAAAATGTAAAGTTGCCTGCGAATTAAACAACACTAACTGCGAAAAATGGTGAAATTTTCCCATGTTCTTTGTGTTGGAAATGTTGGGGAAACGGACACTTTCCTGACAGATTCCTAGGGAGGAAATGCAAATGTCCGTTTCCCTTCAATTTCCCAGAGAAAACTGCTCGTTTCCCCCTAAATTTTCATGCAAAAACTATTGGGAAATTTCGATATTTATCTTACTTTTGAATTTTTCATGAGCAGTCATTACCAGTTGGGTAAAGGGATGCAATCGCCTCGATACACATGGAGCAGTAGCTCCCTTAAACGGCTATTTTTTACTGAGCCGGTGCATAAGGCAACTAAACTTCCCAGGGGGGAGGAGGGTTGTTAATTATCACATATACCAGTATTGGATGTGGCATGGCTCTGGGTACCTTTTAGGGTGTATATTTTGGTACACAAATAGACATAAAACATTGTAGTGTCGTCTTGGAAGAATAACTCTTTAAGGTGTAAATTTTAATCTAATTTCATACACTTTATTAGAAGTTTGAATTTTGTTCACAATTTCAGGGCATCTTTTTTGAATGACCACTGAATTTCAAGGTATGGTTTTTGCAAAAATTTGTGAATTTCGGGTGTGATTTTTACATGTCCCAATGGTACATTCCAGTCATCTGCCTATTGAGGCTAGCCCCCTCCACGTTATATGATCGTATAAAAGAATGATCCCAGATAGAATTTTGCCAGGGCTAGGACTCGAACGACCAACCTTCAAGCAGACAAAGCATTACGCCACCACAACATCTTAAAAAATAGGTACTGACTCAGAAGGAGAAATATGACATTCAACTCACAAGTATCCAAAATATGATACCGGCGATGACAGTAAAGAGGGCCATGAGAATTAAGATTGGATATAATCCCATCATTGATTCAACCAAATTCTTGGCTCCTTGATTCCCAATTTCTGTCTTGGACTGTTTCTTCTTGAAAATTGCCATTCCTGGCGACACTATCATAGGCACATAATCAAATTCTGTAGACTCACTCCCTTCACTTTCAATCGTATCTTTAAAGAATGGTATCGTTATGTGTGTGCCTGCAAGTATTGCCTTCTTTAAAATTTCTCTGCTATGCTTGAAAGAACTTGCATTTGTAGCATCATGTGTCCAATCAACTGAGCTCGGTCCTTGACCGAATGTGCAATTGCCACAGCAGGAGGCTACTGCTTTATCGATGTGTTTTGGCATGATGCCTGATATGTTCGTGCCCCTAATTACCAATGGGGAAAGTGTTGTCCAGGATGAAGTGAGCATCTTTGGGCACCTACAGGTTTCTAGGGATTTCAAAACAAGAAATGCTAATGAAATTCTTATTAGATGACACGAAGCAACGGACTGCTTTAAAAAGCAAAATAATCATGATGTAAACTGAATGCTTTAATCCTGGTTTCCATATGATCGTATCAGTCGGCAACCTAATGCGACACATCGGCAACGTGTCTTCGGTCAGTCGGCGACATATGGAAACATCACTGCTACGATCATATGGAAACCAGGCTTATTGTCATCATTCATCAGCAGTCTCTGCACCAGCTTTAACAAATCAAAGGTTGTGCGGGGGGATTCTGATGTGTGTCTAAGATATACCCAACCAGTTTTATTTCATATTTCTATGACGATTTTTGCCGAATTTCGGAATTTGGGGGGGACAGGTCCTCCAATCCCTCCGGTAGTGCCACCACTGTTCATCAGAGCATGCAGCATCTAAAACTGCTGAAAGATCAAATGACAATTTATATGCAACTGTGTTTTGAAATGAGCTAACTAGAAACAGCAGAGGCAAATTAAAATCATGTATCGTAATAAGATGTTGTATACTATGAAAATTTTAATCATTGATTTCGCTAAATGACAAGTGGGAAATGCACTGCATATCAAACAAAATCTCACAAGTTTCAAGGTACGTAATCTGTAGAAATTGTTTGAGAATATTAGGATATCAAGAAAGGACGCAATGGAATTATGGCACTGTAGCATACAAGCCATTCCGTCCAAACAAAGAACAGCCTATTCCCATGGGGTACCTTAGAGGAAATTAACAGGTATGTGCTTGCCAAAGGAAACAATTTAGAACCATTCTTGGACGAAAATATTGAAAACACTACACCAGTCATTGAATAAAGTATAGAAGCATGGCCAGAGTCACTGCTCTTTCAATTTGCATGAAATGTCCTGAAAAAATAGCCATATTGATATTCTGGTCCGAGTTGTGTTATGGTAATCAAGATCCTTTGCAAGGCATATCCCAAGGTGCTCAACCTTCAAAGGAGATTCCCTTGGGTGCATCGACGTCTGATTTGTAATCTGATGTCTATGCTATAGCGAGCAACATAAGGCTTTGCTACAAACCTGCTTCTTTGCATTTAGATGATGTACCAAATCCTCCTTCAGTAAATGCTGAAATATTGACTCGATAAGTAGTATAAGGTTGAAGATTTTTTATTTTGAGGCTTCTTTTTGGCTCAAAAACATCAACTGTCGATACAGTCTCTTTAGTTACAGCCACATCATTTTGCTCTGTTGGCCAATAATAGATTCTGTGTCCCAAAACCTCTCCTCGTGCGGCCGTGCGAGATATGCTGTCCCAATTTAATGATATTTCATAGAAACCATAATTGTCGACTATGTTAAATGTCGGTGCTGCAACCGGTGCTAAAATCAAATAGATCGTAAATATTCTAAAGTCTCATGTTTTGAACTTTATGGAGCTAAACTTTCTTAGTCTCTTGCATTACAGTGAAAACCGGCGTATAAGAACTTGCAAGTTTGCAAGCCAGCCTGACTGGGTTCTTATGTATTGGGTATTTGGTAGGAAATGAGGCTGTTCAGGTTCTTAAATTGGTTCTTATTTCATTCAGGGCTTTCGGGTGTGTTTTTTTCTTCTGACGCAAAATTTAAGCCTGTTATTTACTGTCAGTTCACGGCCTTCAGTTCATGAGGTCTTATTCATAACGGAAGTTTGTGGAAGAATTAGAAATTTCACGGAATCCAATGGAAAGCCTTCAGAGTATTCTGATAGTTCCTTGCAATTTGCACAAATATTGCGTTATCTGTTTGTACTGGTTCAATGATTAAGCAACTGGACTTTCAATTTAATTTGATGATATCTGTAAATAAGAGCCCATTTCAAATTTCAGGCTGTATGGGTCCTTAAATAATTAGGATCCTTAATAACTAGGTTCTTATACGCAACTGAATCTCAATTTCATAGATAGGTCACTTATGCACTTCTAGTCCCGTTTTCAATGACTCATTTGGACTAAAAGTATTTATTGTTTTTATTTTGCAATACATTTACTGACATTATCGATGTAGAGCTTCCATGAAGTCCCATAATCTTTATTAACATTGATCTACCGCTTTCATTCATAAGAGGCAGAGACAACCTTCCTTGCAAAAAATTTACCTCTTTGTTTAGATGTTCCATTTATAGTGAATGTGACTCCTAGTCCCTTTGAAGTTACGGCACCAATGCGTATTTGATACCAACTATAATCCTTCAGTCCATCCAATTCAGTTTCATAAGTTGTCGGGTTCACTATTTTCATCTTCTCCCCAGGGAGTGCACCATAAGCAGTCAAACGGTTCACTGATCTTGGTGCACGCTTAAAGTTGCGAACTGGCACGTCAATCGGCTTATAGAATATTCGATAAGCTAGTATGATCCCATTTCTTAGAGACTCAGGGATGGGACTCCAATATAACTTAATTGTGTTTATTTTGCTTGGCCAGGACTCTACTTGCTTCGGTGTATCATCGGGCTCTGAAAAGAAACTAAGTAAGTATAATAACAGAATTTTAATCTCAATAGCAAGTAAACCATGGAACAGAATGGAACGTGGAATTCTCGTTCCCTTACATGCTCTTTATAGAAATTTTTCTAACATCTGGTTCTTTAAAATGAGTGATTATACCAAACAAACATTCTCATATCTAAGTTGGCCTTTCAATGATAGATTAACATTTTAACATTGAATACAACAGCCTGTCAAACGCATAAATCTTATTTTGACTCAGAAGTCCTTAATTTTACTGTTATATTCATGTAACAATAGACCTTTTAGCTATTCTGAAAAAGAATCTCAATCGAATGATATTTTGCAACAATTTGTAGAATTTTCGAATGTGCACAATAGTGATAGAAGCTCTAACGCCACTCGATCGAACTTCGCGTATAAAAATGTATAAAAATAACGCTCGATCCAGGCTCTTTTTTAGAATAGCCAAAAGGTCTATTCAATTTTTGATTTGATACGTACTGTCCTCATTTGTTTTGATGTATATAGGCGCAGAAAACGTCCCATTTCCTTTATTCGTTACTACTTGAACAGAAATACTATAATTTGTGTATTTCCTTAAATTCTGCATTGTGATATGACTCGTTGAGCTTGGAGAGAAAATTGTGAAAACTTCATTTTCATCGCATCCTGCTGGTCTATCAATATGACAATCAACCACTTGATATTGAATCCTGTAGCCAATTACCTTAAAACAGAAAAAAATTCTTGCTGTATGATCTCTCCAATACTTTGCCTTCCATCTATTCTACTGAACTGCACTTCCATGACCTGAGAACTAGTTCGAAGTGCAGTTAAAAAAAATTAGGCCATGCAGAACCGTTGATAGCATGCTGATATGCTCCCAGACAAGAACGAGAAGATAAACAGTGAAATGAAGACAAGCAAGGTATCGAAATACATTTGTTAATTAAATATCATTTCAGGCCAGGTATTGTGGACATAATCAACACCCAAATTGTGTCCACAGCTCCCATGCTGAGAGAGGTTTTCCCCAAGAAATTGTAGGAATGAGAGAGCTTATAGTAAACAGTACTTGAAAATTCCCTTCTTCTGATCGCGATAGCAGCATTCAAAGAAATGTTAATAAGCTCTCTTAAGCCCCCCTCTCTCTTAAGCCCCCCTCTCTAATAAGCCCCTCCACACTGAGTGAAAATTTGAAAAAAGCCCCCTCTCTATTAAGCCCTCTCCCGCTTATACAAAATTCTATAATTTACCAAATATTTTCCATTTATTTAGCTACACAACCTTGCATGTTAATTTCAGTATGATTTGGGATAAAAACTGTGAGTGGCCAAGTGGTGAGTGGCCGAGTGGCTTATACAGTCTTCGTCAGGTGACTGTAGTTAAGTTGGTCGAGTGAGGTCAAACTCCGGATGGGTGACCTCGGAGGCCTGACCTCGCAACTAACCCCACCGTCCTTCGGAAGGGACGTTAAACTAGGGGTCCCGTGTCTGGATGCGGCATGCAAAGTGGGCCTAAATTAGCTTTCAGTAGCTAGAAATCCTGACAAGCCCACTCAAAACAAATTGAAAACAAACAAACAAACTGTGTCAAATTTGTGTATTTGAGCCGTAAAATTATATGTTGAATCCGCAAAATATGGAATAAAGGAACTGAAAAGCTACCAAATATATCCTTTTCGCTTGATTTTGTGAATAAGCCCCCCGTCTCTAATAAGTTCCCCTCTCTATTAAGCCCCCCTCTGGAAGGTCCGAGATTAAATAAGCCCCCGGGGGCTTAATAGGGCTTTTACGGTAAATCATATAGCAACAAGAAACTTTGACAGAGGTTGCAAAGCAAAGTAAATTTTATACGGATAGTAAATTTTAGACATTGTACATACAAGTTTATATGTCAGAGTTTTAATAATAGAACATAGCATGAAATACGGAAGGCTACCAGTCGTGATTATCTGAGTGTGTCCTCATCTATGATAAGAGCAGCTTACATAGAGGGTTGTTATTCTTCAAAATACTCTTAGGGCCTGTTTATAGGAGCAAAAACATTTCGCCTGCTGAGCCCGGGGCTGAAAGGCAAGATTCCATCTTTCCATAAAACTTTTCGTATGTCCATTTCACGTTTATCTGGCGAACGCAGTACCATCGGTAAAGTGAGACCCCATCTCGCTAGAGGTGGAATCTCATCTGGGCGAAGTGAAATCTTCGCATATAGACGAAACAACACCGGTATGGGAGAGGTGTGTGTCATATCCTTGTACATAGTTTAGACAATGGACTCCCTGTGGAGCAAAGACACTCATTGTAAAGCTGCGTCTTTGTATTCATTCATGATATTCGTTAGATAGATTCGTACTATGCTATGCTGAATGCTAGTTATGTTTGGTTTTCGAAGTGGTAGCTTTCCCTTGTGTTAACCTGAATGCGCAGGTTATGACATTGGCGACGAGTCAAAATACAACATGGCCTTAAACCTCAAACCGTTACCAGAATTCAACCCTGATGGTGAGGTTGGATCGAGTTTAGCAGCACGTTGGCGTCTCTGGTTGAGCGACTTCGATACATTCCTAATCGCAAGTGGAATACGCGATGCTTCACGAAAGAGGGCATTACTTTTATACCAAGCAGGCTCTCGAGTTCGAGAAATTTTTCACCAACTTGAAGATGTTGGAACTGATGCAGATTATGACAAAGCAAGGGACCAACTTACCGCTTATTTCGAGCCTCAAAAAAATCAAAGATATGAGGTATACAAATTTCGCCAAACCCGTCAAGAGGAGGGAGAGACACTGGATAAATTTCATACCAGATTACGAAACCTCTCTTCTACCTGTGAATTTACAAACCCTGATTTTGAAATCGAGCAACAGATTTTAACTGGTGGTTCTTCTTCTAAAATACGAAGACGTGCACTGAGGGATCCAGACTACAAGCTAAAAGACATGTTGCTAGATGGTCGTAGAGACGAAATGAGTTCATATCAAGCGAAAGCTATCGAGTCTAAAACCGAAGAAACTCTTGCGACAAACAGATTTCAAACTCAGCAAACGAGGCCGAAGGCAAACAAGGAGAGAAAATGTTATAATTGTGGAGGAGCATGGCCACACGAGCACAGCTGTCCGACAAAAGGAAAGGTTTGTCGAAAGTGCCAAAAGAATGATCATTTCGCAGGGGTCTGTCGCAGTAAAAACAAAACAAAAGGACAGGCATCGAATGAGACCGTTAGCAAGCAAGAATCAAACAAGAGAAATCTCGTCAAGCCTTTGCAACACCATGACGACACTGACAATGAATCCAGTGCTGAAGAATATACGTATACAATTCGGCAAAAGACCCCTGAACTAAACAAGGGATGTCCTTACGTCAAGGTAAAGATCGCAGGACAATTGGTTTCAATGATGGTAGATACTGGAGGATCTAGTCTAAAACACCACACCAATGGAACACCAATGAACACCAATGAACACCAATGAACACCAGTGGAACACCAATGAACACCAATGAACACCAGTGGAACACCAATGAACACCAATGAACACCAGTGGAACACCAATGAACACCAATGAACACCAATGAACACCAATGGAACACCAATGAACACCAATGAACACCAATGGAACACCAATGAACACCAGTGGAAAACGAGTGAACACCAATGCTAAAGGATAGGAATCACCGAATACTAAAAGATTTTTGATGAAAACATGTGGAAAGTCTTGAATGAAAATAAATATGAATTAAAACAGACAATTCCTCCTTAAGATTTACAAAAAAACTAATCTAAACAGAGTGCTAAATTGAAAGGTAGTACGTGTAGCTACTTGGGTCCAAGTTTGCTTTGCTAGCAAGTTGCTGAAATTTAGTGGACAATCTAATCAAATTCTTATATTTTCTCATCTATATTACCTAAATCTTTTGTCAAAATTAATTTCCAGGTGGCTAACTAGATCTCGAAGTAGGTATATAAAAAAATGCGATTAATTTAAAACTCTGCATAATACAAGTTCAATCTTGAAGAATTCTGGAGGATTAAAAAGGTCTTGCAGGGGACATGCATCAAATACACAAGCAAATTTTCAGACGCCGCTGGGACACCAACCCCTATGCTTGTGTAACAAAATACAATTCGAGTCAGGGCTGACCATTTTGAATTCAGCTGAAGCAGGAAACTTCCAACCATGGTTTGCAATGTATCTAAAACGTTTGTTCTTTGGCCCATACAGTACTCATGAATCATCTGTGACAGTTTCTTGGGATGGGACCCTTATTTCTGTGCATATTAAAATCAGAACCGGATGAAACAAGAGTGAAAGGGTTATTTTGGTACAGGCGTAGCTTGGTATTTCAAACATTTCCACGGAATCGTCCTTTGGCTTTTTTTTCTCAAGGAGAACTTCTCCAATTCGAAAATTTGTGTGGTTCATATTTCTGTTTTACACCGGTATTTCTTTACCGATGTAAAGAAGTACCGGTACTTGATGACCGGTAGTTCTTTAGCGAAGATAGGCCTGTGAAAACAGAAACAGGACTCTAAAAATTGCTTTTGTTGACGTTCGCCAATCAAAAATATGATGTAGTTTTACATGTTGAATATTTTACAAGTAACTCAAGAATGAAAACAACAAGGAAATCTTATGGAATAAGCCAACAATTTTTTGGTCTTTTCGATATATATTGTAACTGTATTAGCTGCGTGTGCACCAATTAACCAGCACCTGATGAGAAAATATGTCATCTTCAAAGTGGTATTATTTTGTCTTTCAGTAGCATGATTTTGCGTTTCAGTAGCACGGCGCTAAAATACAGCAAGCCATTGGTCTCATTCCTTCCCTTTCCTTGTTCTGTTCCGTGTTTCACAGTTGTGCTCGAGGTCGAGCACATCAAGTGCAGTTGCAAATTCCATTTTAATTTTGAATGCGGAATTGATCTCTGTGGAACAAACGGAATACGACTGTCCTATTCTAACCTTTTCATTTCTTTTCAAAATGGATTAAAATATTTTCTTTTGATATGATGTTGTTCGGATAACTAGTACCTGCCCTGAGCTGATTCGAAAAGAGCCCAGAAACGGTTCAAAGATTTCGAAAGATTTAATGACATTTATCTTGTTTTTATTGAGGAGTAAAATCAACTACTTTTAGCTTTAGGCCCAGAAACAAGGAAACATTCTCTGTTTGAGCATTGGAAACGACATCATAATTCGCTCGCTCAAAATTTGAGGGACAAATTAAGAAACTTCTGGCAGAAAAAGCGAAAATTTCATTTATTCCATTGGTAAATCATTGGTGTTCATTGGTGTTCCATTGGTGTTCATTGGTGTTCCACTGGTGTTCATTGGTGTTCATTGGTGTTCCATTGGTGTTCATTGGTGTTCATTGGTGTTCCATTGGTGTGGTATTTTAGACTAGCGTCTATAAATGTTTTGGATCAGAACACTTTTGAAAAGCTGAAAGAAGTTGAATTAAAGACAACAAAAGTCAAAGCGTATCCTTTTAACTCAAAGAAGCCCGTTGAATTCAGAGGAAAATTCGAGACTTTGATTGAATCGAAATCAAGATATTGCGTTGCAACGTTCTATGTCATGCATGAAGAGGACACTGGCTGTTTATTATCAGGAAACACTGCTCAGGAATTGGGTGTTGTCCAGCTCAATTTGAATAAAATCGCAGATTCACAAAGCCCTACTGCCAATACAAAAGACCAAGCCATTCAAGCGATAATCGAAGAATACAAAGAAGTGTTCACAGGGCTTGGAAAGTTGAAAAATCATGCAGTGAAACTGAACATCGACAAAGAGGCGATTCCCCAAGCACAACCTCAGAGAAGGATTCCGTTTCATATCAGGAAGAAAGTCAAACACGCCGTGAAGGAGCTTCAGAAGGAAGATATCATTGAAGCAGTACCCGAAACACAACCAACACTTTGGGTATCACCAATAGTAGCTGTTCCTAAGAAAGATGACACTGTACGTATTTGTGTTGATATGCGTATGGCGAATCAAGCTATCAATCGTGTGAGATACCCAATACCTACGGTCAATGACATAAGTTTAGATTTGAATGGTGCAAAGTACTTTTCGAAACTGGACTTAGCTCAAGCGTATCATCAGTTACCTTTAGCTGAGGAGAGTCGTTATATCACTACATTCAGTACACATGTAGGCCTCTTCAGGTACAAAAGGCTTGCATATGGCATTAATGCTAGTGCTGAAATATTCCAGCATGCATTGCAACAAAGTCTTCAAGGGATACATGGAGTTCGTAACATAGCAGATGATATCATTGTACACGGAAAATCGCGAGAAGAACACGATACAGCACTTCGCAACTGTCTGAAACGTCTACAGGAGAAAGGTCTGACACTTAATGCCAAGAAATGCAGTTTTCTCCAGCCGACATTAGAGTTCTTTGGCCAGATATTTTCTGCAGAGGGAACACGCCCAGATCCCAAAAGAGTTACAGATTTGCAGAATATGCCTACACCTACGAATGCTCAAGAAGTTAGAAGTCTATTGGGTATGGCAAACTACAGCTCAAAGTACATCCGTAATTATGCCACAATAACTTCTCCATTGCGTGAATTAACGAAGAAAAACGTCAGATTTTCATGGACAGAAATACATCAAAATGCGTTTACGGAGCTGAAAGATGCATTAATAGCTGCACCAGTGATGGGTTATTTCGATATTTCAAAGAGCACAACAATTACCGTTGATGCAAGTCCTGTCGGTATTTCCGCTATCTTAGCACAAGGCACAGATTCGGATGATAAAGTCATTGCTTACGCAAGTAGAGCATTAACCGACGTCGAGAAACGGTACTCTCAAACGGAAAAAGAAGCGTTGAGTATCGTGTGGGGAATAGAACATTTCCACTTATACTTGTACGGGAAGGAATTTACCCTTATTACAGATCACAAGCCGTTGGAAATTGTTTACGGTACACCAACATCAAAGCCATCTGCGAGAATCGAACGTTGGGTGTTACGCTTGCAACCTTACAGATTTGTTGTTCAATACAAAGCAGGTGCAGACAATCCGGCTGATTACTTATCAAGGCATCCTGTACCTAACAACAACCCAAGCCATATCGCAGAGGAAACAGAAGAGTTCATCAACTTTGTCACAAAATATGCAGTTCCGAAAGCTATGACAATTGATGAAATATCCGAAGCAACGAATGCAGATCGAACACTGTGTTCGGAATTTGTCATTAGGCATCGCGTTCCCATAGAAACCGCAAAAGGGTATTTCGTAGAATGTCGTTACAGATTTATCCTATTAGTGGACACGCCTGTTCAATTAGCAGCTAAGGTTACTAACAAGGAAATTACTGCTTTTGAAGATTATGGGCATTAACGCATACCAGATAGCAATGGACTTTTCAATTTTAGGGCTATTTTTATGTGGGAACGGACGATCTTATTATTACTTATTTCTTTAACTTTTGCTGTATCATGCTTACAAAAATTGGCCATTACGTTAAATGTTTGGAGACTTGTCAGTTTCAGTCAGTTGTTTGTCAGTAGTTGTCAGAGTTGTTGATCAAGAGAGAGTTGAGTTTGAAAGATCGTAATTGATAGATTGATGAATGTCATGGCCGCCAAGACAGTTGTTATTTGTGAATGATATACTTTTCAATAGTCTGCAGAACTGGCAACATGGGACAGTGAGGAGTCCCAACAAACTGGTCCACCGAGCTATGCGGATGTTGGAAAGTTATATTTTTCAGATTGTTGTGATATTTTGAAGAAAATGGCGGGAGACGAAGAGAATGACCCAACGAATGATGTCCTGCGGAAGAAAGTTCGAATAAGAGAGGGGCATCGACAATATGTGCAACAACTCTTAGCACAGATCGAAGACGGAAAAGACAATCAAGCTGCAAGCAAAGTCACAAGGACCCAGTTAAAGGAAAAACTGGGGAAACTTGAAATTTTAGATGAAGAAATTTTTGAACTTGTTGGTGAAGTGGAGACGGATGATGCGACTGCCTGTGTGAGAGAGATCGGAATTGCGAGCGAATTCAAAGGAAGAATATTGGCAGGATTGACACGACTTGATGACATTTTGTCACAGAAACCACCACCGCAAGTACCAGAAGGAAGACCTCTTATAGAAAGAAACGGTTCTTTCGAATCATTGAGCTCAACAGCAACATTAATGACAAGGAGAGTAAGAGCGAAGCTTCCAAAATTGGAAATAAAGAAATTTAGTGGCAAAGCATATGATTGGCAAGAGTTTTGGGACTCGTTCAAAAGCTCAGTTGACGAAAATGAAGAATTATCGACTGTCGACAAATTTGCTTATCTTCGCCACTTATTGGAGGAGCCTGCAAGAGCAGTCATAGCTGGATATTCATTGACAGAGCGAAATTATGAAGATGCATTGAATTTGTTAAAGGAAAGATTTGCAAAACCCACAGTCATAAAACAAGCACATTTGAATGAACTCGCAAACTTGCGTCCTGTTTTCAACGAGAGGGACATGACACGATTGAGAGGATTTTATGACCAGACCGAGGCCAATTTTCGCGGTTTAGAAGCACTTGGCGTAGACATGGCATCATATTCCTGCATTGTTGTTCCAATCTTGATGGAGAAATTGCCAGCAAATTTTCGTCTCAGCATGATTCGAGCTACAGAAAAGCGATCAGAATGGGATATGGCAGAGTTTGTTGATGCATTTCGAAAGGAACTGGAAATTCGTGAGATGCATACGCCGATTTTTCGAAGTTTTGGATCTGGTGATGGCAAATCAGATGGAGCTTCTAGGCCAACATCGAATGCAGGAGGATGGAAGCAGAGCAACCCAGGAAACCAAACGAAGACAGCAACGGCTTTACACAGCGAGACGAGAGAGCACAAATGTGCATTTTGCCTTGGAACACACGAAGAGGCTGCTTGTGAAAAAGTAACTGACATTGAGGAACGTAAGAACTTGGTTAAGAAGTTTGGTCGTTGTTTTGTGTGCTTGATTAAAGGTCACCGTGCCTTTAAAGGTAGATCTCGGGTTCTTTGCTTGAAATGTAATGGTAAACACCATGTTTCTTTATGTGATAAGGATAAGTCCAGCAGCGTAAGTGCATCTAAGGACCCCAAACCCACTGCCCCTCCAGTTGAGAGTGTTAATGCGCATTCTTGCATAGAGAATGTTGGATGTGGGGGGAGGGTGGCCCTGCAAACCGCCCAGGGTGTCCTGAAGGGAAGGAAGAATGTCCAGGTGAGAGTTCTTTTTGACAGCGGAAGTAGCAAATCATTTGTTACTTCGAATGTGGTTCAAATTGCTGAATTAACACCCTTTAAGCAGGAATTGTTAAGTTTGCGTACATTTGGTAGTAAAGAGCCAGAAGTTAGTAAAAGGGATGTTATGGAGTTGACCCTTATGCCCAAGGGTGGGGGGTGTAGCATAAAAATTGATGCTCTTGTTGTAGATTCCATTTCAGAAATCACAAATCAACATTTAGAAATTGTGAAGAACAACTACGAGCATTTGAAAGACATATGGTTTGCTGATGTTACACCAAACGAAGAATCATTGGAGATTCATGTGCTTGTTGGCAGTGATTTTTTGTGGAGATTCCAGGATGGAGAAACCAGAAGAGGGAGACAAGATGAGCCAGTGGCTGTTAAAACAAAACTCGGCTGGGCTCTGTCTGGTCCAATCAAAGGTGAGAGACTTGATATTACATCTGATACTACTGTGAATTGTACATTGAATGCAACTTGTAATCTTACTGTTGCAGAGAAAGTGAAATTAGACAATGATGTGCATAAGTTGTGGGATCTTGATAGTATAGGTATCAGAGAACAAGATGAGGTACACACTGATACCATAGACAGCATTGAATTTGATGGTGAGCGATATTCTACTAAGCTGCCATGGAAGATAGGACATAAGCCCTTACCTGATAATTATTCCATTGCAGTGTCTAGACTTAAAAGTCAACTTTCCAGGTTAAAGAAGGAGCCTGAGGTACTGGAAGAATATGATCGAATCATAAATGAGCAACTTCAACTGGGTATCATTGAGAAGGTTGTTGATTTGGAAAGCACGGAAGCTGAGAAGCTTCACTATTTGCCGCATCAACCAGTTATTCGTCGTGATGCAGAAACAACCAAAGTACGCATCGTCTTTGATGCTTCTTGCAAGGAAAGGTCCAATGGTACTTCTTTGAATGATTGTTTACACACTGGTCCGTCTTTGACACCATTGTTGTTTGATCTTCTTATTCGTTTCAGAGAGCAGAAAGTAGCCCTTGTTGCTGACATCGAGAAAGCTTTTCTCAATGTAGGTATACACCCATGTGATCGAGACAGTTTACGTTTTTTGTGGGTAGACAGCATCAATACAGAGAATCCATCACTTGTCACCTTGCGTTACCAAAGGGTTGTGTTTGGCGTCCGTTCGTCGCCTTTCTTGTTAAATGCAGTTATCAGGCATCATTTAGAAGGTTACAAGGAGACAGACCCACAATTTGCCAACAAGGTAAGTAGAGAGTTCTATGTTGATGATTTGGCGTCAGGAGCTGAAGACGTAAGTAGCGCATTAGATCTGTACCACAAAGTCAAGTACAGAATGCAGGAAGGTGGATTTCACTTGCGAAAATGGAAAACCAACAGCACAGAGTTGGCAGAGAAGATTGAGAAAGAAGAGAAAATGACAGAGGCAAGCACCAGTAAAGACCATGAAGTTGATCAGTCATTCGCCAAAAGTACCTTGGGAGATACGTGCAAGGGAAACTTGAAGAGTAAAGTACTGGGAATTACTTGGGACCAAGAGAATGATAATTTTGAGTTTGACTTAACAAAAATGACAGAAATAGAATCAGACAGGAAAGTGACCAAGCGTGAAATTTTAAGCTCATTAGCTAAATTGTTTGACCCCTTAGGCATTGTCTCTCCCATATCAGTGACAGCTAAAATTCTATTTCAGGAGCTGTGCGTGACAAAACTTGGATGGGATGAGGAATTGTCTGAAGAGCAGCGAGTCAAATGGGATTTATGGATCAAGGAGCTCCAGGAAGTAGGTACAATAACAATACCCAGGTGTTTGTATGAAGACCAGAAAGGTGAGATCGTTAAACGTTCTTTGCATGGGTTTTGTGATGCTAGCCAAAAGGGCTATTGTGCTGTGATTTATCTTGTTTGCGAGACTCAGAATGGTACTTTTAGCAGACTTATTTGCTCGAAAACCAGGGTAGCTCCCTTGAAGCCATTGACCATCCCCAGATTAGAGCTGATGTCTGCTCGCATCCTTGCTGTTTTGATGAACACGGTTTGTAATGCCTTATCTCCACAGATGAAAATTGATGAAATGTATTATTGGTCAGATAGCAAAACAGCGCTCTATTGGATCCAAAATAGAAATGAGTGGAAACAATTTGTGCAACACAGGGTCAATGAGATATTAACTTTGTCTTCAAAAGAGAAATGGAGACATTGTCCTGGTATCGAGAATCCTGCAGATTTAGGCTCACGTGGAGTTGCAGGTAAGAAATTGCAGGAGAGTAAATTATGGTGGAACGGTCCAGATTGGTTGGCAAGGTCAAGGGAATTTTGGCCTAACAGTTCGATTTCAGATATATCCAGTGAAGCAGAAAGTGAAAGGAAATCAACAAATGTCCTTTTAGCAGCAGACCTTGAGGTAGAGACACCTGTGATAGACATTGGTAAGTTTGGTACATTTGGTAAGCTTATCCGAGTAACCGCTTATGTACAAAGGTTCATTGCAAATTTGAAGGCCAAGGTAAGTAAACAACCACTTGAACTAGGAATTTTGAGCACCGAAAACATGACTGCTGCAGAGAGATACTGGATTTTGAATGCTCAGAAACTGTTGAAATGTTCTCCACACTATGGTAAGATTTGTGCTCAGTTAGGAATTGTTGATGAGGAAGGTATTCTCAAGTGCAGAGGAAGACTTTGTAATTCAGACTTACAGGTTGAAGGTAAGCAACCAATTATTTTACCGAAAGGACATAGATTTACAGAGCTACTTGTTAATGATCTTCACGGCAAGGTACATCATGGAGGGCTGAGAATGACACTAGCAGAGGTAAGGTCTAAGTACTGGATAACCAAGGGAAGACAGTATGTCAAGAAATTGATAGGCAAGTGTATCATTTGTAAAAGGCATGAAGGTAAGTCTTACAATCCACCACCAATGGCCCCACTCCCTGATTTTAGAGTGCAACAGTCTGATCCTTTCAGCAAGGTAGGTATTGACTTTGCGGGACCGTTGTATGTGAAAGATGATTCAGGTGTTATGCGGAAAGTGTATATTGCACTATTCTCTTGTTGCGTCACAAGAGCATTGCATCTTGAGCTTGTGGAAAATTTAGCAACGCCAACTTTTATTAGATGTTTACGACGGTTCACAGCTAGGAGAGGTACGCCTAGTTTGATTGTTACTGATAACGCGAAGACCTTTAAGGCATCAAGGAAGATTCTGAAGAAATTTTGGAAGGATACAGATGTGCAAGAAGAGTTGCAGAGAAAAAGAATCACTTGGAAGTTCAACTTAGAGCGTAGTCCGTGGATGGGCGGGGTCTTTGAACGGATGGTCGGGTTGGTGAAGCGCTCATTAAGGAAGGTTATAGGCAATGCTAGACTAACAATGGATGAGATGCACACGGTACTGGTCGAAGTAGAGAACATTCTGAACTCTAGACCCATTACATATATTTACAATGAATGTGATGTTGAAGTTTTGACTCCTTCGCATTTGATATTTGGAAAACGATTGTCTCCAGTTGCAGATAACTTTGATCACAAGTATGATTTAGATGATGATGAACAAACTTCTTTTAGCAAAAGGTTTGCCTATTTGACCACAAAACTTTCTCATTTTTGGAACAGGTGGCGAAAGGAATATCTTTGTGATTTAAGAGAAACACACAACTCATCTGGAAGAGAAACAGCCATGATCCATGAAGGAGATATTGTGATAATTGCAGATGACCGAGTGAAACGCAATATGTGGAAGATGAGAAGAGTGGAAAGTTTAATCACAGGTAGAGATGGAATGGTAAGAGGAGCAACTTTACGTGTAATTTGTAAGGGTAAACCAGAAATTTTGAATAGACCGTTACAGAAGTTGTATCCGTTGGAAGTAACAAATGAGAAGAAAGAAGAACTAGGATGTATGGAAGAGAGCAAAGAGGAAAAAGTTGTGAGGACAGATGGGGAAGAAAGTGGAAGAAATGAGTTGGTGCGCAGAATCCCCAGGGTCGCAACTTTGGATGCGCGTGCACTTACACGTGCCATGCTTGACTCAGAGTGAGTCAAGGGGGGGAGAGTGTTCGGAATTTGTCATTAGGCATCGCGTTCCCATAGAAACCGCAAAAGGGTATTTCGTAGAATGTCGTTACAGATTTATCCTATTAGTGGACACGCCTGTTCAATTAGCAGCTAAGGTTACTAACAAGGAAATTACTGCTTTTGAAGATTATGGGCATTAACGCATACCAGATAGCAATGGACTTTTCAATTTTAGGGCTATTTTTATGTGGGAACGGACGATCTTATTATTACTTATTTCTTTAACTTTTGCTGTATCATGCTTACAAAAATTGGCCATTACGTTAAATGTTTGGAGACTTGTCAGTTTCAGTCAGTTGTTTGTCAGTAGTTGTCAGAGTTGTTGATCAAGAGAGAGTTGAGTTTGAAAGATCGTAATTGATAGATTGATGAATGTCATGGCCGCCAAGACAGTTGTTATTTGTGAATGATATACTTTTCAATAGTCTGCAGAACTGGCAACATGGGACAGTGAGGAGTCCCAACAAACTGGTCCACCGAGCTATGCGGATGTTGGAAAGTTATATTTTTCAGATTGTTGTGATATTTTGAAGAAAATGGCGGGAGACGAAGAGAATGACCCAACGAATGATGTCCTGCGGAAGAAAGTTCGAATAAGAGAGGGGCATCGACAATATGTGCAACAACTCTTAGCACAGATCGAAGACGGAAAAGACAATCAAGCTGCAAGCAAAGTCACAAGGACCCAGTTAAAGGAAAAACTGGGGAAACTTGAAATTTTAGATGAAGAAATTTTTGAACTTGTTGGTGAAGTGGAGACGGATGATGCGACTGCCTGTGTGAGAGAGATCGGAATTGCGAGCGAATTCAAAGGAAGAATATTGGCAGGATTGACACGACTTGATGACATTTTGTCACAGAAACCACCACCGCAAGTACCAGAAGGAAGACCTCTTATAGAAAGAAACGGTTCTTTCGAATCATTGAGCTCAACAGCAACATTAATGACGAGGAGAGTAAGAGCGAAGCTTCCAAAATTGGAAATAAAGAAATTTAGTGGCAAAGCATATGATTGGCAAGAGTTTTGGGACTCGTTCAAAAGCTCAGTTGACGAAAATGAAGAATTATCGACTGTCGACAAATTTGCTTATCTTCGCCACTTATTGGAGGAGCCTGCAAGAGCAGTCATAGCTGGATATTCATTGACAGAGCGAAATTATGAAGATGCATTGAATTTGTTAAAGGAAAGATTTGCAAAACCCACAGTCATAAAACAAGCACATTTGAATGAACTCGCAAACTTGCGTCCTGTTTTCAACGAGAGGGACATGACACGATTGAGAGGATTTTATGACCAGACCGAGGCCAATTTTCGCGGTTTAGAAGCACTTGGCGTAGACATGGCATCATATTCCTGCATTGTTGTTCCAATCTTGATGGAGAAATTGCCAGCAAATTTTCGTCTCAGCATGATTCGAGCTACAGAAAAGCGATCAGAATGGGATATGGCAGAGTTTGTTGATGCATTTCGAAAGGAACTGGAAATTCGTGAGATGCATACGCCGATTTTTCGAAGTTTTGGATCTGGTGATGGCAAATCAGATGGAGCTTCTAGGCCAACATCGAATGCAGGAGGATGGAAGCAGAGCAACCCAGGAAACCAAACGAAGACAGCAACGGCTTTACACAGCGAGACGAGAGAGCACAAATGTGCATTTTGCCTTGGAACACACGAAGAGGCTGCTTGTGAAAAAGTAACTGACATTGAGGAACGTAAGAACTTGGTTAAGAAGTTTGGTCGTTGTTTTGTGTGCTTGATTAAAGGTCACCGTGCCTTTAAAGGTAGATCTCGGGTTCTTTGCTTGAAATGTAATGGTAAACACCATGTTTCTTTATGTGATAAGGATAAGTCCAGCAGCGTAAGTGCATCTAAGGACCCCAAACCCACTGCCCCTCCAGTTGAGAGTGTTAATGCGCATTCTTGCATAGAGAATGTTGGATGTGGGGGGAGGGTGGCCCTGCAAACCGCCCAGGGTGTCCTGAAGGGAAGGAAGAATGTCCAGGTGAGAGTTCTTTTTGACAGCGGAAGTAGCAAATCATTTGTTACTTCGAATGTGGTTCAAATTGCTGAATTAACACCCTTTAAGCAGGAATTGTTAAGTTTGCGTACATTTGGTAGTAAAGAGCCAGAAGTTAGTAAAAGGGATGTTATGGAGTTGACCCTTATGCCCAAGGGTGGGGGGTGTAGCATAAAAATTGATGCTCTTGTTGTAGATTCCATTTCAGAAATCACAAATCAACATTTAGAAATTGTGAAGAACAACTACGAGCATTTGAAAGACATATGGTTTGCTGATGTTACACCAAACGAAGAATCATTGGAGATTCATGTGCTTGTTGGCAGTGATTTTTTGTGGAGATTCCAGGATGGAGAAACCAGAAGAGGGAGACAAGATGAGCCAGTGGCTGTTAAAACAAAACTCGGCTGGGCTCTGTCTGGTCCAATCAAAGGTGAGAGACTTGATATTACATCTGATACTACTGTGAATTGTACATTGAATGCAACTTGTAATCTTACTGTTGCAGAGAAAGTGAAATTAGACAATGATGTGCATAAGTTGTGGGATCTTGATAGTATAGGTATCAGAGAACAAGATGAGGTACACACTGATACCATAGACAGCATTGAATTTGATGGTGAGCGATATTCTACTAAGCTGCCATGGAAGATAGGACATAAGCCTTTACCTGATAATTATTCCATTGCAGTGTCTAGACTTAAAAGTCAACTTTCCAGGTTAAAGAAGGAGCCTGAGGTACTGGAAGAATATGATCGAATCATAAATGAGCAACTTCAACTGGGTATCATTGAGAAGGTTGTTGATTTGGAAAGCACGGAAGCTGAGAAGCTTCACTATTTGCCGCATCAACCAGTTATTCGTCGTGATGCAGAAACAACCAAAGTACGCATCGTCTTTGATGCTTCTTGCAAGGAAAGGTCCAATGGTACTTCTTTGAATGATTGTTTACACACTGGTCCGTCTTTGACACCATTGTTGTTTGATCTTCTTATTCGTTTCAGAGAGCAGAAAGTAGCCCTTGTTGCTGACATCGAGAAAGCTTTTCTCAATGTAGGTATACACCCATGTGATCGAGACAGTTTACGTTTTTTGTGGGTAGACAGCATCAATACAGAGAATCCATCACTTGTCACCTTGCGTTACCAAAGGGTTGTGTTTGGCGTCCGTTCGTCGCCTTTCTTGTTAAATGCAGTTATCAGGCATCATTTAGAAGGTTACAAGGAGACAGACCCACAATTTGCCAACAAGGTAAGTAGAGAGTTCTATGTTGATGATTTGGCGTCAGGAGCTGAAGACGTAAGTAGCGCATTAGATCTGTACCACAAAGTCAAGTACAGAATGCAGGAAGGTGGATTTCACTTGCGAAAATGGAAAACCAACAGCACAGAGTTGGCAGAGAAGATTGAGAAAGAAGAGAAAATGACAGAGGCAAGCACCAGTAAAGACCATGAAGTTGATCAGTCATTCGCCAAAAGTACCTTGGGAGATACGTGCAAGGGAAACTTGAAGAGTAAAGTACTGGGAATTACTTGGGACCAAGAGAATGATAATTTTGAGTTTGACTTAACAAAAATGACAGAAATAGAATCAGACAGGAAAGTGACCAAGCGTGAAATTTTAAGCTCATTAGCTAAATTGTTTGACCCCTTAGGCATTGTCTCTCCCATATCAGTGACAGCTAAAATTCTATTTCAGGAGCTGTGCGTGACAAAACTTGGATGGGATGAGGAATTGTCTGAAGAGCAGCGAGTCAAATGGGATTTATGGATCAAGGAGCTCCAGGAAGTAGGTACAATAACAATACCCAGGTGTTTGTATGAAGACCAGAAAGGTGAGATCGTTAAACGTTCTTTGCATGGGTTTTGTGATGCTAGCCAAAAGGGCTATTGTGCTGTGATTTATCTTGTTTGCGAGACTCAGAATGGTACTTTTAGCAGACTTATTTGCTCGAAAACCAGGGTAGCTCCCTTGAAGCCATTGACCATCCCCAGATTAGAGCTGATGTCTGCTCGCATCCTTGCTGTTTTGATGAACACGGTTTGTAATGCCTTATCTCCACAGATGAAAATTGATGAAATGTATTATTGGTCAGATAGCAAAACAGCGCTCTATTGGATCCAAAATAGAAATGAGTGGAAACAATTTGTGCAACACAGGGTCAATGAGATATTAACTTTGTCTTCAAAAGAGAAATGGAGACATTGTCCTGGTATCGAGAATCCTGCAGATTTAGGCTCACGTGGAGTTGCAGGTAAGAAATTGCAGGAGAGTAAATTATGGTGGAACGGTCCAGATTGGTTGGCAAGGTCAAGGGAATTTTGGCCTAACAGTTCGATTTCAGATATATCCAGTGAAGCAGAAAGTGAAAGGAAATCAACAAATGTCCTTTTAGCAGCAGACCTTGAGGTAGAGACACCTGTGATAGACATTGGTAAGTTTGGTACATTTGGTAAGCTTATCCGAGTAACCGCTTATGTACAAAGGTTCATTGCAAATTTGAAGGCCAAGGTAAGTAAACAACCACTTGAACTAGGAATTTTGAGCACCGAAAACATGACTGCTGCAGAGAGATACTGGATTTTGAATGCTCAGAAACTGTTGAAATGTTCTCCACACTATGGTAAGATTTGTGCTCAGTTAGGAATTGTTGATGAGGAAGGTATTCTCAAGTGCAGAGGAAGACTTTGTAATTCAGACTTACAGGTTGAAGGTAAGCAACCAATTATTTTACCGAAAGGACATAGATTTACAGAGCTACTTGTTAATGATCTTCACGGCAAGGTACATCATGGAGGGCTGAGAATGACACTAGCAGAGGTAAGGTCTAAGTACTGGATAACCAAGGGAAGACAGTATGTCAAGAAATTGATAGGCAAGTGTATCATTTGTAAAAGGCATGAAGGTAAGTCTTACAATCCACCACCAATGGCCCCACTCCCTGATTTTAGAGTGCAACAGTCTGATCCTTTCAGCAAGGTAGGTATTGACTTTGCGGGACCGTTGTATGTGAAAGATGATTCAGGTGTTATGCGGAAAGTGTATATTGCACTATTCTCTTGTTGCGTCACAAGAGCATTGCATCTTGAGCTTGTGGAAAATTTAGCAACGCCAACTTTTATTAGATGTTTACGACGGTTCACAGCTAGGAGAGGTACGCCTAGTTTGATTGTTACTGATAACGCGAAGACCTTTAAGGCATCAAGGAAGATTCTGAAGAAATTTTGGAAGGATACAGATGTGCAAGAAGAGTTGCAGAGAAAAAGAATCACTTGGAAGTTCAACTTAGAGCGTAGTCCGTGGATGGGCGGGGTCTTTGAACGGATGGTCGGGTTGGTGAAGCGCTCATTAAGGAAGGTTATAGGCAATGCTAGACTAACAATGGATGAGATGCACACGGTACTGGTCGAAGTAGAGAACATTCTGAACTCTAGACCCATTACATATATTTACAATGAATGTGATGTTGAAGTTTTGACTCCTTCGCATTTGATATTTGGAAAACGATTGTCTCCAGTTGCAGATAACTTTGATCACAAGTATGATTTAGATGATGATGAACAAACTTCTTTTAGCAAAAGGTTTGCCTATTTGACCACAAAACTTTCTCATTTTTGGAACAGGTGGCGAAAGGAATATCTTTGTGATTTAAGAGAAACACACAACTCATCTGGAAGAGAAACAGCCATGATCCATGAAGGAGATATTGTGATAATTGCAGATGACCGAGTGAAACGCAATATGTGGAAGATGAGAAGAGTGGAAAGTTTAATCACAGGTAGAGATGGAATGGTAAGAGGAGCAACTTTACGTGTAATTTGTAAGGGTAAACCAGAAATTTTGAATAGACCGTTACAGAAGTTGTATCCGTTGGAAGTAACAAATGAGAAGAAAGAAGAACTAGGATGTATGGAAGAGAGCAAAGAGGAAAAAGTTGTGAGGACAGATGGGGAAGAAAGTGGAAGAAATGAGTTGGTGCGCAGAATCCCCAGGGTCGCAACTTTGGATGCGCGTGCACTTACACGTGCCATGCTTGACTCAGAGTGAGTCAAGGGGGGGAGAGTGTTCGGAATTTGTCATTAGGCATCGCGTTCCCATAGAAACCGCAAAAGGGTATTTCGTAGAATGTCGTTACAGATTTATCCTATTAGTGGACACGCCTGTTCAATTAGCAGCTAAGGTTACTAACAAGGAAATTACTGCTTTTGAAGATTATGGGCATTAACGCATACCAGATAGCAATGGACTTTTCAATTTTAGGGCTATTTTTATGTGGGAACGGACGATCTTATTATTACTTATTTCTTTAACTTTTGCTGTATCATGCTTACAAAAATTGGCCATTACGTTAAATGTTTGGAGACTTGTCAGTTTCAGTCAGTTGTTTGTCAGTAGTTGTCAGAGTTGTTGATCAAGAGAGAGTTGAGTTTGAAAGATCGTAATTGATAGATTGATGAATGTCATGGCCGCCAAGACAGTTGTTATTTGTGAATGATATACTTTTCAATAGTCTGCAGAACTGGCAATATGGGACAGTGAGGAGTCCCAACACACTGCAAGGACTTCGTGCCACAATACGTACTGGTCACTGGGAAACTGTGAAGCAATACAAGCCAATCAAAGATGAGATTACTGTTGGTTCTAACAACATTATACTTCGTGGATCGAGAATCATAATTCCAGACGCACTTCGTCAAAGAGCTATCGATATTGCCCATGAGAGTCACCAAGGCATATCTAAAACAAAGGCTCTATTACGTGAAAAAGTGTGGTTTTTCGGAATGGATGAATTAGTTCAGAAAACATTAGAATCGTGTCTAGCATGTCAAGCTGTTGGGAAGCCAGCTCCACCAGCACCGCTTCAACAAATCGAAATGCCAAATGCACCTTGGGAACAAGTACATGTGGATTATTGTGGTCCAGTACCAACAGGTGAATATTTGCTGGTAGTAATCGACCGATATTCGCGTTTTCCCGAAGTGGCAATCGTTAATTCCACGAAATCAAGCTCGTTATTTATTCAATTGGATCGAATTTTCGCTGTTCACGGAATTCCAGAACTTATCATATCGGACAATGGACCCCCCTTTAATAGTGACGAATTCAGTCGTTACGTCACAGCTATAGGATCAAGACATCATCCGATAACACCAAGATGGCCTCAAGCGAACGGTGAGGTTGAGAAGTTCAACCAACCGTTAGAAAAGACAATTCAAGCCGCAGTTGTCGAAGGAAAAGTTTGGAAACAAGAACTGCAAAGATTTCTTCTTCAATACCGTACAACGCCACATTGTACAACAAAGGTTGCACCGTGCGAATTGACTCAGAAATACCAGAAGAACTATATTGATAAACGAAGAAACGCGAAAGAAAGTGATATCTCGGTAGGGGACACGGTACTCGTGAAACAGCAGTACAAAAACAAATTCTCATCGAGATTCGACAAAACGCCGTACACAGTTATTCTGCGTAAAGGAACAATGATTACTGCAGAGAACGATACACGACGTATTACCAGAAATGTGTCACACTTTAAGAAGTTCAACGCTCGAGTAGATCGACAAGAAGAGTTTGATAGCGATGTAGAACAAGATCTAAATAGAGGAGACAATCAAGCGGAACAAGAACACGAACACGTACACGAACACGGAAACAATACACGCCGTCAATCAACGAGAGCTAGGACTCAACCCGTGAGATATGGTGATCCGATACCATCAAGACTAATTCCCTGAACGTTTTCGAAAAACGGGAAGTGATGTCATATCCTTGTACATAGTTTAGACTATGGACTCCCTGTGGAGCGAAGACACTCATTGTAAAGCTGCGTCTTTGTATTCATTCGTGATATTCGTTAGATAGATTCGTACTATGCTATGCTGAATGCTAGTTATGTTTGGTTTTCGAAGTGGTAGTTTTCCCTTGTGTTAACCTGAATGCGCTGGTTATGACAGTGTGTTATAGTCTTCTTCATTGATTCCTATTAGATAATTCGGTCTGATTTCACGGAAAAAGATTGTATTCCACCTCGCCTTTGAGCCCCGGTGGTGACAGGTGAGTTAAAACATCCCATATAAACAGTGGCTGAAACTGACCTCACCTGCCAAGCTCTGGTCTGGCAGGTGAGGTGTTTTTCCTTAAATAAACAGGCCCTTTTTATATATTTGATCCAGAAATCATATCAAGACATTTACCTTCCCATTAGCTTCTCCATGAATTTCTTCCATAGGTAACCAGCTGAGAGTTATACCAGTAGAAGTTGTATTTTCCTTTGATACATTTTTCGGAATTCCCGACGGAACTGAATAAATGAAAAGATACAACATGATTATCTTCATCTACGGTGTGATTATCTTTACTGGGGCATGACTTTTATATTAGCGGTAGTAAATACTGAATGCACCCTCCTTTGTTGCATTGCAAGTTGAGCAGCACTTCATATCAATTTTACGAGTGTGGTGTTGGCCCAAATGTTATGCTATGGGGCATGTTAAGATCACATCACGTGGTCTTAAACTTGATCGACTGTACAGTTCGATTCTGATAAACACAACCAAACCTACATCCATTGATATAAAGATTATTTCAGCTGCCTTCAGCCTAACATTTGGGACAAGGTATACATATTGAAATGGTTCACGGAGCACCAATAACTTCAGTTGGTTTGCAGCAATTTTGCATTGATTGTCATGGTTGTCAACCTAGTTACCACAACCAGCTTAACCAGAACGACGAAAAACAAATGAACAGGAAGGACGAAATCATTGAGATGCTCTCCTCTTATATCATTTGCGAACGGAGTACTGCAAAGCCCCGCATCGGTGCGCTGCAACAATGCATGATGTTATGTTCTAGCTTTTCGCTAGCAAAGATTAGGAACTGATGATACGCCATTGATTAAAAGATCTGCATAGAAATGAGTAAATCTGCATAAAACTGGAACTTAAGCAGTTTCTAGGAGATCATTGAATCAGGAAATGCAAGGGTTAAGACACGAGCCTTGTGGCACACCAACTTCTGTATCCTCAACCATCTCAGAACCAACACAGTTAAACCTACAAAAGTGCTTACGGTTGGTGAGGTAGGATTTACATCAAGAAACTTGATGGCGTTGGACAACATAGGAAGTGGCATTGCCAGGAAGGGGGACCGCCCCCCTTACATTCCAAAAGCTGTGCTCAAGAAAGATGGCATGAAACTAATTAGCATACTTTAGACAAAAAATCATGTCAGGATCCCCCAGGTCTTTCGATAATTTTCTAACTGGCGCTGTCACTGAACAAAGTGAGCAAGCTTTTTAAGGAAATTTCGCAATCACCAGTATTGAATGTCTTTTACAGCCAATCAACATCAATTCTACAAGCTATTCTCAATATAAAAATACTTACTGAAATCTCCTGTCCTGATTGTTACATTTTCAGAAAATGGTCCTTCACCTCTGTAATTGTAGGCCAAAATCTTCATCGCATAAGGAGTGTATATTTTCAAATTGGTCAACGTTTGGTTGAACCTCGTTGTGTTTAGCTCGCCATTTTCAGTAAACGGAATTGTATGATTGATCCATTCTCTATCGGAAATACTCTCATCTTTAACGCTTAACTTGTAGCCAAGTATGATGCCATGACGTTGCTCTTTCGGAACGCGTGACCAAGAAATTGCGATGCTGCTGGCGTTTATGGTTCTGCCAGATACCTTTATTGGAGCTGCCGTGGGACCTGTTGTCATAATTATGAGATCAGGATTCTGTATTGACTACGCAAAAAGAAACTATCCACGTTTGATCGAAATACCATTTTTTCCTACATTTCAAAGCATCCATCGTGGAAAATATATCTTTGAAATGGTAGACATGCGTAATTAGATTTTAAAACTAGATACAGTATAAACTAGAAACGCTGCACTTCCTATAATCATTTGACAGTTTTTCTTGGCTTTAGTAGATATTTTTGATAACTCTGTCATTGGAAATTTATGGTCATGAAACTTCATGAATTTTTGCAACTACCTATTGTGCAACTTCTCAGAAAGCTTCGTTGAAACATTTTAATAAATGACAGAGAGGGGGATAAATTTCTGGGACTAACCTTGGAAGAATCGCAAATTCTCGAATCTCGATTATCGCGAAAAAGGAGCAAAATTGCAATATTTTGCAAATTTCTTTTGTAATGTAGTGTAATTTGATGTATTCTATCATACTTATTATGTTTGGATGGAAATTGTGCTCCAAATTAAATTTTATCCTGATTTTCCCGATTTTGGCCAATTTTGCCTCTTTTCTTGACCACTCAAAAGGAAATGCTGACGTGAGCAAAAATGATATCTAATTTTAGGGTAGTTTTTAGCATTTTCAGAAAGTAAATGCCTGGGGCTATTAGCACACCAAACTTGGTTGCCTTACGTATTACTAGTCAAGAGCTAGGTAGGGGGCCTAAAGAAAGGACGTATCAGATAGCCCAGCCACTGTTGGGTAAGGTCTCGACATAAAAAAAGATAGAATATTCATCATACCGTGAGCATCTGTTCTTATATCTACCGGACTGCTAAATGGTCCCTGGCCAACAGCTGTCTTCCCAGCGACCTTGAATTCATATATTGTATAATATGCCAGGCCTTTTATTGAAACTGTCCTACTCGTCGAATTCATAGTACTTTCCCAAACGTCAGCAGAATGTTTCATTTTGTAGGTAATGTTGTAGGCAATAATTAGTCCATTTTGATCTTCAATGGGAATATTGTCCCACTCAAGAAATATCTCAGTGGCACTTAGAAAGTTCCCTCGAACTGACCTTGGCACGCCAGCTGGAACTACGAAGACGAGAATATTGTCTTTTTAGTATAAAGTTAGAGTTGTAAATTTTCAGTATCAACTCTGCAGAAGGACACATGCACATGATAGCATAGGTAATGAGAAATCAAAAGGGCCTTTTACTGCCATTTCTGTGTTTTTTCCAAACAAAGATGCTCTCTAAGATTTAAAAACTTATCAGAAACCGTTATTATTCATTCATTGTCAATTCATATCTAATATTTAAGGAGGGTAGCCCTTCACCAGTACTGATTTTTAGGGGCCCTCCATTACAAACTGGCAACGTTGATATAAAATCATAACCTAAATCAATCCACTTCAATTTTCGGAAAATGCTTACGGCAAACAATTCACTGATAGCTACCTTTCCCACTATACATTGTTTAAACTGTTCAGGAAGATGTCAACTTACACTTTCCTGAGAGGCCTGTGACACAAAGATTAAGATCGTTCAGATACCTTTCAGCAATTCTGTTTTTGTTTAAAGCAGTAAATTACGAGGTTCGTCCTCCGTACACCCGAGGAATTTAGTTCTTTCGATGACACTGGCTGTACCAAAGAATCTGCTCCGTTGCTGCGGTTTAGTGGATGATTTGTCATTTTAATTATTCCGTATTTATACACTGCAATATATATTATAGGCTCTAATTCAAAGTCTGAGGCTTTGTTTGAGTCAGAACAGGTTTTTGATTTATGGAACAAGAAAGTCAAAATAAGTAGTTTCGTTTTGTAAACAGGAAAAACACGAATGGTACAAGACTTTTTGTGACATCCTGCACACAGGCAAATAGATCCTAAGAATCGATGATAAAATGTTGTACTTACGATCCTCTAATGTCCTCTGTGTGACGATAGCAGAAAATATGCCATCTCCTTTTGAAGTAGTACCAGCTACACTCATATCATAATCAGTGTATTCGTTTAGGCCAGAAATGACAGCAGTTCTGTTCGAAGAAGTCATTTCCTTTGAAACATCTTTCTTGTCTCTTCTCTGATATTTTATCTTATATGAAAGAATGATTCCAAACCGAAGAGTTGGGTCAATTTCAAGCCAATCGAGTTTCATCGATGTAGATGTAAGGGATGTTGCTATCAAGCTTTGAGGAGGACCACCAGGTCCTAAAATGAAGATATTTAATTTACAGAATGAGCATTTCAATCAAATAGATGGGTAATATGAACGCCTTGTACCCCAAATCCATGTATTTGCTCGGAATATGTTTGTAATTGAATTAGGCAGCTTTTGTAAAGACTTCTCAAATTTCTTTTTTAATCCTTGAATTTTATAAGACCAGTCGTGGACACTTTTAGGGGACAGAGGGATAAGCTTACCCCCAAACCCAGATATTGGTTATCAAAAATTTCTTAATTTGAAAGCAGCGCAATGAATAATACATTTTTACTGAAACAATAGCTTCTCCCCCAAATACTTGGCAAAGTGTCCACCATTGTGTAAGACATTTTGTGAACTGTTGATCGTCAGTCGCATTCCACATTAACGTTTTGGGACCTGACTGTCCCTGAAAAGCTTATGAGCTGAGGGGAAATTTAGGTACGTGCAGTGTTGCCAAACAGAAAAATAAACCAACTCTGCTCTTAAAGGACATGCAATACACAACTCAAGCAAAAGCAGCGACATAGAGCACCTACATTAATCATCAGTATACCTTGATTGCAAGGCCCGAAACGTTACTTTTGGAGGCCCGAAACATTACTGTGGGAGGCCCGAAACGTTACTGTGGGAGGCCCGAAACGTTACTGTGGGACAATCTTGAAGATCAATAGTTCAGGAAATTCAAAACAAAGACAACACGTATAACAAACATTGCATAAGTTGCATAATCTACTTACCACAGTAAGCCTGGCAAAGGATAAATGGAATGGAAGTCGCCAGCGCGCAAAAGTATGCATACAAGAGGTTGGTACTACCAACTTGTCTTCATAGGGCTATAAGAACGATTTTTCTGAAGCCACCGTAGCCACCTAGTGGCGCTTAAATCAGGACAACTTTGATTAGTTAACGTGTATATATTTAAATAATGTATATATTGTTAGCTATTTGTATATATGATCGAATCAAAATAAGATTACAACAACAACAACTCGAAGCAAAATCTGCAAACTGCTTTTTTATTGATGAGAACAGAGAAGAAGAAGCAGAGAAAACACCATCCATTGCACAACGACTTTATATGTAGTCAACACTTTAGCCATCTTTGCTTAAGCACCACTTATACAGAAAACAGAAAATCGTCTTTAGGGCCTTGGTGTCGTCGGAAAAAGCTCATAGGAAAAAAATATATTGGAGACACGTTATAATGATGTAAAAATCCAAAGAACAAATGCTCTATTCTGGGAATTTGCTTTGTCATCTATTCATTTCAAAATAATGACATGTAAACATGCGGCGAAGGCAAAAAGTTTGAAAAAATTCAACTTACTTTCCTCATCTGTTCGCACTTGTGTACCATTGCTCAATGGACCTTCACCAATAGATGTCAGAGCAGAAACATTCATTTGATAAACTGTCCAATAATGTAGCCGTGGTATTTCGATAGATCTTGCAGGCAAAGTAATTGAAGAAATATCAGAGCTTTCAAGATATTGCTTGTAATATACTTTGTAACCAGTAATGATGCCATTTCGATGATCTGCAGGAACGTACCCCCAACTGATTCGTATGCTTGTAGAACTTGTATTCTCAGCAACAATGTTTGACGGGGGTGCACTGGGCTCTGGAAAGAGATGGATAGATATAGCAGTGATTTAAATAGGATAAACGTCAAATTCTGTCGTTATTATTAACTTCTGTCAATCATACTCAAGGCTCCATAGCCCAATCAAAATATACAGCTGTTTTCTTTAATCTACAGCAAGACAGAAAAAATATGGTTTCTGAAGATGGAAGAATATTGAAGGCTCATACTTTATCTACACGTGCTAGTTAATATCCAGTTTACATGATATGCCCGTTTGAAACCGGCAAAATTTCATGCCTTATTGGAAAATGTGCTCCCGTCGACGTGGTATCCGTTGGATTTGGTGGTGCCTTTTTTCCTCCTGTCGATGCAGCGCTGGCAGAATTCTATGCTAATTACTTGGAAAATAGCAACTGAAGTCAATAATCAATCAAAATACAGTGGAACCTTGATATAGCTGACACCTGTGAGACCAACGTTACTGTCCATTGTAGAGTCTGAATTCGTTACAAGGAGGTGTCATCTTTTGTCATGCTGTATTTGGGACGAAATTATTTGTCCCTTGTTCGGAAGTGTCTGCTGTATAGAAATGTCCGTTAATGCAGGTTCCATTGTAGAGAAAAAACGATTATAATGAGGAAAATGGGAAGCATGGATGATTTTAGCCCCAAAACGAAAGCGGCATAAAATAATATCGGCAGATTCACTTGATACACTTACTATCTTCTAGTGTCTTCATCTCCATTACTGGGCTAAACACACCACTCCCTTTAGAAGTCTTTGCTGCAACTTTAAACTCGTACACAGTGTATTTTCGTAAGTCGGAGATTGTAGGTAATCTGTTTCCTGCGCCTATTATATCGTATGGAATCCATATCTTTGGAACTGCTTTCTTTTCCGCGTATTTAACTTCATATCCTTTTATCAAGCCATTCGTCGGTGCAGATTCGAGAAGGGGACTCCACTGAAGCTGAATTGAAGTGGAGGACATAGCTCGCACAACTATATTTGATGGATATGCGTCTGGAACTGTAGATTAAAATAGATATACTCATATCTTATGTAACAAAACAATGTCTAAGGCCGGTATATAGTTTCTAAACAATGCCAGGCTCATTTACCAGCTAAGCTAAGAATTCTTATGTGTCTCTTAAGTTCCAAATCATTTAAATAATGAAATTTTAAGGGCTTCTACTGTGCTTCATCACCATAAAACCCTAATAATGATTCGAAGTTGAAGTCAAGGAAAATTTGTACATGGCAACTTTTTGAGCATTCTGAAAATGAATGTAATCTGTATGGTGAGTGTAGAGTGGAAGAATGCAATATTCTCAAATTTTTTGAAGCTTTCTGAGTGACTTGGTAAATGAAAACTGCAAATTACAAAAAGATTCTTTGGTTTTCTAATTCAGGTTTTTTTAGAAGAATTTTTTAATTCTCTTAAGTTTTAAAAAGTTTTTGAAGCTTTTCTGAGTGACTTGGTAATGAAAACTGCAAATTACAAAAAGATTCTTTGGTTTTTTAATTCAGGTTTTCAAGAATTGTTTAATTCTCTTAAGTTTTAAAAATTGAGCCTATTATTTCTTACAAGCTGTTTCTTATAAAAATGATCGTGATTGATTATAAGACTGTCATCAACTAATTCTTATGTTAAGGTGCAGCTCGTTGGCTAAATTTGTTCATTCTTTTCAAGGAATACTAAATGTCCCAAAAAAGATACAGATTTGGTTGGGTTCAGCCATATGAATTTAGCTTTAATCAATGACTAATCATTCTCAATTGCTCCTCGATAGTTTTCTTGAAAATGGATACCTCGTTTTGGTGCTTTGGTTCATTGGTGCTTTGATAATAGATATATTCATCTTGAAAGCTCAGATTTTTAGCCTCCTGCAAACCACAACTTTGGCCATTTGGCCTAAGGAAATTCTTGAAACACATCAAAATTCAAAAGCAAGATCGAAGCAAAATAAAAAAACTCTGACTTCTGATATAAAGACGAGAACAAGATCTAGCATTATCCAAGATTATCATTGGTTCATTTAGCCAACGAGCAGACCCATTATTCAACGAATAAAGGGTCTACGAAACAAAGAACAAAAGTTTGCTACAGTGGGTTCCAGACTTCCAGAACTTAATTTATGCGGCCTTTGTTGACACTCGTTTCACAAATTACTTGGACTTGCTACAAGCCTCTCTCTCTGTTTAGTCCGAAATATTCCGGAAAATGTGAAAATTGAAAAAATAAAGAAAAAAAGAAAAAGGAAGGGGGAGAGGGAGAGAGAGGCTTGTCCACACATTATTTTAACAGTGAATTGAAGTATGGTCGTAGCAAGTCTATGTTCTTTGTTTCGCAGACCCTTTCATCTTTTAAATACTGGGTCTACTCGTAAGCTATGGTTTATTTGCTGAGCCAAAAGAATTTCTTAGGCTGACCGAAAACTCTGGTTTGCAAGTGGATACAAATTTGAACTGTCAAGATTAATACGACAACTATAAAAGGACCGCTAGCTATAAACGAGGCATCTATGTTAAGGTTAACTAACGAGAGACATTTCGAAAATGACTGTTAATCGCATAAGGGTGTGTTTGATTGGTGCCAATTACGAAGATAATGGACTTGGAAGAATCGATATTTGTGTTTTATTGACTACCAAATTCCGAAAACGGCAGGTTAGGAAGGCCTGCCGAACCTTCTGCTCCGACAGGCGGAGGATTTGACAGGCTTTCGAGAGATTCTCGTTTTTATTTGCAAAACTGAAAACGAGGTAATTTGTTCGTGCTGCTATGATCATTGAGTGAGTTCAATTTTTGTTGCCAAGCACCGGACTCGTTTTCGCATTTTTCAACTGGAAACCTCGTTTTCACCAGGATGAATCTGAACCCTGCTGTTTTGAAGAATTTGTGTTTGATTGGGATGTGCTTCCATTTCTGCTAAGTCTACCGTTTTCAGAATTTGATAGGTTTAGAGTCACCAATCAAACACACCTTGAAGCTGAATTTACATTGCTGAAGCCAACCTAATTCGTATATTTCTTTAGGACACTTTGTGTATGGATCAAAATATATCCTACCGTCCTCATCTGTTTTCACCGATTTCTTCCTGCTGATGACATTGTATTCGATTAAACCATCAATGTAGCCGTAATAGTGTATGTGAAAAGTGTACAAAGAATTTTTGCTCAGATTAGCTACAGATCTATATGAAGGAAGGTCATCAGTCGTTCGTAAGATAGTCTTGGGAAAACTTGCGGCGGAATCTTGATACACAATGTCGTAGACATTGGCGTACGTCCAATTGTCACCAGAGGGCAGACGGGGAAGGCCAACTATTACATTGATAGTGGTAGAATTTATGATTGTCAAAGCAGGTGGATGGATCGAATGGCCAGCTTCGGCTGTGGACAAAAATCAAAGAAATTTTAGAGGTATCTCGCTACGTACATCGATTTGGAAGCATTTGACATGTCTAAAAACCCTTGAAAAATATGCTTTGCTTGTTTCATTAATGAAACAGCCTAGCACTCACCATAGGCGTATCGTTTGCTAGTAAGTAACATTGTTTGGGAGACGAAATGCTGACCCGATCATTTTGCGACATTTACTCATTTTCGATTGCACGACCTAGCTTTGTTCTTTCTTTTGTGTCAAAAGAGCTCTCTTTTGCCGAGCATGACTAAACATATTGGGTACCAGTCTTGAGGGCATGACTATGACCATAGGGTGTTGTGCCTAAGGATAAAGGAATGACCTCAATGGATACCCTGTGTTTGGTCCAGCTCTCAATATCTCATTGGATGACATAAACCGAACACCAGGGACATCACTGGACAAGCCATATTGACCAGGAGAGGGAAGTCATTCGATTAATCTCTGTATTTCTTTGACAAACAAGCTGTTTCTGAAAATGTTTGGTTTGGTCATGCTAAACATTACAATCATGACATCTGATTTGATTCGCCGCTGCTTAGCTTCTTACATGATGGTCTCTACTGCGCATGGCACATTGAGGCTAAGGAAACCATTATGTACTAACAAAGAGAATTTGTGTACTCCTAGTGTACACTCTGTATCTGTCCTATGGCCAAATTTGAATGTTTTAAATCTTAGTTTTTACAATGGGTGAGTGATTTTGATGCTATGTTAAAATCCCCCTTAAAGGACAAGTCCGGGCTTGATATAATTGTTGATTATTCAAGGGATTACACTATTGTGAATAGTGTGTAGTACTTTTTTCAATTTTGTTCTCTTTTAATCTGTGAAACTACATATTTCAATCTGCTAAGAAATGCAAAATGACGTCATTTTCTATGACGTCACTTCAAGTTGACCTGAACGAGGCTGCCAAATGCGTTGATATTATACCACTCAAATTGCTAGCCTCCTTATCGCGTCTTTGCACACTCGTACAAAGTAAAAAATGGCGACAATATTTGGCCTAACTTACGAAGATTCATCAATCAAATTATGAAAGTTGGAGGCATCAAAACATGCAAAGAACTCACGACTGGTGTTCAGCAGTTGGTAAGGTTGCTTTTTAACAATGATTTATCAAACCCGGGCTCGTCCATTAAAGACTAGTCGCTAACGATGACCCCTTGCGACCAAAAAGTCAAAGTCATTGCTGGCCAGAGTTTTGCTTGTTATGCATTTCAATCGATGCGCAAAGGTTGATGGTTAGTAGTAGGTCTTTAAAGGAGATCCATGATCCACTTACATGGACTGAGATTCTTGAGCTGTCCAGTCCAATCAATATTCCACACTCCATTTCCTTCGAGTTGGCGCCTCATATATTTGACTTGCAACCAATCTTGATACCTATCTTCAGCAAGAAATATCTCAATCTTGTAGTGATATCCTTTTTTCATCTCACCAACATCAATCTCACTGCAAGAAATGGTTCCATCAGAAGTAAAAGTTTCTGGAGACACACGTTGTAGGAAACACTGACTAAACATATGATTTTCTTCCGATGAGTCTTCCTAATTCACTATTTCACGCTCGATATATCAAGTGACAATACAGCCCATCCTCTCTGCATTACACTTCGTATCAAATCATCGAATTTGCTCAGGCTAAACACTACGCAGCTAGCTGCAATTTTGTACAAAGAATAAAAGTGTCCTAAGAAACGCGTACGATGTTTGGTCAGCTACTGTCTTGCGCTTCATGAGAAATCCACTGGACTTGCTAGTATCTTGCACAAAAGTCACTTATTTGATGACTATGAATGAAATACAATGCATTCAACACTGAAAGGGGAGATGGGGAGCTAAAATGTGAATTTTCCAACAAAAGCATTTTCAAAAGACTGTTGGTGCTCCACGAAAATTCAAAATAAATGTCTCATCTTGGAGATTAGCCTTTGCATTATATTCTGATACAAATCAAACCTCCATATATTTCTACGATGTAAATGGATTTCCAACAATTACATTCGTTGATCCTTCACCCAAAGATCAGCCTGTCTTTAGATAAGGATCTTTCCTTTTGAATTTAGCAAATTACAAAGGAATTTGAAGGTGTTGTGGCGCCGTGGTGTAATCCTCTGGCATTGTAGCCAGAACAGTCAGGCGGAGTGGGTTCGAGTCCCGATAGAGCTCTACCACTTAAGCGTCATGACAAGGGGTCGCGGACTCGATTAGGCCTGCTCTATTTCTGCGATCCCAGCGCTTGGCGCTGAAAAAAGCAACTTCACCTTCACCTTCACTTCACCTTTCTCCTTTCAAAATGCTATATTTGATGCACAAAACGAGGATTTGTTTACGCATTTCTTATCCAGCTCCTTTAAAGAAATAAACAAACCTGGTTGCAACGGCTGTCACAGTTTTTCTACCTGCATTAGTTACATTCATCTGACAGAAATTGTTACACTTCAGTTGAAATGTGTAGTTTCCAATTTCAGCAGGTACGAAGTAGCCAGTGTATCTCAGAGCAAAGTGATCTCCAGTATTTCCAACAGAATCGTAAATTGACTGGCGGCAAACAACTGCAGAAGGATTGTCAGGGTATTTCGCAGCGTTTGTTGGTATTTGTATGAAGCTCTCAAATGACTGGACTGGTGGATATTGGATGTTGCTAAACTGCTCCACGAACAGTCTGTTAGTTCTGTAGAACTCTGTTTAAGAAGATACCTGTTATTATTAGATATGACTTTGAAAAGTATTCTAGAGCATTATCGTTGTCATCACCACGATCACCCAATTCGAATGGTGGAGCAGCAAAGAGATTAAGAAATTTGAAAATTTTAAGTAAATTTGACAACTGAATTTCCTGGAACATAACATTTGTAAGATATGTGAGCATTAAATCCACTGTAAAAAGGAATGTACATGATCGATTTAGCTGAAGTCAAGCAAAAGAGTCGCGATGAAGTGATTCTAAAGAAGCAAAATTATGATGTCATTCGATAGATGAGGTCATGAAAATTTTCAAACTTTGTCAAATTAGAAAATGTATATAAATCTCATGGTCTGGTCAAATGCTGCCTTGTTACAGTACTTTTGAACACGTTGGGCTTACACACAAATAACTATAGCGATATTAACTCTAGAAATGACAGATTTGACGTGATTAAAGGTGACACTTCCGGTCAAAATTCAAACTGTATCCATGTCAAATTTGAATTGCAGCTGTCGATTTCGGACAAATCAAGCATAACATCAAATATTAAGCAGGTTTTTAGATAGAGAGGAAATTCCCTTGGTAATGAGCAAAGTATTGCAGCTTGCGTTTGTATTTTCTTTGTGCCTTTTACATTTTTCCGGAACATAGAAGCAAAGTGACATTAACAGGTGACTATAGTTCAACAGCTCAATAGCGACACTAAAGAACCGAAGAACTAATACCAAAGCGTTCCAAAATAAACTGTTAATAATATTCACCCATTGATCTTTGAAGAACTCTCCCATCCAACGGTTTCAGTTCTGTTCCATTTGGAAATTGAACACCAACTTTTAAAAAGCAGGAACTAGCATAGCCAAAATAAAGTACCTCCACCTTGTATCTAAATCCTTTCAGCAGTTCAAGAGCATTCGACCACGCCCTGCAAAAAATACCAGTACCTAAAGATTCTTACTGAAAAAATTGCTTCAATCCTAAAACGATTGCATTGGAGCCTTTTAAGGACATGCTAAAGTCATTCTCAAACATGCTACGATCAATCGTGATTGAATTTGCCTTCCAGTTTAAAAGATAAATGCTGCAAGCTGGCTCAAGCGGTGCGAAATTCCAAAATTCTTACTTAAATCCGCAAGCTCTCAAACATACCCAAATCATACACAAAATGTTATGTAAATTAGTAAGATCGCGTGGCCCTCCCTTTTCCGGCCACTAGGTCCGCATGACCGGTTCACGTGATCTATGGGCGAGGGAAGGGAGGCGTGACGGAGTTGGAAAGATATACCGTTCAGAACGGAGCCATAAGAGTTTTGAGATTAGTTTGAGACGAAACTTGGAACTTTGAGATTGAGTATATTAGAGATAACAGCTCGAGATTTAAGACAGTATCTCGGAGAGACATTTATCGACTTTTGGATGGACTCTCACTGTATATAGTTGTACATAGAAGCTGCTGTGATTCGTAATCACTGTTTGCTTGAGCCTTATTATCACGCGCGGAAAATATCATTAACGAGGCGATCCTCAGGGCCTTTAGAGATTTTCATAAATCCAGAGCCTGAAGGATTAAGAGCAAAGTTTTCCAACTCAAAGCAAGTTAGTATCAAGCTTGAAGCATGCTCCAAACATACTGAATATTTTGCTAAGGGAATTTTTCAGAATCTATCAGTACATGATCAAATTTTTATTTCTTGAAACTTAAATTTACTCTTAAACAGACTCACGAAACATTGACTTACCTTTGCGTCCAGCCAACAGATGCAGTAGTTTGATAAAGTAAGCTTTCTGTAGTCCCAGGCTCAACTTCTATGTGGAATTGACATTGAAAGTTGCATGCGATGAAAAACTTGTGTGTTCCGGTTTCTGGGGATATAAAGTATGATCTAAACCGTTTGTACAGATGTGAATAAGTATAACCAGGGCCAGTCCATTCGAATTTGTTGATGTTTTCAGCACTATGAGGACAATCTGGGTAACCAATGTTCAGGGAATACCAATATGGTATCTGAATGTCGTATTGATGGAACCAACTCTCTTGAAGTACACCAGCATTTGGCTGATAAAATGCTGAAAATAGAAAAACAAGCATAGTTTAGAAATTATGCTTTGCTATAGGTAGTTTGACGTCGCGCCGTAGTCATGCTTCAGCATAGATGCTCTTGCGAAGGAATATTTTGTCTTTCTGCGCAGGATGTTTTCGATGCCTTACGCTAGTTTCTATGTAGTAATAAAAAATCTTTTCTTTCGTTTTCAGAAGAGCCCTCATAGAATACCTCAATACTCTCTCGGAAGTCTACCGAAAACAAAATGACCAGAAGAATGGGCTTTTATAAAACGCGATCTGAAGTCTGCGAAGTCTACCGTTTTCGGTAGAATAGTGCCAAAAGAATGGGATTTTATCTTCTACCAACTCTACTGTTTCAGAAGATGTCCTAAAGAATAGGCCCCAAAATTCTGTTATACATGGTGATACTTTTCAATCCACGGTGCCTCCTGAGATTGATTAAAAATACTATTTCAAGATTGTGCAAAACTTCACTATAGTGATGTGAGACCTTCATTTCTTAACGTTGTCACTTTTGATATCATTGTTAAGTTTTTGCATCTTTTCATATGATAAAAATTACAATAGGTAATACTTGCTAGCGTTTTTTTTCATTGTATGGATGCTCGCTTAGATTTTTATACTGTTACATTTTGCATCGTTTCAAGTTGTGCTTGTATAACGTGAACGTAGTCTAGACTACATACCTGAAGTCAGTGAGGACGCTTGCACAATGGAGAGGGCACTGGTCCAAATAAACATTGCCAAGAGCAATGAGCATTTTCTTTTGTATGATACTGCCATCACGTGAAAGAACTGCTGAAGACTGCAATTATTTCGACTCTGCTGCATCCCAGAATTGAATAGCTGAAGAGAAATGTTTAGAAATAAGAAATTGATAGCACCGGTTGCGTCAAATATGTTCAGATCTTTGAAAGCTTGTGGCTCTCAAATTATTTATCTCATCCTTATAAACTGACGATATCCATGTAACTAAACTAAAAGATTTAGTTTGTCAAAATCATTTGAATCGTTCTCAAATTCCTTAATCTTCTGTCATCTTTTCTGGCAGTTTACACCAACAGTTATCAAAATCGAATTTTATGGTACTCTTATATTTTCTCCTTTGCAATAAAGGAAATGATAGGCAGCAACTGTGAGTCGGACCACAGCTAGAAAACAACTGCATGAATAAGATGTTCTTAATAGTGAACCAAAAAATATAGTTAATCCAAAAGCTGTGAGAAATGTAACTTTTGTGAACATAGTTGTTTACCAAATGCCAAAAATCTAATCAGTTACAAGTTCTTCGTTGTTTCTCTTAAGTCAACCTTGCTTTCCAACGTAAATATTTTGGAATGATTGGTTTCAATGAAGAACGGAAACACAAAAAATCATGGTGCGAAGCCATGTTTCTGTAATGACTTATCTAACCATAAAAGTGATTTTCGAGCGCAAATTGTTGAGTCATTTGACATTTACTGTCTGTATGAAAAAAGACAGCAGCTGTACTTCTCAAAAATGTTTGCGTTGGAAATTTCAGACTTCATGTCGGATTCTACGACGTTGATAATGATAGGTCACTAGATATCATCGCAATACCTACCAATCTTGAGAAGTGCGGCCACCACCGACAATGCAAGAATGAGTTACTCGTTACCTACCTGCAATTATGTAAAGCTGCCCGTATCATAAAGATAACAAAGGGCTTGTTTCCAGCAATGGTGAATAGCTACACCAGTAAACCAGGAATAACAGTAACAGTAATCATCATCATCATCATCATCATCATCATCATCATCATCATCATCATCATCATCATCATCATCATCATCATCATCATCATCATCATCATCATCATCATCATCATCATCATCATCATCATCAAGTGTTGCACATATCTGCTGATCTCGTCGCCTATCAGGTTGCTATGCTGCTAACAGCTTTTTGCACGGGTTGCGGGAGAAATCTTATGTGACCTACGAATAGAATAAATTGGTATGACAAAGAATTTAAATTATCTTGTCTCCTTGTGTTGGTATTTCTCTTTACCTTCTGGGGTAGCAAAGCTTCTTTCTGGTCTAACACACTGCAAGCGTTTAGGCCAGTCGTTTCAACTTTCAATATCTACCCGCCACAGCCGCGAGTTAGAGAATCCATTTCTAAAATTCAACGCAAGGGAGAGAAAACAAAGCATGCGTGGAATTATAGCTACGAAGGAGCAAGCCAGAATGAGGCTTCGTAACTTGACACTTCGGTGGGTTGAAATTGAAAAAACCGACGCTCCCTTGTTGAAACGACGGGCTTAAACGCTTGCAGTGTGATAGATCTGCTGAAAGAAGAATATTTGCTGCCCATTCGTAGGTGGCCAAAGACTTCTCCTAAAACCGGTGCTTTTGTAAATATTTGATGAAAAGACCCACCAACAAATTTACTGTTGGTCAATGACTTGCTAAGATCGATCATAAAGGAGCAATACCAAACATTTATTTATGTGCTACTGCAAGTTTCAAAGTGTTACAGAAATCTGCTGATCTCATTATTTGACACGCTGCTATTCTGCAAGCAGCTTTCTTGGTAAATATTTAATGAAGAGCCCCATCAGCCAACTTTCACTGTCTTTCAATAAAATGCAAAGATTGATTAACTTAAGTGCAACACCAATTATTGATTCTGTGCAAGATGAAATTTCAAAGCGTTGCTGAAATCTACTGATTTCAAAAGAGAAGCAATAATCTTTTGATTCTATGAACACGTTTTTGATATTTCGTGGAGTTGGCAGAGGAGCATGGCGAAAAGCTTTAATTTTCATTCTCATCAAAATCCCATGAATGTTAGCTTGCATGAAGACTGTACTGATTCCCTGAAGGGAAGTTATGCTCCTCCCCCAGTAGAGTCTGCCCATCAGCGACAAAAAGTCTGTCCAAAGTCACGTGTGACTCCCAGGCTCGAGGAACCAAACGTTATTGGTGGAAATAGATTTCTATTCCTCTATTTTAGTTTAATTGATCGATAAATTTCTTCATAGAGGACTAGTGACTGTTCCCACTAAATTAGATTCAATGGGGCGGCCATATAGAAATAAGATAATTAATTAAAACATTCCCACATAATGAGACTTTATTGGCTAAGTTTGTTTATGTACATGCCAGTCAAATCGAAATACGTCAATGGACATCAGCAGACAAGCTTTGTGTGACTGATTCGCAGCAGACGCTACTGGAAGAGAAACCTCTAACTGCCTCTAACACAGTTCTTCCAACAGTGCAATACAATTATCCTTTTGGATATTTAATATTGCGGTAAAATGGGAGTGCCGGTCCAGGGTGACATAATCTTTTTGGGCCAATTTTCTGTCGCTCCTTTGAGATATTGATGTACTTCAGAAATGGCTGGATAAAATTGAAAAAGTGCCACAGTAAACACTATGAATTGAATGATATTCTGATGGCAAGAAGGAAAGTAGCAGTTTCAAGTCCCCTTTTCATACCGCACATAAAAGATATTTCTCTGAAAGTTGGCGGTTCAGAACGATGGCACTCTAGTAGAATTTGAAGACTTCAACTAGAATTATACCAAGCTTTCAAAAAGTTACGATATAATAGGACACTTTCCTAGGACGTGCGGACCTATCTTTAGTCAATGTTTCTGATAAACAAAAGCCTCAATTTACGTTACAAAAAAAAAACGATGAAGACTTGCACCAGTAAAATCAGAGCAATATTTTCAAAATTAGTCAATACAAACGATGTCTGTACCAAAATATTGATCATCATCATGGATACATTATGAATGAACCATCAAATATTTAAAGTTATTGACTGATTTCAATGAAACAAGCATTCAAACATCTGAACCCTTCTGACGTGGTTATTTGAAATTCTCAGTGAAATTCTATTTAGAATTTCACCTCCCTTATCTATTTGATCTGTTACATAGGCTTGCCTAAAGACTATTTTTTGAAATCCATGTGACCAATTCCTTTCTCGTACATACCGCATCCTCCATTCCACCAATCCCAAACAGACCACAGGGGAGACAGAAAATTTCTGGGCCCCCCTTTGTGCCTTGATGAACTGTTGGAATGGTGGATCCAGGAATTACCCCATGTGGTTAAAAAAATATAACTTAAGATACATACAACTTTACATAAATACTACACAAGATTTACGAAAAGAAAATCATTAAATACTCTACTGGAGAATGTCTAACATTAGATGAGGGGCTGTAATTACTCAAGAAAAATGTCACGAGTAAAACGAGTAAAAATAGATTTCGGGCCAGTCAAGCTGTTACGAAGATATCACAAGCTATTGTGGCACATTATTAATTAGACGGGGGTGTGCAAAAATTTAGGACGTTAACTGGGAAAACAAAATCTTGGATAGAATCGCTATTCACACTTTGTTGACTCCCCAAAATATTCGACGCTCTTACATGACTTGGTAAAACTGTGAACCCTTCCTGTCAGCAAAATCCAGTGGATACAGAATGTTATTTGCATCATTTATTTCACATGTAAAACGGAAAACAGAGCGTTTTCCTACATCTGCCAAACGTAGAATGTTGAAAGATAAACAAGTACAGCCTCCTTTTGATTGCATGCAACTGAGGCACGCTATGAAGCAATCTTTCATTGTGTTAACTTGAAGAGTCTTTGAAACATGGTTGATGAGGGCTTTGTCGCTGAACTGTATATTCGTGATGCAAGTAGTTGGTGTCTCCTGAACGAAGTTGTGCACTGCAAGAAATTTTACTGAATTACGACAAAAAACATTTTGCAATGTTCTTCATTTACTTGTCAGTAAGCACGGATAGCACTGAGTAAGATAATTTTCTGATAACATATAAGCCAGTGATGTGCGAAGATAGAGAGATATCAAAGGCGTCATGATTACTGTTATGGCTTTGAATTGTAGCGAGAATAGACCTTTTAGCTATTCCAAGGATGTTTTTAATCAGACATTTATCTCGTCTTGATGGTTGTTTCTTCTCTGTATCGTCTTCAACCATGCTGCAACTTGGTGTCTGCAACCATGCTGCAACAGAACGTGGTTTAAGGCAAAACTGCTCTCAGTTATTCGAATATAACTCACTTGCATTCCTGTGTTTTAGTGCGTCCTTGCAGAAGAAAAATATGGTTTTGCGGTTTGAAACCTTTTCCTCTGCAAAGGTGCACCAAGACACAAGAATACAAGGGAGTTGAAATCATAATCGATATAAGGTAAGTGAAGAAAAGAGAAGAAATATTCGAATAACTGAGATCAGTTTGGCCTAAAACCACGTTCTGTTGCAGCATGGTTGCAGACACCAGATGAAGATGATACAGAGAAGAAAACAAGTATCAAAACAAGGTAAATAATTATCACGTTAAATTATCCGTGTCCTAACACCCTTGGCCTTTCTACGAAAGAGGCTGTGGATCAAGAAATATCTTCATCAATTGTTGTATGAGAGGCTCGATTTAGCGCCGGTGTTAGAGCTAGTATCTTTATTGTGCACAATCGAAAGTTCTTCAAACTGTATAAAACATCGATCGATTCAGATTCCTTCTCTATTTCTGGAAATTTGAGGGGGAGTATCTATGGCACCTATAAACTATTTAATGCAGGGGAACACTTTTCACTCCCTTTGTGGTAGCTCTCATTAAGACTGGGCTTTATCATCATGAATGCTTGGTAGAAATAAATCTTGAGCAAGTTCGTTCACCTGGGTTATGTTATCATTTATCTAAGCCTTTTTATTTGAAAATCTTCGATTAGAAATTCTAGGCAAGCAATACTAAACTATGGCTCGTCACATAGCCATAGGAACCGGGGGAGGGGCGGACACTGGAGGCGTACCCCTAAGATTTTGCGTTAAACAACGAAGTTTCCTTTTTACTTTCAGGAAGTGGCCCTTTGGGTAATTAAAAAAGTCCCATTGAAGTGCCGTGCCCCAAGTTTGAGATGTTTCCTAAAGCCCATGGGTTAAACACCCTAAATTCCCTTTACTTGCCCTCTACATAAGAAGGCTGATACTTTACCTTTCGGTGCATGTAGTTTAATTGCAATTTTGCTACTGTACGGTCCAATACCGTCCTTGGTCAAGCCTGCGACTATGAATTCATATAGATAGTTGACTTGAAGATCCTGAATAGTTACTGTAAGTTTGTTCCCAGCAACATCAAGGTAAGTCCAAGTCTTGGTATCACCTTTCGGCCAGAACTGCACCTTGTAGCCTGTTATAACGCCATTTCTTTTAGAGCTTGGTATCTCTTTCCATGCAAGTGCGACAGATGTTGCATCAACGGCATTTCCTTTGAAGGATTCAGGTGGAGCTGTCGGCACTGTGGATAAATATATTCATCACTACTAGAAATAAGGTGGTTAGTGAGTGCGACCATTTGGGCTTTATAAACTAACTGAACCACAATATGGAAAAAAGTTGATCATGAGCTGTTCTCGATTTACCAGAATTTCGAGATCCGAAGATTGTCCGCTGTATCGCAACTGCTCGTTGATAGAGTCAGATTTGTTTACATCACAAAATACAGTAAATCTCTGCATATAAGAGCCTACCAAGATAAGAACCTAGAGGTTGTTTTCCCTAAATTATACACCTTGCAATTAAGAACCTATTTCAGATTGATGAAACATAGGTTTTTATTCGAGGTGTACCAATCTGATTTTTGATTGCCGCCATCAAGTTCATTTTGGTCCCAGTTGGCTTTAAAGTTTGATTCTCCTCCCCAGTTAGGTCCATAAGAACACTTTAAAAACAAATCATAGGGCTGAACATCATTGTGAGACTCCAAATGAGCCTACAGGGTGTCTCAAAAAATCGATGTTTGATTAAACATTGAAAAATAAGGACAACACGAACATGCTCATGGAAAGATAACCCTGTTCCTAAGATTATGAAATGATTTTAGAGACTAAAATCGTGCAAATCGGTTGAAAATTCACTGAGTTACGAGCTCTCGAAGGTAAAAAATATGAGATAGCCGAAACCAGAGACCCCCCAGATTACTTGTAATGCAAAAAGCTCAAAGAAGGAGGTAAGAAAAGCTTATCCAATGTCATACCTCTCGTTGATGTCAGAGCAAACCAAATACGGCCTCTAAAGTAAACAATTTCTTGCGATCATTCTCAAAATTCTTAACATCGCATAGGTCTAAAAACAGTGGTTCAAAACAAAGTCGGCGAGAGACTGAATCTGTTTCCTCAAAGCATCCATCTGCTTGACAGTTAGGTTATCGAATACCTGTTTGAATCCCACTTGGTTCGCCCTGAAACAATTGAGAAATAACAGAAACGACGGCCCATGGGACTTTTAGCAAAAATGCCATTTCGAGGCCTCTGGTTTCAGCTTTCGCACAAACTTGAACTTCAAAAGCTTGTAACCCCATCAATTTTTAGCGGATTTGCAAGATTCTTGTGTCAAAAATTAATTTGAAATCTCAGGACAAGGGTGACTTGACCAAAGGTCCATTCAGGGTATCGTTATTTTTTAGTATTTAATCAAACGTCGAACAATTTTTTTGAGACACCCTGTACACGAGGCACGCACCCTTCAAATATGAACATCTATACCTTGAAATTAGTCTTGGTACTTTAAAAGTAAGAGCCGATTTCAGCTTTGCTCTCAAAAAAGTAGGTTCCTATGTGCAGGGATTTACTGTAATGCTCGTTCTCCCCATCTTGAGAATCATTCGGCTTATTCTTTCATGATTATTCATCTGGAAAATCACAACTTCCAGGCATTGAATCCATATAAGTAATTGAGCGTTTACGCTATCCAGTATTTTTGCTCAAGAAGCTAAGAAAGCTAAATTTTCACAATTATAAGCATAATTTCAGGGATACTTTGACCCCTTTCTGCCCAACAAATTATGGTGTTGAGGATAGGGAACACTACTTCCGGCTCTGCCGTACTTATGATGAAAACAGACTTGATCTTCTCAACAGTGTAAACGCGATATTGTTGCCTCATGGTTTAATAAATCTTTCAAACGAAGAGTTATTAAAAATCGTCCTTTATAGCCATGAACAAATATCCTTTGACTCACAAGCAAAAATTCTTACAGCAACGCTAGAATATATCCAGGCCTCCAAACGTATTGAATGAGCTGAATCCTCCTCTCTCCTAAAATATTTTCTTTTTTCGCTTATTTGTAAGATCATTTTTGTATTAGCTAAATAGCATCTTGTGTCGTATAATCATTAAATATTCATGAGGGCCGCCAGGGTCCATGTTCGACAAGTCTGTTTCGTTTGTAACCTTCAAATAGACTTATTACAGATCACGAAATAGACTTGGGGCAAGTCTAGCAGTTCGTCAAAGCGCTCAAAGCTGAACTCAAAGCGCTTCAATATCTTCAGGAAATCTACTTGCTCAGCCACCAGCCCGGGGGGGGGGGGGTACATAACATGTTGAGGGTACGGGTATGTGCCGCCCACAAGGTTGGGTTTTTGGGCCCCAAATTCTCTAAACAAGGGTCCCTTTTTTGGCAGATTTTCCTTAAACAAGGGTGGGTTATCCAAAAATTGGCGAGAAATAGCAAAAATGGGTGGTTTTCGGCCAAAATTCATCATAAAAGTGGGTATGACCGCAAATCTCGGTAATTAGAAGAGGGTGCCTTTCTGAAAACTGGGCGGCAGACCCCCGTCCATCCGCAAGTCATGTACCCCCCCCCCCCAGGGCCACCAGATCTGCTTCGCCATGGTTTCCAAAGAACAGGGAACACTCCATTCCATTTCTTGTCTGCTTTTTGCCATTCTTGGTGAGAAGAGAGGGAAGCAACTTCTTTCGCCATTACGGATCGCCCGTTGTGTGTGGGCTGCAGTGAAAGTGATCACGTGAAACAGTGAATAGTTTCTTCTGATTGGTTAAAATTTGATTGAAAGTTTCAGCTTTGTGGCTCGAAGCAACTTTTATAGGCTTATGTTCCCTTCAACTAGTGAAGTATTTTGTTGACTTAAAGACCCTCTGCTAACCATTAGGCTTTGCGCTCATTCTTTGTTATGGACAAAAAAACAACTGGAGACTGCACGTGCGAGGTATGTGAGGTATGTCCGTTTCTTAGGCCCCTTTTGAAATTGGAGAACGAGAAATATCAAAATTTGGACTCTACACCATTGTCTATGCTAGAGTCCATTGTCAAACATAATCCTTTGTTCACTGAATAAAAAGTAAGGCAAAGAGAATTTAGGCCAGAAACGACTTTCAGATAATACGAAAGTCAAATTTGGCGCCACAAAGCATCATGGTTAGCAGTGACTCTTTAAGCCCCATTCACACTGCAAGTTAAACCAGCTTCAACTGAACCAGGTTTTCAAACAGGGCCTTCTGATTGGTCAATCCAACAAATCCAGTCATTTGATTGGTTGAAATTTAAACTGGTTTATATAATTCTGGTTTAATTGCGTCAATGTGAATGCATTATTACCCTGCCTGTAGAAGCTTACCTTTTAACAGGTTTCCTGGTTCAATTACTTTCACCGTGATAGTCTTACCATATGGTCCGATTCCGATTTTGGTTTCGCCTGCAATTTTGAATTCGTACGAGATGTTCACTCGAAGGTTTTGAACTATTACTGTAAGCTTGTTTCCTGCAACGCTAAGAATGATCGGAGTAACAGTGCTGTTCATCAGTTTGTACAGAACCTTGTAGCCTGTTATAACACCATTTCGTTGGTAACTAAATATCTCCTTCCACTGCAGTGCAATAGATGTACCATTAACTGACTTTCCTTTGAAGGATTCGGGTACACCTGTGGGAACTGCGAATAGAAAAATTTGCAACGATCAAGATAGAAGCATCGAATCAAAACCGTCACACAGGTATACTGTGCGTTTGAGACTGTGTTCGCACGATGCCGGCACATTTTTGATAACGGTGAAAAATGTGACGGATAGGCCTCCCGTTCACACGAAAACGGCACAATTTTTGCCTTTCAGATTTTGAAAACGGTAGATTTTGACAATGGATTTGTGAAAACGGCATCGTGTGAACGCTAGCTCAAATATTGCTACCGTCACATTTTTCACCGTTTTCAAAATGTGCCGGCATCGTGTGAACACAGTATGAATGTCTGGTTTTTTCGCACCTGACCATATTTCTATAGCTTTGGAGGAACAGGAGGAACACTACTCTCCTAGTCCTCCCTGTGGCACCTTCCGGGCAACCATCTTTTTCGGGGGGTGGGGGTAACTTAAGCTCTCCATGGAACGGGCTTGTGTAATTTTTAGGGTACCTTTTTTATGATAGAGTCCGGATTAATGGGTATAGATTTCAAAAACTGTTTACATTTTCCGGATTTAAGATTATGGTTTTTTGTAAAAATTTATTTATGGGTGAGCTTTTTCGGCATTTCTTGATTTAAGGGTATGATTTTCAGACAATTTTCCGCATTTTACGGGTATACTTAATTTTCAGAAACCTCTCCGAAATTTCTAACAAAACATACCGTCTTCCAGTGTAGTTACAGTCACTGCCTGGGAAATCAGGTTATATTCGATGGATGAGTCGATCTTGCCATAGAAATGAAGACTGACAGCGTAGCTCGTAAACTTTGCAAGGTCCTTGACGATTTTAGTCAAAGGCACAGCACCAGTCGCGGCCATCATTTTCTTTGATTCGTAGTTCGTCCAGTAAACAACATGATAAGCTGAAGTGGAGCTCCATAAATCTCCAGTCGGCATTGTAGGCAGTGACGGTATCTTTACTGACACTGAAGTGGAGCTAATAACGGTCACAATCGGGGTAGGAATTTTCACATTCGTTTCACCTAAAAAGAAATTTTAAAGGCTGTCTTTCGCGCATTCTAACAAAGATCTTTAAATGATGCTTAGGCTCAATTTACATAAGGCGGGATTTTCCGCGCCGAATCAAGATTTCGTGACGATGGCGCAACGATGTCGCTGTGCAAAGTAAATATTGAAAGAAGAAAGCAAAATGTCCCTTGGGGGGTACATAACAGCTGCCACCAATTAAGGTGGGTTTTTTGGTCTAAGATTATCTAAACAAGGGCCTTCTTGGGCAGATTCTCCTTAAGCATGGGTGGGTTTGGCTGAAATTTGCAAAAATAGTTGAAGATGAGTAGTTTTCAGCGAAAATTAATCATAAGTTGGGCCTAAATTGGGCCAGGCTTTTCAGAGTAATATTATGAGTCTCAGAATGTCTGTTGACCGAAGTGCCATCATCCAGTAAAAGGGCACAAGGAAACAAGAGACTCATCGTCATAAGTCTAGAATGAGGCTACAAATTTACCTATATTTTCAGTACTCATAAAAACACAAAAAGAATCAAAAATATAATTCTATATTTCTGCTGCTAATCAAACTAGATTCATTCAAATCCATTCTGTATTCTAGGTACAACAATTTGTGAAACATCTGAACTGTTTTGGCACATCCGGTAGAAGACTCTTTTTCTTGAGCACACGTTCCAAATTTTTAAGAGAGTTAATGTAAGATTTTAAACCTATTTCTGTAACTGGATGGCTTAACAGGAACTTAGCCTAACAGAAACACTTAGCCTGTTTTATTTCAACACTTGGGTGAATGTTGTTTAGCTGGAAGAACGATGACGTCCGTAGTTCTGATATTGCGAATTTGTGTCTTTCTTGATTCTTGATTCTTTTACCATAGCACTGTTGTGATAAGGTCATATCAAAATTTCTCCAAATTCTTACTCACTACCTGTTAGGACCGAGGAAGCAGCTTTCGACTTGGGGAGGCGGTTCTACTCTTACAACAATATAAAACAATACATTAATTAATCAATGCTTGTGAAATAGCACTGTTGCTTTCATAATTATTAGGAGCTTTTGAGCCCCCTCCTGCCCCACTTCCTACGAGCCTGCTCGTAGAAATGCGTCACGACTTTCTGTTGACCAAACCAGGGAGTACCTGGACCTAACCGATATCAGTGCAGTGAAAGAGCATAAGGATGCAAGGAACTCAAGTAATTGGTCTACCTCAAGGGATGGAGGTTCTTGTATTAGAATAAATAAAAAAAGGAAGGCAGCGATACGAGCTACCGTAGTCAGGTCCGAAAAATGTTTGCGATGAAGTAAGAATGAAATATAGCTTTTGGGCAGAAACACAAGAATACAACGAAGAAACAACTACAACAAATGTGCACGAATTTAAAGCTTCTTATGTCGTGTCTTGTGGTTAGAAAACAACGTTGGTGCCCTTGTGCTCTGACAGCTTGAAGGGACGATTTTCAACAAGAGCACAGCTATCTAACTATGAGTTAAGGAACTCAATGGATATCGACGTGCCAAGGCAAACTTTGGAATTTTCGAAACGAAGTTTCTATTATTCTGCAGCCAAAGTTTGGAATGAAATTCCACCGAACATCAGACAAAGTCGTACGATTTACACTTTCAAAAAGAAGTTGAAGGATTTTTTACTCAATCGGCAACGATTCCCAAAGCACGATCCTAGGTAGAACAGCATTCTGGAGATTAGGCCATGATTTGGACTTGTGTTTTAATTCTTTACACTATTACATTAGATACTTTGATTTTGTTGCTATTAGGATCTAAAAGTTGGTTATAGCAGATAGGGATTTTTTGTGCATAAAGATATGAAAATTGAATTGAAATTGGTGTTTGTAGCATTATACTCACTTGGCAATAAATTGACGAGCAGGCCAGTCCAGCTGGAGATCCATGTAGGGGACCCTGAAACAGAGCTTTTCGCATACTTTAGTCTCATTGCAGAGTTAATATACCCGCATAAGAACAACTCAAGCTTGTAGTACTTGTCCTTTTCGACTCTGCCAGCATCAAATTTGACTGGATGACTTCTGTTGTGGAAGACAATAGTCAATCACTCAAAGTTGCAAAAAGTCCTTGACCTTCCTCCAAACCTATATCAAGGGTGTTAGGACACGAATGTTTTGATTGATTATTCATTACCTTGTTTTTATCCTTGTGTCTTGTTTTGTTGTCTGTTTTCAGTTCTGTTTCTTCTTCAACTGATGTGCAAAACTGAGCGTGGTAGGCCCAAACGCTCTCGAGTTGTTTGAATAGAACTCCCTTGTATTTCTGCGTCTTAGTGCGCCTTCACACAAGAAAGGTTTCAAACCACAAAGCCTTTAAACCTTTCTTGTGTAAAGGTGCACTAAGGTACAGAGGTACAAGGGAGTTCTATTCGAACAACTCGAGAGCGCTTGCGCCTAACCACGCTCAGTTGTGCACATCAGTTGAAGAAGAACAGAACAAATAACAGACAACAAAATGAAATGAATGAAGTGAAAATTGTATGTGACATGTGATATGTGATATGTGATATGTGATATTTGAATATGATTACGAATGTAATAATACAAGGAAACGGTTAGGTAGGTCCTAGGCGCAATACAATGAGGACGGCAAAAAAGCGGAGAAATAACAACTCAGATACACAATTTCGAATCACTCGAATACAACAGAATATACCTACGTCTTTTTATCGTAGCTCTTTTTATGAACTCTGGAGTCGTGGTCTCCTTCAGAATAATTCAGTGTGCAAAAATCGTTGCATTCAAGGTGAAAAGATAGATGATGCTTATCGTTTGCTTTGAAATAGCCTGTGTATCTCAAAGGGTGTTGGTTCATGTATGATAACAATGCCGAATCGTACAGTGTTGATCGGCAGATGAAGGCAGATGGCTTGTGCGGATAAACAGCCGCATTTCCTGGCGCTTCTATGAATTTTGTGAACGATGCATCAGATCCCCTTGGACATGTTACATTTCCATATTCCTCAACCAACAAATGGTTTGCAGCATAGAATTCTGTAAAGGTAAACTAGAATAAGTATAATCGACTTTCTGTAGATTAAGCCGCTGACTAATGCTAATGAGCGATTTCAAATTTTTACACAGGATTGCATTTTTAACCCCCAGGGAATTTCTCTGGTATCTTTGGGATAGGAATGCTCAGTTTATTTCTTTTGGATGTTGCTTGTCACTTGTACCGTTATTTCTAGGGGCTCTCAAAAATTCTGGATTACTTTTTGGGTCTCAAGTATGGGAAAGTAAAAATCATAGAAAAAATTTTTTACAAAATAAAATTGATATCAAGCAGCATTATTAAAATCAAATAATACTTAAATATCTAAACACACTACCTGAAATCTTTCCCTTAGGGCACATTTCCTTAGCTTCAAAATACCAACTTCATGATTTTGGGTTTTGTAAGAAAAAGCATTCTTTTGGTCTATATTGATGATAGGAATTATACCCGAAAGGCCAAAGAAGGTTACGCAGTTGGAGGTTTATGGATAACAAATATTCTGCCGATATTCAAAACTAAAATGTTAATCTTTCCGTCAAAGGCTAACTTAGATAAGAAAATTTTGTTTGGTAAAATCATGGCTATAAGAAATGGCTACCAAATAGCCCTATTTGTCAAACATGGTGACCCTCAAACTGACACCCTTCTCTTTGGCCGTAATGGGATTACTCCCTAGGGGTACGGAAGAGCATCACAACAGACACAACAGACGAAAAGCATACCCATTGACCTCCGCAACACCCTGCTGTCCACTGGCTTCATTTCTGTGCGGTTTGGAAACTCCATGCCGAGTCTAAAGAAGTTTGAAGTCTGTCCATCCCCAGAGTATAATGCTTCAACTCTGTATCGAAATCCTTTCATCAATTTGAGATAACTGGACCATTTTCTAGATGAAATGATGATAAGGAGTTTATAAAATGTACCGGACGAAGGTATCGCTGCCGATTGTTTGTTTGTTTGTTTGTTTGTTTTATATTTGTTTTGATTGAGTTTGTCAGGATTTCTAGCTGCTGTAAGCTAATTTAGGCCCACTGTGCATGCCGCATCCAGGCATGGGACCCCTAGTTTAACGTCCCTTCCGAAGGACGACGAGGTGAGTTGCGAGGTCAGTCCTCAGAGGTCACCCATCCGAAATCTGACCTCACTCGACCAAGCTTAACTTCAGCCACCTGACGAAGACTGTATAAGCCACTCGGCCACTCACCCCACATTTGTACCGCCTTTCTTGAAAGAGTCTGGTACGCAGGGCAACTCGGTACATGATCTTTTAAGAAATGTTGGGTACGGGTGTGCTGCCAGTCCCGCCACTGTTTGCAAATTAGAACCCTATTTATCAAAACCTTCAGATAAAATTTTCCTGGCTCAGTGGTAAAACTTGGCATTTCTTAGCAAAATATGACATGATATGGCATTTTCTTGATCAGACCAAAATGGTGCCTTCTTCTCTTGACAAAAATGACCTAAATTCACTTTCCCAACATAAAAGATTCCAACTAGTACCAGTTTCCAAAAAAGTATCTTTTCCTAGATTAAGAAAGGCTGCACGAGATTTCTGCAAATACAGGCAAAGTTCGGATGGTCAACATATAAGATTAATGGGAAATTCCTGTACAATTGGCGAATGGCATAGAATTTCTTAGTGGACCATTCAGGCTAAACATTTCTGAAACTCCTGGCCAAGATTACAAAAAAATCTGAAAATTTTTTTTTTTTTTTTTTTTTACATTTCAACTAAAAACTTACAATACATATTACTTAATAACACTACTTACAAACTACTATACCCTACTACTACAACAATACCATTTGGAGCGAAAACTACGTCTACCTCATGGCTACAAATAACAGGAAACACGAACATAGCACTACACGTTACGACTAGAAAGACAAAGATAGCACAGGAATTACACGTTACTAACTGCACGGGGAAAAAAAGAGAAACGTTTACTTAGAGAGAACTTGGTGGCTTTATGGCTTATAGCTGAGATCTAAATATTTCTAATCAAAACGACCAGTTTCATGAATAAATCGGAGCGTTAAAAGAAGTATATCTTTATTGAGACTAGCGGGAAAATCTTTATCACCGTACAATAAAATCCGCATTAGAAACTCGTTTGAAGGATTGGTATGTCCAAGTGGTCGTAATAAAACGGAAACACCAGCGAGAAGATCTCTACGTGGTACGTCAAAAGAAGGGCAGAGCAGCAAAAAGTGCTCCGTATCCTCAATGCCATCGTTGGTAGGACACATTGGGTTTATAGTATCTCTGAAGTTGTGTTTGAATTTGTGAAAATTCAGTTTACTGAGACCCACCCTAAGTTGGGTAAGATACCATAGTCCTGTTGGATCATGTATACGAAAGACAGAGTTTGGCAGGGGGCGAATTTTGGACAACAGCCAAATCTGATTAATTTAAGTACCTTTATGTAGTTTAAACACATAGAAAACATCTTCATTTGCAATGTGTTTGCTAGGAAGGACAGAGCAGAGACTGTGCACGCATGCGCGAAAGACTTGTAACTTTGAGCTCCCCTAGCTCCCTGCAACAGGTCCCGAAATCAGGCAACACTTTACACTTTCTTCCTTGGTTCTTAAACTCTTGATTTAGGAATTCAAAAAGCTTTTCTATCCAAACACGTCCTTATCTCAGATTTCTAGATGAAGTCATTTTACGCAGTTTCTGCTCTGTCGGTGCGAAGGTTTATGCCTTTTCGTTCCTTGTTTCTCTGCATTCGTTGACTTGCTAATATCACTTGCTAAAAAGAGACTCATGATGTTACTCTTTGAAAAAGTGGCTGAATTTGAATGAATCTTGATTGTTTTGATTGCCAAAGGAATGAAAGGTAAGTCTTGATGGGTCATCAAGGGTAGTTAGACATCAATTAGACACTACAGCTATGTTTTAACATATTCCTGCAGTGGAAAATTTAAACTTTTCTGTGAGGGAGGTTTATATGTTCAGCATGTGTTCCCGTGTTCCTGCAGATGCAACCTTGCATCTTCCTGTGGAGAAGATTCCAAACTTAACGCTGACTCCTTTGTAGTAGTAAATAATTTTTTCGTCCTCAAAAGAACAAAGCTGTGACATTGAAGCATAACTGCAGTTTCTAACCACCAATAAATTTACTTTACCTTGGGGTCCAACCAAAACTAGCACCACTGGTCTGGTTCACCATTTTTATCACACCTGGCTCAAGCTCTATGGTCACCTCACAAGCAGCATTGCATACGGCAAAAAATCTGAATTCTCCAGTCTCAGGAGACACAAAGTATGATCGAAATCGCTTGTTGTAAAATATCCTATCCGAGTTCACTGGATCATTCCATTCGAATTTATCTTTATTCTCTGTAGTTGTAGGGCAGTCTGGATAATTAGGTATGCTTGCAAATTTACTTATTCCACCATAAGACATTTTGCCGGGCCAGTTCTCTTGCAAAAGACCTGGCGAGGGCCTGTAAAACTCTGAAAAGAGAGAAAATAAAAATCCAGCAGCATCAGCTTCAAATCTTTAAAAACAAGTATCATGAAAATCTGTGACCCGTTTCTTTCTATAAACAAACTTAGCTAAGGTTATTTACTCCTTCTTCAGATCACATATGACTTCCCTATTGAAAAAAGTTCTCTTTATAGGTCTTAAAGAGTCATGGACACTTAGGACGTGTTTGATTGGTGATTCCAAACCTAACAAGTTCTGAAAACGGTAGACTTCGCAGAGACGGAAACACAGTGCCCAATCAAACACAAAATTCTTCGAAACAGTAGGTAGATTCATCCAGGCGAAAACGAGGTTTCCAGTTGAAAAATACGAAGAAGAGTCCGGTGCTTGGCAACAAAGACTGAACTGACTCAATTGCCATAGCAGCACGACCAAATTCGCCTCGTTTTCAGAGTTTCTCAAATGAAAACGAGAATCTCTCCAAAGTCTGTCAAACCTTCCGCCTGTTCGAGCCGAATGTTCGGCAGGCCTTCCAAACCTACCAGACCTGCCGTCTTCAGAATTTGGTAGTCAATCAAACACAAATTACGAGTCTTCCAAGTCTACCGTTTTCAGAATTGGCACCAATCAAACACACCCTTAGAATCCCAAGCTGCCATGGTGCAATTTCAGACTGGGTGAACATAAAATTTGGCCTGGGAGTAGATATGGATTCAAACTGCAGTACAGCAAGGCTTCGCATTTAAGAAACCAGAGATATATCACAAAGATTTTACACTATTTTTCTTAAAATGAAGGTGCTGTGTTGAAGATTGACTCTTAAGCTTCGTAGAGAAACAAAACGAAACACTATATGACGTACGATTGCAGAGATATCATTGGATTTTTGGAATAACTATATTGTGGATTCACCCCATCCACCAAAATCTATGCAGAACACAGAATGACAACGTGTGGGCAACAATATCGATTATGGAGATAATAGGTTTGTTTACGGTTACGTGACCCTGCTCCTTTAAATGTCTCTTCCGAACGATGGACTAAAGCCTGGTTTTCATTAAATCGTAATTCATCGCCGATTATTGTCTTGCAGCATCGGCGATGATCGGCGAGCCTCTAAGACAATGATCGGCGATGAATTGCGATTTAATGAAAACCAGGCTTAATGAACGTGGACGTAAATCACCTGAATCTAATGGAATGATAAACATGGGAAATATGAGATAGCAACTCACCAGATGATGTTGCAGTAGCTGGAACTGCAAAATGGATGCAAATCAACAATGAGCAACATCTTACGGCTAAAGAAACCATTCTTTTTTCCTCTATGATGTCAGATGTATGCACTGAAAGGAAAGTTAGTATGCTCCAATGTCAATTTGCTTCTCTTACAGAGCTATTGTCACCAAGTATCTTTTGCGAGCACGCTAGTTCGGACTGCCAATCAAATTTGGTCTAAACCGAAACAAAAACTTCAATAAGTGACATTTGAACTGATAAGAAGGGTTTGACTGAAGTAAAACGTTTTATCAGTTTAACCCTATTTTAACCGGGCGAAAAAGTGATTTCCTACGGCCAAGGGGAGTTTTTCGCCCCCTGGTTATCTTTGCAACTGTAATAGCTATGACAATGAAACTTGCATTGTCTCATGATCAAACAAAGGAGAATCCAAATATTTTGATGCGATTCAACTCAAAATAAAAAATTTAGAGCCATTTAAACGATTCTCTTTGACACCACTCTCCAAATATGGGCATCTGGTGGTCGCGTGGTTTAACAATGGGCATTAAGATATTTATTTCCTGATTGCCAATCAAATTTTGATGAACGTCAGGTAGTTTAATCGCTATAGCTATCATCGTTTAGGAGCTATTAAAAGGAGTTTGGGGGGGGGCAAAACGCCCCTGGTTAAAATAGGGTTGACTACCGTTGTGGATTGATGGTTTCTGCTTAGGAGAGATTTGATTTCACTAGCAGTGTGAAATATCAACGCTGCTGCAAAGGATCCCAGATGACAATGGCTTTTCAAAGAGAAACTCACTACAAGGACAGATCTTGTTTGATAATAATATTTGTTGTTTTAGCTGACACCTAGATTCAAAGCGATGAACGGGTGCAGACAAAGGAAATTCTCTCAACCAGTCACACAAAGCAAAATGTTTAATCTCAGAAATCCTGGTAGCTAGCTGCTCGTTTTGCATTCAAGAAGTGGTTTTTGAGAGCAAACAAAAGCATATATCGAAAGAAGGATATATCTAAACTTCTACCGGGGGAATTTTATTTATTTGGTTCAGGAGCTGAGCAGTAAGTGTTTTAATTACACCCAATAAATAAAGAAAATTGAATCGCCTCCAAATCGGCTTCTATACCAAACAATTAAGATTCTTGCGGTAGAAATTTAGATATATCCTCATTCTTTCCACATATACTGATGTTTGCTTTTAAAAACCATTTCTGGAATGCACAACAAGTCAGCTAGCTACCATGGTTTCAGAGCAACTTTCCCGGTTTTTTGTTTTGACTTACTGGTTGAGAGAATTTTTTTGTTTGGAATCGTTAATTATTTCGAATTCAGGCATCAACAAAAACAACTGATGCTGTTGTGTTACAAATCTGTGCTTGTTAGGAATCTCATCAGCATAAAGAGCAGTATATCACAATCAGCTCAACATAAAGAGGTATCAACAGATACCTTATAAACTGTGAATTAGAAGTTCATTAAGCCACTTTGCTGTCAAATTCTAGCTTATCATCAGTCAGATACAATAATATTTCCGGTTGAAATAGACCAGTTACTAACCTGTAGTATGGTGCAGACTCATTACAGATGACGAAATAGACTTGGGGCAAGTCTATACGTGTCAAGGCTTTTGTTTCTGCTACCTTCATCAAAGGATTATATGTGGCTCCCATACCATACTATTCAGAGAAGACAGCATGATCCTTTCCAAAGGGACAAAAGCTTGGTGAATGCTCAATAGACGATTACGCTAAAGATGGCGGCAAGGAACTTTTTACCAAGATGAATTGCTTTCTTTAATCGAATTCCTAAAGAATCGGTAAGGATTCGTAATTAGAACGCAATGGATCTTGGTAAGAAGTTCCTCGCCGCCATCTTTAGCGTAATCGTCTGTTACTAGAGCTATTAATTTTACCTAAGCATCTAGTTAATTACATCCAGGATAGCATGTCTTCTTCGAAAATTACATACCATCAAAAGTAATGCCAAGAAGAATGATTCTTATGCGTCTTTATTTTTCTGCTGTGCATTGAAATATAGAGAGTGAAAATGATGTGTCAGTACATCTAAGAAAGTGAATGCAATTAATGCCATGTTTGAGATATCGAAGGAATTGTTTGCAGTAACACACCTGGTGGATAGATGTAAGATTACAAAGGAATACAGGGAATAAATTCAAAGTAAGTAAATGTAGGATTATCATTATTAGGGCAACGATAAAATCAACAAACTTGTTTTTGTTATTAATTCATTCGTGCTTAAAACATCAAGTAATTTTACGAATGCCTACTTTTCTTATCTAAGGGGTGGCATGTGGTAGAACAATTGTGAAATGTCATGAAAATTCATTTTGGTAAACAATTCTAGAAATTTTCTTTCAAAAAAACTGCACTAGACATGGGCATAGGGGTATTTGTTAAACCTTATTGTCATGGAGCTGCATTTTCCGCTCGAGCGGAAAATGCTCGAGATCATATCTGCGAAGCATGCGCATTGAGACAAAAACACCGCCTTCCGTCTTAATGCGCATGCTTTGCAGAAATGCTCTAGAGCATTTTTCGCTCTAGCAGAGAAATGCAGCCCCATGAAAATGAGGTTTTACATGAGGGCATGCCTTCTTACCCCTTCTGTCCCGAATTTAAGGGCTGTGCTCTATCTTTGAGTGGTTTGAGAACAGTTAAAAAACACCAGAAGATGCTTCTTCAATATTTATAGACAAAATCAGCTGAGGTTCGCTTTATCTATCTTACATCGATTTATCTAATGTCATGTGACCATACCATTTGGAAGTTTCAGTATTATCACAACATTCGCATTCATGGCACAAGTTTTCATGATACAAAATGGTAAGGAAATTGAAAGATGTTTTGTTAAAGGGAATAGAAGCATATATCAGGCACTGTCTATAAATAGATACGCCAGAGCATGCGCATAACTATCGCTTCGTATCTGTGCACGTGAAAGTGAGCTCTGCAAATCTGTGGTGGGACGAGAACGTTGATTTTGTTGTGCACTTTGTCTTCCCGAAGGGCCAGATTAACTCTTCCTAACTTCCAAACTTCTGAAGTCATAGAATAATAAAAAGAATAACAGGTGATTTAGCTTTACTTCCTCAATCGTATGAGTTCTTTGTTTGCCATTCTCATCAATGTCACGATCGATCTTGTATTGAAAATTAGGCCCGGCTGCTTTATGCGCTTTATTATCAGTATTCCTTCTGGAATACTGGTCCTTTGTCCATAGATTCCGTTATGTTAGCTTTGGTGATGAGTACCCTGTCCAAAGATACGTTCAGGCCCAATGAGATTCCTTGGCCAACTGTTCGCCCGTTGCGTGTGGGCTGCAATGAAAGTGATCACGTGAAATACTAAATAGCTTCTTGTGATTGGTTAAAATTTGATTGACAGTTTCAGCCCTGTGGCTCGGAGCCACTTATATATGCTTATATTCCCTTTAAGAGGTTGATCGTTTGATTTGAACATAGTCAATGATTTGAAATAAATGTAATCAAATCCTGGTCGCTAAAATTAAACTTCAATGAAAGGTTTTGAAAAGCAGGAACTAGTCGAGTCCAAAAGTTGATGAATCAATTAGATGTTTCTGTTTTAGTGAAATTATTGTACCATTTGACCAAGATCCTTAGTAATTTGACAATTATGGGACGTTGTTCAGTGAACTTTACCCTCAAAACATAACATTTATGGTGAGAATTGGCGCTGTTGGCAGTTAGATATTTTGTGTTTTGGGCACAGAGATCAAATTGCTTTTCGAGCACAGGTAACAATAGGATGAGCAAAATAAAAAAGCAAACCGACAGACCCTTTTACGCATCAAAGAGTACTTTATAAAAATATGTGATTCTAATACTGTTTGGTAGCTAAGTTAACTGGTGTTATAAATTTTTTAATCTTATCGACATGGTATGTCAGCACAAACAAGGATTCATTGAAACAAGATACATATACAACCCGCCAGATCGATTTATCAGTACGAGATAGTCATCAATAGCTTTTACATTGGCTTTGGAATAGGTATGTTAGATCAAAATTTGTAGTATATGCTGCAAAATGTTCTATTGCGAAGGAAGGAAATTCAAATTTGGACGAATCCAATCTGAATCGTATTTTTTTCAGAATGATACATCCATTGTGTTGTTGCACTGCAGCAGATCAAAATCGATTCCCTCCCTTGTTTTCACTAAACCCATATTTTTGCCATTTTGCTTCCTTGATAAGCATAGCAAAGAAAGTAGTGATGTAGCTTAGCTAATTAGCCGCCAAACAACGTTGCAATCACTGATTTTAGTTGATTTCTTCAGAGTCACTTTAAAGACAAATGACGGATATATAGCGTCTAGTTTAAAAATAGAACGAAAGGTGAGCGCCTGCTATCATTTTTACAATTGTTTAGATAATCTCTATAGATCATTAAATACAATGGAATACAATAGACTATATTTAGACTGTCCAGGCCCCTGATTCAAGTTGCCTTATATCTCTGTCATTTGTCTTTGAGTTTAGATCTTAATTTATTCAGATTTATGTTTTTAAATTTAGATCTAGGCTGCGTTCACACGATGCCGGCACGTTTTGAAAACGGTGAAAATATGACGGATAGGCCTCCCGTTCACACGAAAACGGCAGATTTTCTGCCGGCAGATTTTGAAAACAGTAGATTTTAAAAATGGAACTCTACCCGCCACATTTTGGAAACGGCATTGTGTACCAAAATTTTGTACCTTTTAAAATTTTTTCCGGTATCATGTGAATGCTAGCTCAAATTTTGCTACCGTCACATTTTCCACCGTTTTCAAAATGTGCCGGCATTGTATAAACGCAGGCTTAGATTAGTCTGAATCACGAATGTTCTCAGTCCACTTTTTCCGGCTCACCTGGTAGTCACAGGTTCCTTAAATGTTGGTACATTTGACAATCTGACACACTAAACAAGATCCAACATTTAATGACCAACTGAAAGTGGCTAGGCACAGCTCATTTACCATGTTGCTCGAAGGCAAAAACGTTGGAAAAACAAAACAGAAAGCAACAATTAGAACAAGGTAGTTAGATATCAAAGTATGGATATCTTGAAACCCATGAATAAATTTGCCTTATATTTAAACTCTTTGTGCTTTTAATCGTATCTATGATATTAAAATACAAAATATTTTCTTTATTTGATTAATTTCTATTGTTATGGATATGTGTAGATTGCTTGTATAAATAATTGTCCTTGAATGTATTAGGTTTAACCACATTGAGCATATTTTACATAGCAAAGGTGGCACTGTTTTCTTCCTTTTTTCTGTTATATTTGATCGACTTTGATTAAAACTAATCTCAAATGCAAATACAGTTATATCTCATTAAAGGAAAAGTCCGGGGTTTAAAAATTATTGTCAAAATGCAGCCGTAATAACTGGCGAACACCAGTCGTGGGTTCTGTCCAAGTTGTGACGTCTCCAACTGCCATAAATACATTAAAATAATTTTCATTAGTTGGGCCAAATTTCATCGCCATTTTGAATTTGTAACAGTGTGACATAAGGAGGCTAGCAGTATGAGCAGCATATCAACACATTTGGCAGCCTCGTTCAGGACGACGCAAAGTAGTGTCAGAGAAACTAACATCATTCCGCTCGTTTCGCAGATTGCAATACCCAGTTTTCCAGAGAAAATAGAGAGAAAAACGGAAAAGATTTTACGCGCCATTCACAACTGTGTTACCTTTTAAGTGGTCAACAGTTATACCAACCACGGACATGTCCTTTAAAATCAATTTAGTTTCTGATTATTTATTCATTTTAAGCGTGAGCTCTTGGGTGTAATTTACAATCGATCTATTTTATCAAACAATTACGATAAATTTTTACTGCAAAGCTAAATTACTCGGATATCCGTTCATTTACATCAATATTTTACAACGCTTACATTATGATACATGGCTTCTGAAACAAAGTGGGGTAATACTATTTCCAGGGATATATGCACCAGGGAAATGACAATACACTTACACAGTCTTCACTGTAACTTATATTTTGTTTTACTGTAACTCATTTCACCGGAAACAAACGATCTTATGTGTGTTTTCTTTTCCGCAATGATTTTCTCTGCATTTCATAAACATTTTAGGAAACAATTCGACCAGTTCTGGCAAAAAGTGTTTTGAAAGTCATTTGGTGCTACAAACTTTTGAGATTTCACTTGAGAGGTGAGACTATCCTGAGGGTTCTTCAAGTGTGCCTGATGTGCGAACGCCAGCAATGTTTGCTACATTTAGTTACATCGATTTCTGGACAAACCGACCAAGGCAACCTAGGTCGTTGCAGTTAATCTTTGCCGTACTTTTTCTCTTTAAAGCTAGATTCTCACTATGCGCGAAACATCATACGCACTACATTCCTCTTCTCCTGCAACAAAGGATAGATTTTCATTTCCTTGCAGTCAGCCGACAAATTATTTCAAATTATTGCCTCGTGTGACGATTTGCACGTTGTGCGAATCCAGCTTCAGTGAAAATATCAAAATATAGCGGGTGAGTGAGAAAAAAGTGCCGATATTCAAAAGTGAAATGTTAAAGACCCATTGTTAACCATGATTCTGCGTGGCACCAAAGTCGCCTTTCGTATTATTTGAAAGTCCTTTTTGGCCTAAATTCCCTTTGTCTTGCCTTTCATTCGGCGCACAAAGGATCATGGTTAGCAATGGGTCTTTAACCTATCAGTCAAAGGGTAACTTAGATGAGAAAGTTTTGTTTCGTAAAGTCACTCATCTTTAAAACCAAAAAATTAGGAAAATCTCGGCAAGGGTCACGTAGGGAAAAGAGAATGCCACATTCCATTATGGTCCGCAAATTGGCTTGCTATTGAAATTAAAATTCTATTTTGAAACTGACAATTGTATTGACTTTAGAAAACCATGCTAAATAAATCATGGACCGGAATGGAATGTGGATTTCTTGTTTCCATACATGCCCTTTACAGACACTTTTCCAATTATGGGTCTTAAAGATGAATGAATTTACCAAATAAAATTTTTTTCACCTAGGTCAGCCTATAATGTATAAAGGGTGTCTAAAAAAAATTGTTCGACGTTTGATTAAATACTAAAAAATGACGATACGATGAATGGACATTTGGTCAAGTCACCCTTTTCCTGAGATTTCGAATTAATTTTTGACACAAGAATCTTGCAAATCCGATTAAAAATCATGGGGCCACAAGCTTTTTAAGTTCAAGTTTGTCCGAAAGCTCAAACCAGAGGCCTCGAAATGGCATTTTTAGTAAAAGTCCCATAGGCCGCCGTTTGCTATTTTTCAATTGTTTCAGGGCGAACCAAGTGGGATTCAAACAGGTATTCGATAACCTAACTGTCAAGCATATGGATGCTTTGAGGAAACTGATTCAGTCTCGCCGATTATGTTTTGAACCACTGTTTTTGGACTTATCAAATGTTAAGGAAATTTTGAGAATGATCGCAAGAAAAATTTACGTTAGAAGTTGTATTTGGTTTGCTCTTATATCAACGCGAGGTATGACATTGGATAAGCTTCTCTTACCGCCGTCTTCGGGCTTTTTACAATACAAGTAATCTGGGGGTCTCTGGTTTCAGCTATTGCATATTTCTTATTTTCGAGAGCTCGTAACTCAGTGAATTTTCAACCGATTTGCACGATTTTAGTCTCTAAAATTATTTCATAATCTTTGGAACATGGTTATCTTTCCATGAGCCTGTTCATGTTGTCCTTATTTTTCAATATTTAATGAAACGTCGAACAATTTTTTTGAGACACCCTGTAGATTAACATTCCAGTTTTGAATATCGTCAACATACTTTTCATTTGACAGCGCACCAACCAAATAAACTTATTTTGACACACCCGGTTCAACGGGAAACTACTTCTTGATTTACTAACACTATGGTAATAACTTACGGCATAATTTCGGCTCAAACGAATATTGAACAGGCTTCGAGTCTTACTTACTTCACATGAGTGGTGTGAAAATGGGTCTCACACTTGACTACCACTGAGCTATTATGACCCCAGTGCTTCATCTTCGATGTCAGTCTTTTAGGTGCACTTTAAGTGCGCTTGTAATAAATTGGCATATCTACGTCACTTTCGTCTGATGACTCCTGAAATCTGTACTGTGGTACCTTGTAATTCTCCTCTGCAGCTTGAGGTCTTAGATCTTCATCAAATATTGTCAAGTCTGGAGCGATTGCTTTGAGATCCTTTACATTCATTTTACTTAATTTCCATCGTTCTAAGGTTTGCTTCTTTTCGATTTCTTTAACTCTTCTTGGAAGGTTTTCTGCCATTTGCTGGACCATTTCATCGACTTCCTTATACATAATTTCAATGTCAGAGATTGGTGTTGTAATTTTTGCTCTCCCTGTGGAAAAAAATGAGGCAATTCATACACTGATCACCCATATATACGAAAAGACACTCTCCTTTGCAGAGGCTATATTACAAAAGAAACAGATTTGGTGTCGCGCTGAAGGCGAAACGGCCCTGCAGCGCAAAGAAGGAAAGTCCTTCCCTCCTTCCTCCGTTTCCGCAGAAAAAACAGCCTCTGCGAAGGAGAGTAACGATAGGAGCTGAATCTTTAAAAGGGTCGAAGTAAAAGAGCATCACAGCTATGTATGAAATGTCATTTCCTAAATTCACTCTGATAGTTCCTTAGAAAACGGAAAAAAATTCTAGAATGCTAACCATCGTAGATTTTGTGTGTGCTTCTAGATATTCCATTATTGCAAACATGCAGGCTATCGATTTCGCAGTGGATTGTAAGATTTTTCACGCGATGATCAAAACTGTGCTAGGATATCACAGTGACCTTTGTCGTCAATTAATTAACAGTTACTTTCCGAAATGGCATCTATTGTCTTGTTTTAACGGCACGGCCCATGAAAGATCGTATAATTTATTAAGCTGAAACAAACCTCGCATATATTTCATGAAATCCAAAACCGCACCAAGGATAACCAACAAAAGTAAAACGATTCCTCCATATTTGATGAGAAGATTTGTTAAATCAGCATTTGGTGAAAGTATAACAACCTGCGCCTGAGATGAGCTTGATTCTCCTGTCTGAAACGAGGAATATCGACATTTATCCGGTTATACAGAAAATGATCTCGGCAGAAATAAAATTAAGTCGAAAAGAATAGAAAAGTGTTAAAGGCATTGAGTTGTGTTCAAATATTGAGCCACAGATCAAATGTTGAGTCATGGTTGGTTAAACACCGCTATTATGTTTCAGTGTAATTGCTTCTGAGGAGGAAAAATTCGACGTTTCTGCGGAGCAGGTTTGAAGCAAAATCGAAGAAAATTTTCTCGTATTTCTTCCTCGACCTCTTATGCTACCTCCTCCGTAGTAACAAAAACTTATCCTCCGCGAAAGAATGAAACAGCGGCAATGAAGCACAACCGTAGTGTCTAACCACCCATGCGTGAATCAAATATTCTGCATCTCCTGAAACAACAGGAATCTTCTGACTAATGGAATTGCATGGCGCATCTGATCAGCTAAGATCGGCTTGAAATAAAACTGATCACATGAGACGCACTGTATTTCAGTGGATCCTTTTTGTTCCTTATGAGTGATATCACATGGTTCATACAGTAAACGACAGATAAGCTCCATTCCTCCTGATTCAATTCTTTTAAGCAAAAGTTGGAAGCTTCCTTACAGCCCTTTCCTGTATTACCACCAAAATGCAATTCAAAAGGTACTTGCGATTGTCCAAATTTTTACAGCACTCTTTATTGCAGCCACCCACTGTGGCAGTTCTTAATCAGCAGTGGTGATCAAAGTCAAGGTTAAAGTCAATGTTGGAATTTCAGAATCAAAAGTTTCAAATTTTCATAACTTTAAAAAAATCATTCCATGAATAAAGCAGTTTTCTTGGTACCTTACAGAGTTTCTGGATTTTTTTTGGTTGCTTTGCTATCCCTATCAAAGTCCACTGAAATATCTACAACTGCTGTATCAATGTTGCCGAACAATTTATCAATGACTCAGTTGATCAATCAGTCAATCAATCAATCAGTCAATCAATCAATCAATCAACAAATCAATCAATCAATAAGTCTTCAATAGATAGTTACACTAAAGATGGCGACAAGGAACTTTTTACCAAGATGCATCGCATTCCAATTACGGAATGTTAGCGATTCCATAGGAATTCGATGGAGGAATGCAATGCATTTGGCTAGGAAGTTCCTTGCCGCAATCTTCAGCAATAAATAGTCTATTGAACAATTACCATTGCTCACCTCAAAAGACACAGAATGATCTGCAAGTTCTTCCAAGATCTTTTGTGAATTTTCTTTCACATATCTTTTAAGACACGACTTTATCCTGCGGCCTTCTCCACTTAAAACAACACCATATGAAGAATCGACTTTTTCTAACTTGTCAAATTCAATATCAGGATGTTTCAATGCCTCTTTGTGTTGCCCTGCTTCGTAGGCTTCTAAAAGCACCTTCTTCACTTTTCCTGATAACAGTGACTGTTTAACAGTTTCTGTATCAGATGTATTTCCTGAAAAGTACAAGTTAATGTAACAAACATAGCATAATTTTACTCTAATAGAGAACAAATGTTAGACTTTCAGCTTAATTTGTATTTCACAATATGTTTATTTTCATATGTTGAAGGTAAGAGAGAACAGAGCAGTGTAAAAAACACGTACGAAAGTTTGGCCTCCATCCTATAAACATAGCCTCACTATCCTGGAATCTATATTACAACGGCTACCTCTTTCTGATGACCCTGTGCTGTTAAGCCCTCAAAAGCTGCTACGAAGAAGGCAAGGTCACTAGCTTGGAAAACATCAACATTGTCTGCTTTATGAAAATAAGCACAAAAATTGATGTGTGCTTATCCAAAGTTATTTCCAAGGCTATAAATACATTATTGCTTGATTAAGACTACGTTCAAACGATGCCGAAACAGTTTGAAAACGGTGAATAATATGACGGATAGGCCTCCCATTCACACAAAAACGCAACATTTTTTGCTTGTAGATTTTGAAATTGGCATGTTTTGGAAACAACATTGCTTGAACACTCAAAAATGATGAAAGGAGAAAACTTTGTTGATGCTTTTGGAAAGAGAATGATCGATACTTAAGGTGTATGTCTGTCCCTGCAGATAAATTTTCATCATTATTTCTTAATCATTGGAAATAAACTTGAATTGAAATTTTTTCCATTACTTACCAGGTATGGCTCTTTGCCTCAGCTTCGTTATAGCTATCATTAGAGTTTCGTTGGAAGCCATCATCTGTGAAGAAGAAACAACATAGCTTAAGCGGCTAACATTAGCCCTTAATCTTAGGACTAAATTTCTTGCTTAAGTTTAAGCTTGTCAATTTTCCCGTGAGAATTTAAATTCCTTTCCTATCCTTTTTAAAATCATGTAAGTTGTATTGACGATTGACCTAATTTCCAAAGGGTCTACGCTATTGTAATGAATCATGGAAAAAGACCAGGATATGAGTTGCAAGATTTCCCTCACAGCCAGCTATAGTAATATGCACATGCTCTTTTTGCTTTACGTCGCCCACATGTGACACGCGATCCTGATCCTCCAAGCTTTCCTACAGCTCCAGGTGATCCAAAGGCGAAAGAGTGGATCGTAGAAATTCGCATTTTGATGCCTCGAAATTTTTAGATCGATTAGTTTACTGATTTAAGATCGCCCTTTGGTAGATGAAACAATAGCAGGCTCGGTTTCATCTGTATCACTTTCAAAGATAAACCGACAGGGCATTTTCTATTCACAAAGCATGACCTATTTACAAAACTGCTATTGCTTCGAACCAAAATGAAAAATTTTATTTCGATTTTTATGATTCGAATCTTGAAGAGGTTCAATCTTTATGACTAACTCAGTTCTTCAGACAAAAATTATGAATGCAGAGCAAATGCAGAGGTGTTCTTAGGTATACGAAAGTGCATCAGTAAAAATAACAGAGGATTTACTCTAGTTATCATATTTTTTTTCTAGTATGAACTATTTAGAAACTTTATTTCGTCGCAGTAAAGTGATAAATGCAACAGCAATCAAGAGTCATTCAAGGCAATCAAGGGGGCTCTGTGCAGTAGAGGGCTCTGTGCAGTAACGCAGACAAGACAAATTTATTGGACAATCTTCGAATTTATTGAACAATTTTGCAACTGCAAATAAATGATCTGACTACCAAAACGTGTGGAGATGTTAAAAAAACACGACGCTTTGCGAATGTACTCGTACTGAGTGGACAACAAGTACATGCTCGAAGCGTCATGTTATTTAAAACTTGCGCTATTCTTGGTAGTCAGATAATTTACTTATTTTATGTTTGTTTATTTTCTATGGTAGCACACACAGCAATCGTACATTTATTGCAAACTATTTTGCGTTTTTAAAGTTATCAAAAGTAGCATAGAGCTAAATCTTTCATATCTTGAAACAGGTAGGTGTAAAATTCTATCATATTTTTCTTGGAATGGCATGACTTCAAAGGGACTTAGGACTTAGAGTACTTGTCTGACTTGGGGGAAAGCCGCCCCCATCATACATTTTCATTCATACGTTTTTCTATGTTTGCTGAATGCCTCAGACATTTAGTAAGTATAACTTCCTATCATACAACGATAAAACTGTAACAAAATTTTGATTTTAACTAATTTTAGCCTTGTCTCCAAGGTAACCAAGTTGCCATACCACAACTCTGTGAAAAACATACTTTGTATCTCTCTTGCTCTTGTTTGATTGAACCAGTTAAGTCTAAACTATGAATTTACATATGTTTTGATCTAAATATTCCATTTCTTTACGAGAAGAAAAGTTCCACGACCTTTTTACACACTTTCATTTTATGATGTCATATGACTTCATAATGATAATCATGCTCTATTTTATCATAATATTAATTAACATTAGTGATTATTAACATAAGTGAGTGGATAGATTAACATTATAGTTTTGAACAGCGGCCGCATACTGTTTATTGCACAGCCTTCCAAATGTGTAACCTATTTTACTCACCCGGTTGACGATTACGCTAAAGGGGGTGGAGGGGAACTTTTTGCCGGGATGTATTGTGCTCTGATTAAAATTGATAGCAATTCTATGGAATGATCAAGAACTATCCAATGCATTTTGGTAAGAAACCCCCAGCTACCATCTTTGAGATTATCGTCCATAGGAATTTTCCATGAAAATGGCGACAACAAGGCAAGCCAAGAGACGGCACGTGCAAGGGACACTGGACGAAAAAGACTCTTAAAGGGGCAGGGTTATAGAATCTATATTGTAGCCCACACGTGGCCATTGTGTTATGCACAGATTTTGGTGGATGGGGTGAATCCACAAGACAGTTACTTCAAAAAGTCCACCAATATCTCTGCAGTCCTATAACATATGAGTGTTTGGCTTGTTTCTCTACAAAATTCAAGCATCCATCTTCAAAATAACACATTATGATAATGATAATCATAATGATAATAACATCAAAATAACACATTATCATAATGATAATCATGCTCATATCAAAATTAATCATATCTGCCGTAGAAATTGTTTGATATCTTGATTATTTTCAAAATGGTGTCATTTTAACCATTTCTGAAGGACTTAGAAAATCTAAATCATCTTAAATCCTAAATGAACCGAGAACAAATGATACAATCTTCAAGAAGGCCAAAGATTTTAAGGGTCTACAAGATAGTGACAAGCAGAAATCTGCTGCTCTCAAGGTTTAGGATTTAGGAATTTGATGACGTCACACACAGCTTTATGGTAATAAATGCCACCACTTTGAAATCAATCATGATATAGAAAAAGTTCAACGGCAAACTTACAGAGAAATATCCTATGTTCTTTTCAAACAATTCAGTAAAAAGAAAAATGTTATAAAGATTTTCAACCCTCTTTTTAAAGTTTTAAAGACTTAGGGCCTATCCCATCAAAACTCACCAGGTCACTTGTTCTCTTGGCACTGCTACCTGAAGACGGTGTTACGACAACTTTTGCTGCGAGTGAATTCACAATTTGACCGACTACTAGTGAGGTTAAGACAATACCAATTAGTGTCCAAATTACTGTAAAGATTCGTCCAAGTTTTGTCTTTGGGGCGATGTCTCCATACCTGCAAAGATCGCAACAAATCTTGGATCAAATAAAGTCTTAAAGTCACGTGATCTTAACTCTAATTAGATATCACGTGAGATCTTTTATTCTATTCGCGGGAATTCGCGGGAATTTCCACTTGTCAGGATTTCTAACTACTGAAAGCTAATTTAAGCCTATTGTGCATGCCGCATCCAGGCATGGGACCCCTAGTTCAACGTCCCTTCCGAAGGACGACAAGGTGAGTTGTGAGGTCAGGCCTCCGAGGTCACCCATCCGGAGTTTGACCTCACTCGTTAGAGCTTAAAACTTCAGTTACTTGACGAAGACTGCATATGCCACTCGGCCACTCACCCCGTGTGACATGCAATCCGAGACAAATTTCATTAACTCATGTGCTAAATATTATGTAATGGGCTAGGGGCAATCAGAATTAAATGTTAGAGAGGTAGGAATCTATGATGGAAAGTTTGAGAACTAATGTTGAACCGGATTTATGAAGGCCAGTTGATCCTTACGCGAGGGGGTTATGCCAGGGGCCAATAGAAAAAGCGAGACAAAGACGCATGCCAAGATTTAAAACGGGCGAGGCACCATACTTCCCAATACATTAAGATGATAACAGGGAGAAATTGCCAACCATCAAGTGAACAAAATGCTCCCTGACGTTGTCAGAGGAAATAGGCAAATTACCCAGCTGTTGTCATGGTAATGAATGCAAGCCATACACCACTCCCACTGCCACGAAAGAAATCATCTGGGAATTCATCAGTGTTATCACCTCTTTCCTGAAAGAGAAAACTTGAATATTCAAACCAAACTTAAGATTCATTATAAAAATGCGAGATGCGGCTTATTCTTCTTACGGACAAGGCCAGTATGGTAACTTTCTGTTGATAGCATTCTTTTTCAAATATCGCAATTTAGAGCTTCTTGCATTGGCAGACTGGTCGTTACATTGCTTTTTAATTACAATAAATCCCCGCATATAAGAACCTACTTCTTTGAGAGAGAGATTTAATTTCTTTATTTTCACTCATACAAGTTCAAAGCGATGACCATCACTCAATTCAACGTAGAAAACTGAGAGCCGTGTAATTAATCAATAAAACCCTTTAAAGGTCAAGATTTTCAATGGCGAAATGCTCATTTTGCTGACGATATGCCTGAAGTAAGAGACAACGTTATATCACGGAAACTAAACATGTAAGAGGAATGGCACTGGCATCTTTGTTTGTGCCGGTATTGAAGAAATTGTGGCACAGACTTGCAATCCTTCGACTTTGCAGCTGGAACAGTCGGGCAGACAGGGTTCAATCCAAGGAAGAGCCCCACCACTTGATCATCATGACAAGGGATAATGCAATCAATTGGGTTTTGGCTATTTCTGCGATCTAGGCGGTTGGCGCTAAAAACCTGTCAGCAATTGGGCAATGAAGGTGACTGATTGGAGATGAAAGCCGACCAAAGCATGGGCGATTCTGACACGTGAAGAATGCTTCAGAATTTTCCATGTTACTTCTCAAATGGATCGAAATGCTTACCTTCCTCTTTTGTTGGCATTTCCTTTTATTTTCTTGATTTTGTTTCAGCCTTGCGAGCTGTGAGTCTCATTCCGCCAACTTGAAAATTGATTGAAATCAGGCGGTTAGTTGATATTGCTAAAAGTCATTTGTCAACATGGCTCGCAGCTCGCAAGGTTGAAATAAAAAATCAAGGAAATAAAAGGAAATACCAACAAAAACAAGAAGGTAAGCATTTTAATTCATTTGAGAAGTAACATGGACAATTCTGAAGCATTCATCACGTGTCAGAACCGCCCATGACCAAAGTGAAAAGAAAATAGCTTGAAATAATAAGCAAATAACTTAGCCACTTACAAAAATCCAGAATATTGGGCCTGCAGTACAAGTCAATAACACCATGATTCCTATCATGGAATAGATAGATGACATCGAATCCAGCAACTGACTTGCGCCTTTATTTCCAATTTCTGTCTTGGACTGTTTCTTCTTGAAAATAGCCATTCCTGGGGACACTATCATCGGTACATAATCAAAGATTGTTGACTCACTCCCTTCACTTTCAATAGTGTCTTTAAAGAATGGCATAGATATATGTGTGCCTGCAAATATTGCACTCTTTAACATTTCCCTGCTTTGTTTGAAAGAATTTGCATTTGTAGCATCATGTGTCCAGTCAACGGAGCTCGGTCCTTGGCCAAGACTGCAGTTACCACAGCAGGTTGCTATTGCTTTGTCAATGTGTTTTGGCATAATGCCTGATTGATTATTTTCACCATTAACCAGTGGAGCCAAGCGTACTTGTGCAGTGGTAAGTATTTTGGGGCACCGGCAAGTCTCTGGTAAAAAAAGAGTTTCCATAAGCTAGTTTGTGATAAAGCCAGAATATTTTATATGTCTAAAGTTGAGTACTGTCAAGTAAAATTTTGGATTTATATTCAGATGTGTTCCAAAGCAAAAGGGTACGAGGCGGGGGGCCGAAGGGACGGTAGCCCCCTAACTTTGGAGAAATTTTCAAAAATTAGCCCCACTCCGGCAAAGTTTTGCTCTGAGTCGGTTAAAAATGTTGGTAAACAATGGGATTTGTGTCGGGCAGCCCGCTAGATTTTTCCTTCCCGCACGCTTATGTTCTAAAGAATGAAGATTTTACACTCTTGTTTGGTGTTTCACCATAATAATTGAGGAAGTTGCCCTAGAAAGTAAAGCCAAAAACCTCCGGTTTGGATGTGGAGGCAAATTTGTACTTTAAAGGTTAATAATTCAACTTTCCATACATCAGTATCACCCAACAAGGTATTTAAAGACGTGGATTTCTTTACTTTAACTGTAAATTTTGAGTAAAAAAACACAATTGTTTTAAAATTGTAAGTAGGGTTTTACACTCTAATTTGATTAACAAGTTCTAAATTTACCTTTTTTTAGATGGCAATTAATGTTTCTAACGGACGGCTCCATGGAAACCAGCTATTGCTCAACATTTCTTAAGGAAATTGTATATGAAATATCAAACGTAGACATTTGTCTTCAAATTGACTATCGAGGATTGCTTCAAAACACGTTGAATTGATTCAACTCTAAGTCTTGCCACTAGCCCCAATCAAACCTGTAGTACTTTTAGCACACCCGATATTATTTCACCAATCCTTAAATACAATCAATTCTCATTACTAATCTTAGTTGTGTCAAGGACCGAAAGAATGTAATAAATGACAAATGAAACATTGCATTCATCTTGGAAGTCTTACCTGCAAGTTTGTAGCTTGAGAAAACTCCAAAGCCTCCCTCTGTGAATGCTGATATTTGAACTACATACGTGGTATACGGCAGCAATTTCTTTATGGTTAAGCTTCGATTAGGTTCAAGAACATCAGTGTAAGAAACTGCCCCGTTGAATACCGGAAGATCGTTTTGTTCAATTGGCCAATACTTGATCCTGTATCCAAGTACTTCACCACGTGCAACGGTACGGCTTATGTTGCTCCAGTGTAGAGATATCTCGTGGAAAGCATAGTTGTCGGTGATTTGAAATAAAGGAGCTTCGACTGGAGCTGAAATTAAAGACAGCAACGCTTTTTGAAGAACTGTTTATAACAAGGGAATATGGCATGCATGATGTGACAATCGTTCTTGCGGCATTCTTTGAAGTTCAGAGAAGGAATTAGCTATCGTTTCATATTAATTTCAGCTAGGAACTACGATCTTTTCTTATTTATATCCACTAAAAGATTACAATATGCATTTACAACCTACACTACTTTACAAGATTACTATACTATACAGCTATACAATACTACTGGAAACGATACCCCGAGGAGCAAAAGACTATGACTACCCCGAGACCAATTGAACATAGAGATTAAAACTACTCTCTGTCTCAAATTACATGCCACGGGTCCACGATCGAAACAACTTAAATTTTTGCGTGGGCAGTTAAGACATAATCGCAAATAATGTGTGGCATCTAGTTTGAGACAGACGTAAAATATACGAATAAATGAAAACAAAGAAAAACAAAATACAGAAAAGAAACACACGTTTACTTAGATGGGACATGGTGGTTGTGTTTGTTTGGCATATAACGAAGAGCGAATCTAATTAAATCGACCAGATTTGTGGATAAATTGTAGAGTACGATCTTTAGATACAAAATACTTCTTTTATTTGGATCATTTGATTTGCAAGGACCTTCAGGATCACGCAATTTGATACAATTCTACTTTGGAGATTCTTGCTGTTTTGATTTAGGCCCCGTTCACACGGGAACGCAATCGTTCTGTTCCATATCGTTCCGTTCCGAAGAGTGGAACGCTCAGGGGTTGCGTTCACACGGGAACGCAATCGTTCTGTTCCATATCGTTCCGTTCCGAAGAGTGGAACGCTCAGGGGTTGCGTTCACACGGGAACGCTTGAAATAACATCGTTCCGTTCCAAAAAGTGGAACGATAAAATAAGTGATACGAAAAGTGGAACGATACGCAACCGTTCCGTTCCCGTGTGAACAGGCAATGAGGTGAAATACTGGTCCAAAAAATGGAACGATAAGATTTTTGCCCTAAGCGCATGCGTGGATGTAGTTGTTCATGGAAAAAATGGCAAGGACTAAAGAGAAACTGTGGAAAGGAACGATTGCGTTCCCGTGTGAACAGAAACAAAAACCGATACGCAATCGTTCCGTTCCCGTGTGAACAGTCTCTTTTTGCGTTCTAGAAACGGAACGAAGATGGAACGGAACGATTGCGTGCCCGTGTGAACGGGGCCTTAATCACCACTAGCGTCGTCCAAGTTTCTAAGATGTCATCAAATTTCTACGTCATCAACGAGAAAGCGAGAGATTTCTAATTCCTGATATTTTAGACCGTCGCAAATTGATTTCTTGGAATTTGAACCGTTTTTCGAATTGATTTAGAATTCACATGATGGTTTTCAACTTTTCATAAACTTCCCTTAATAATTGCTTCCAAAGAAGAAAATAGCCCTATAATTCAGAAAAACTAAAGATTTTGAATATTTGCAAAAATAGGTATTCAAAGTTCATTAGAAGCCATTCAATGCAAAGAATATGTAATACTATTTACGCAGCCTTCTCCAAAGACGTGATTTCTATCAGGGATGGCGCGAGTGGGGGGCTTCGGGGGCAGGAGCCCCCCAAAATTCACTGAGCACTTGAATCTTTGAAAACCGCTATGCAATTTCGGCCCTTGAGTAACTTGCCTGCTATAATCTGAAAACGGAATTAATCACCCAATCAAGTGCGGCCTAAGATTGGCTTCAAATATTTTGCCAGCAGCTCTAATGATGAAATAAACATATCACCTTTTACAAAAGAGTACGCTTACGGTTGACATGAATGATTTTAGCCAAGATTTGAACTGCGGTTTGCTAATTGGAATAGAATAACAAATAACAACATGACATAAATCGAACTATAGCAACTTACAGCCTTGTTTACATGTTCCATTTATAGTAAATGTTACACCCAATCCTTTGGAAGTCACCGCACCAATGCGTATTTGATACCAACTATAGTCCTTCAATCCATCAAGTTCAGTTTCATAAGTCGTTGCGTTCACTATTTTCATTTGCTCGCCAGGGAGTGCACCATAAACAGCCAAAGGATTCACTGACCTTGGAGCACGTTTTAAATCACGAACTGGCACATCAATTGGCTTGTAAAATATTCGGAAAGATGTGATGATTCCATTTCGTAGAGATTCAGGAATTGGACTCCAGAAGATATTTATTGTACTTGATTTGCTTGGCCACGACTCAAACTTCTGGGGGGCTTCATCTGGCTCTAAGATACGAGGAAATGTTTCAGTTTTGTGGAATATGTCAGGACATTAAGCTTGATCTTAGGCTACCTAATTTGGATCATATGTTTGCTGCAAAGCGCAAGGCAAAGGTACAAATTGAATGGACCAACAATGACTTTGCAAGTTTGAAAACTTATTATGCTGACGAGGTAATGGAATTAATAAAAGTTTGGCTGAAATCTGCAGGGCTCAAGTAAACAAGGACAAACTTTGTAATATGATAACATTAGTTGCTTTACTTGACACGTCAATTCAAAGCAATTAGTTACTGCAGACAAAGAAACTCTCACAACATTTTAATCAAAACAAACACGGCCGCAAAAGTTACCTCGAAACCAGTAGGGCAAACTTTCGCCTCATGGAAGCAAAAGGTGGCTTTTAAAAGAAGCTGTATGCTTATAACGAAAAAGAGAGGGTCAATCTGAAGTTCTGTCTCGTGAATTTTGTTTATTTGGTTCCTGAGCTGTGTGGTAATTGCTTTATTTAAGTTCTAAATACCCTAGAGTAGTAATACCTTCCACTCGGCTTCTGAATTAAAAATAGATACGAGAGACAGAGCCTTAGATTTACCCTCCTTCTTTCGTTATAAGCACATAACTTTTCTTAAAAACCACTCTTCGCCTGCACAAGGTGACAGTTTGCCCCACTGGTTTTGGGTCAATTTTTAAGGCCGTTTTTGTTTTAATTTATCGGTTGAGAGAATTTCTTTTGCCTGCAGTCACTAATTGCTTCGAATTGAGGTGTAAATTAAAGTAACTGATGCTATTGTATTACAAAATCTGTCCTTTTTGCTCAAGTACTTTTGTGATTTTTACTTTTATTTTTCTGAGTAATAGATTCACAAGCAATGCTCAACTCAAAAGGAATCCGTAACTTTGAAAAATGCAAAACAAGGTCTAAGCCCTCAATCATCAAAATTATAAAAGATCTTCTTACTCATATATATTTCATCGTTCTCAGGAATAAGAACCACATCTTTATAAAGGCAATAACTTACATCGTCTGAAAATTTTATATAAATCACATTTTAAATCTCGAGGGGATGCAAGGTATTTGCATGTTGCTTACAGTGAGATGACTTATGCCTGCAGTCCAATTTTACCCGTATTTTACACCACTCGGAAAAAGAACAAGAAATATAAAAATACTGGAGCTTTTCTCCTATCAACCAAACTTTGATTTATTTTACAAGATGACAAGTTTCAAACATTGTGTCCACCAGGTATGACCTAAAGAAATGTCTCTTTTAACAGATGCAGAACGTTAGACTTCCAATGAAACTTACAAGATACCGAGTAAGAGCATGCCTAAAAATCGCTATAAAGCATACCTAAGATCTCGAAAAACCCTGCCTCCACATTTATGCCCAATTCACATTCCAAGTTAAACCAGCTTCAATTAAACCAGGTTTTCGAATAGGGCCTTCTGATTGGTCAATCCAACAAATGCAGTCATTTGATTGGTTGAAATTTAAACTGGTTTATATAAAGCTGGCTTAAGTGTGTAAGTGTGAATGCAGCATTAGTGAGCATCGCCTTTGCCTTTTCACTATAACGTAATCTCTCGTTTTGATCAGGTAATTTTCAAGAAAGATGCTCAGTATTTCATAATCTTCGCCAATTATTGTTAAGAAAATTGATAACGAGCAGGAAATGATGTTGCCACTGTGAAAGTATCATTTGAAGTTACTGAAGCTGTAATAGACGATTACGCTGAAAATGGTGATGAGAAACTTTTACCAAGATGCATTGCGTTCTTATGTCGAATTCCTATAGAATCGTCAAGGATCCGTAATTAGAACACAATGCATCTTGGTAAAAAGTTCCTCGCCGTCAGCTTCAGCGTAATCGTCTTTTGCAACTAAGAAGATGCTTACTGTCTTCGTCTGTCTTTAAATAAATAGGTGCAGAGAAATTTCCCACTCCTTTTCTGTTTATGGCTTGGATGGTAATGCTGTAATTAGTGAATTTCCTCAATTGAGGTATTGAAATATGAGGATTGGCATCTGGTGTCACAATCTCAAAGACTTCGCTCTCATTGCATCCAGCTGGCCTGTCGGCATGGCAGTCAACTACTTGATAACGAATCCTGTATCCAGTGATCTATGCAGAGAACGAAAGAGTACTCGGTTTTAATATGCTATGGGGGGAATAGTGCAAAGAATTCAAATGTAGTCGGCAAGGTAAAAGAAAACTGTCATGATCATGATTGGATAAACGAAAAACATTCCAAAAGAGCAGTAGTAGGCGAGCTTCAATAACTTAGTGGCAATAAAACTTCACTCTGTGATTATGATCTGATTCTCTTTTTGTTTAGATAGAATGCAAGATTTCAACGCAGGATGGCTTGATTAATGTTCATCTCATTAAACTCGACTAAAATTGCCAAAAAGTATACCCTTGGCTAGACTAGAGGTTCTAAAAAGTATACCCTTGTAGGCGGCACATCCCCAGGTACCTTTACTATGGAAGAACTCCCCCCCCCCCGTGGTTCATCTAACAGATCCTTGGTTATTGATTTTTACATTTAGTTGCTTACGAAAAGTTGACGCTATGCGCAGGCTATACACCTTGCCAGTCTTCAGTCTTTGCCACGACTAAGTGTCACAAGGAACTGGCCTGCGAGTAATTGCTGAAATTGGCAAGTACACGAGTTAACGAGAAAGAGAGTGTGTGACTATTGTCTTGTTCTATTTACAGATAAAAATTTTTCCTAGAAACGTACTGCAATAGAGAAGTGATGAATTAGAAAACAGAATCAGTTTTGAGTTGTCTGCGACTACATTCATACAATACCAGGAGAATTTGAAGACAGCAAAAATTATGATCTTATCAGAACCTTAGCTAGCGTTTATGCGATACTGGCACGATCTGAAAAGGATAGAAAAGTTTACGGGAATCAACCTCCTTGCAATATCTGCGGCAATGAAGCTGGATTTAGATGCCACAGAAATCTATCTAGGTCTAAAGAGCTAAAGAGGTATGTCCGTAACATATTTATGCTGTTTTCAAATTATGCTGGCAGCCTGATTTGCCACTGCGTTACAACTTGAGATAAGGAAGTGAAAAAAGACGGCAAGAAAAACATCTTGAAGTCTTTTTGGAAGGAGCAAGACATTTGAATATCTGATGCTCTGTAACATACACTGCATTCACACTGACACAGTTAAACCAGCTTTATCTAAACCAGTTTAAATTTCAACCAATCAAATGACTGGATTTTTCCGATTGACCAATCAGAAGGCCTTATTCGAAAACCTGGTTTAATTTAAACTGGTTTAACTTGCAGTGTTAATGGGGCAATAGTCTTTCAAAATTCAGCTCGAGCAACTGTGTCAAAAAACAAACCCGGAACCATTCTATTTAAAAAGATATGACAACATACCTTGCCATTGGCAGCTCCGTCTATTTCATCCATAGGAATCCAACTTAATGAAAGGCCAGTCGACGTTTTGTTTTCTTGTGATACATTTTTAGGAATTTCATAAGGTACTGAATAGTGAAAATATACATAATGTCAAAAATGAATCTCTGTAAACATTGTTAACGATGAATTAGTTGACTTGCAACACAAATGAAATATCAAAAGTAGTCCTAAATCTGATCAAATAAATATAAACTTCAATTGAATGAAAAGTACTCATCGATTGCAGTTTGTCTTTTGAAAGGACTAAAGCATTCAACAAGATAGAGAATAGGGCAAGAAGACAACAGCTAAGAATAAAAAAGTTAGCAATTAAAAGAGTTAACAATTATCTACGTACCGTAGTCATCCGTTCTCACAATGATGTTTTTAGAAAATGGTCCCTCAGCTCGATAAGTGAAACCCAAAACTCTGACAATGTATTTAGTGTATATCTTCAAATTTGAAAGCGTTTTGTTGAACAAATCTGTTCCTCCCTGATCATTCGCAATGGTAATATTAATCCAATCTGATGTTGGAAGGGTTTCATCTTTATAGCTCAGTTTATATCCAAGTATGATGCCATTTCTGTCCTTTGTTGGTACACGTGACCATGAAATGTAAAGGCTTGTGTGGTTTATAAACTCTCCAGAAACATTTGTTGGTGCAGCTGTGGGACCTGAAATTGAAAAACAACGGGCGTTAAAAGTTTTGCAATTGATAAATAACAAATCTTTGTGTTCGTTCAATTTTTTAAATCTGATGTATTCATTTTCACTCATACAAGGATTCACAACTAAACAGATTCTAACATGGCCTAAACCCTATTCGCGGGGAGGGGAGTACTTAGTATATTTGTCCTACGGGGATGCGCCCCGTTTTTCAGGGCATCGTTTTCACCTATTTTTTCTAGAACGGGGTATCAAAAGAAGGCACGTTTTCTGGAGCCGATTGTCAAAACATGTCAAAGGGGGAATTTTTTAGATCGGTTTATTTCTTAGTCCAAGTTTTGTGTTTTGGAGTATACTTTTCACCGATTTATTTCTAGAATCGGGCATCATTTGAAGGCAAAATTTCTGGAGCGGCTGAAACATGTTTTTTGTTAGCACGTCCCCGTACAACTTTAGGCCAAGTACCCTCCCCACGGGATTCTATCAAAAATCTGAAGAAATATCGAGCATCGTCTGTTCTTTGAGTGGTGTAACGAAAATTAAGCGTCGCTTCTAACGTTACTTTCTCTTGGAAATTCGAGCTTTGGCCTAATCAATCAATCAATCAATCAATCAATCAATCAATCAATCAATCAATCAAACGTTAAAAAAAGCACATGATCTGACCATAAAAGGGCAAGGATTGACGGGATGCATCCCATGTGCAGCTCATTCAGCCACAGTAGTCCTTGTTTTGAAGCAGTCCTGTCATGGCCACGCCACACCATAATTCAGTTAAATGCTGGTAACTGGGACTCATTTAATGAGTCCTAATTTGAAACTCTAAGCTCAAGAATACGAAATGAGAACACTGATAAATCAAGTAAACCAGCTGTGCACCCCGGCTGTTGTAATTTCCATATGTAGAGCAACGGGTACGTGCCACCCATAACGATGGGTTTTGATCCTCAAAATCCCTAAATATGGGTTATCAAAATGTAACTGTTCCACTAGAAATGGGTAGCTTTCTGAATCGTAACAAAAATGCTTCGAGATATATAATTTATCGTTGGATTTTCTTGATCTTAGTTGTGATAACTGGTTTGTGGTAGCCTTAAAATCTATTGATATACCTTCACAGTGAAAGAAAACTTGATTCCTGGGAATTTACATAGAAAGTGACAGCAACAACCATAAGGTTAACCATATTATAACCAAGCAAATGTAATAAAAATATACAAACCATACGCATCCGTCCTGATATCGACTGCAGTGCTAAGTGGACCTTGACCAATGACTGTCTTCCCAGCAACTTTGAATTCATAAACAGTATAATATTCAAGACCGCCAATTGATACTTTCTTAATGTTCGAATTCATACTTCTCCATACACCTGCTGAATTGTTCTTTCTGTATGCAATGTTGTACCCAATGATTATTCCATTCCGTCCTTCAATGGGTATATCGTCCCATTCCAAGAATATTTCAGTAGCACTTAGGAAATTTCCTCTAATCCTAGCTGGCACGCCAGAAGGTGCTGAAATGAAAACGAGGATATGAAATTATCTGCAAATCTGTACATTGCTCATTAGGTAAGCAAGCGCATTCAGGCTTTATTCAGATTAATTCAGATCCAAGCAACGATTATAGCACGCTCCATATCATCCGTTGCCTTAATTTCTTTAAAGAGAAACGATAAGTTACATTATCGTAAAGCACTCTCTAATCTCATTAAAAAAATTCTATTTCTATCGTTTATTGACCATGAGGCAAATCTATCGCTTGTTAAAATCATCGACCGAACTCTACAACTCTCTCTGTCAACTACAACTCTAACTACACCTAGAATCATAAAGTCGTTAATCATCCAAGTGTCTGTCAATCAACATAACTAAGCTCAGCGAAGCGTGGTCTCTAAACAACAACAACAAACTGTCACGATATATATCAATTGGCCGCAAGAAACATGGTATGCAAAATCTTTAGATACAATATTTCCAAAGCTATGTAATGCAACGGCACATACGAGTATCAGCAAATACAATCTGCTGGTCAAGGACAGCTTCAATTATCTCCATTCCATCTTCTTATAGCAACAAACGTTTACATATTTCCGGGGCCAATAATAGTTATGATTGCCTGGGGGGGCCAAAAACCAGAACTTTCTGACGATAAACCATCAACAACAACAACAACAACAACAACAACAGTTCTAGGAGCATACGTTAAATTTACGCATTATATGACAGATCTAACTCTTCAGTAACTAAATTTTAGCCATATTTCGCAATCAAACCTTGAAATCAACACAATTAGTCAATATCAATAAAAAATATGCCATAAATTCAATAAGTTCTGTTGGAATTTATGTTTTAACACTAACAAATTCATATTTTTATGCATTTATTTCTTCTCAAAAATCCTCCAAAATTAGTCTTTTAAATCACAAAAATTCCGAGAAGAGAACAAAATTTTTCAATTTTCCATTTTCCAACATTTTCCAATTTTCCAAAAATTTCTCATTCCACATATTAACAAACTTTTACATATTCCTAAAAGAAATCATCAGATCTTTAAACTAGATATTTCATCCAATTAAGTAACGGAAAGATAGCAATGAATTGAATTCGAATAAATATGAATGAAATTTGAATTGGTACTTCTGTCACAATTTTTAAGATATCTGATAGTACGTTAATAGATGCAAATAGCCGATAAAAATGAGAGCAGGAAAGCCTAGACCCTTGGGTCTTTTACCGCGCCAATTTTATCTCATGTTTAGTTCATTTAACACTTACCACCCTGAATAGTTCTCTTTTTGACAATTGATGAAAATATTCCAACTCCTTTGCTAGTTATTCCAGCAACCGAAAAGTCATAATAAATGTAATTATCCAGTCCATTGATGATAACAGATTTGTTTGTCGTGACTGCCTCTTTCAAACTGTCAGTCTTGTCTGTCCGCTGATATTTCACTTTATATGATGTTATAATACCATTACGTTGACTTTGAACTATGTCATTCCAGGAACATTTTACTGATGTTGACGAAACAGCTTCTGCCAATACAGATTGTGGTGGTCCTCCTGGTTCTGAAATTGGAATTGAAATTAAGAAATAAATATCTATAAATATTTATTATGAAATAGTAAGGAAAGGGTACATAGAATTGGTATGAAATAGATAATTAATTGATATTCTCTCTATTTGAATTTCTATAATCATTATCGTCCAAAACCATCATCGACAAGCTTTAATAATGGGTCTACATCAATGTATCAAAATTGGGCAACGGAGAGAAGAATGATAGCAATTTTTGACGGCACATGTTACATCTGTTACATCTACTCAATTCTTTTCATTCTTTTATAGTTTTCAGTTATAGTTGGGTTGCGTTTTTCTCTGAACCACTCTGCAGATTGAAAATAAGGCATAGGCGAAGAGATTAAAAAACTTGAAGTACAAATCTGCTCAAGCTCGCTGTGAACTCCGTTAAAGGCTGAGAAAGTTCCTGATGAAAACAAGACTTACTATCTTCGTCCGTTCTAACTTGCAGAATATTGCTCTTTTCGCCTGTTCCAACGGATGTTCTAGCTGCAATTCTTATGTCATAGATAGTCCAATACTGCAATCCAGCTTTCTCATATGATTTTGAAGACACTATAGTCGGTGTTGGAAATGATCCAGATGTTGAGAGTTTCATGTAAACTTTGTAGTCAAGAATAATACCATTCCGATGTTCTTTGGGTACATCTTCCCATGTGATTTTCAGACTTGTAGAGCTTGTGTTTCCCCCAATGATATTTGACGGAGGGGCACTAGGAACTAAACAAAACATAACCTGTGATCCAAGATGATCCAAGCGAAAACATAAAAGCTCTTCGTGAGCGCAGAGCACCCTTGTGAAGTACCGGTATATTTTGCTCTGAAAGGTTGGTGTTGCTTCGCTTATGGAATAACATTCCTTACTTGAAAACGATGACAACAAAAGCGAGCCAAGAGATGGTACATCAAAATCGAAAACTTTCGGACGATCAAACTTTCGGACAAAATTTTGTCCGAAAGTTTATTTGTCCGAACCCAAGTGATGTCCGAAAGCCATTTCGTCCGAAAGTTTTAAATTCATTGAAAATAGAAAAGAACAAAGAAGCGTAACATAAAATGTTAACTAATCTATGTTTTGCCAGTAGCGCTTAAGTTTCTTGAATATTTTAGCATTGACTGTAGGCATAGGAAATTCTCTCAAACAGCAAATAAAAACAAACACGACAGCAAAAGTGGCTCCAGACGAGTAGGGCAAACTCTCGTCTTCTGCAAGCAAAAGGTGGTTTTAAAAGCAATTTATGTGCTTATAATGAAAGAAGAAGGGTAAATTCAAAGTTCTGTCTGGCAGATTTTGTATATTTAATTAAGTAGCTGTGTAGCAATTGCTTCATTTAAGCCGTAAATACCTGAGAATTATAATGCCTTCTGCTCGGCTTCTGAATCAAATAAAGGAAATCTTCGAGACAGAACTTTAGATTTACCCTTCTTCTTACGTTATAATCCCGTAACTTCTTTAAGAACTATCTTTTACATGCTTAAGGCGAGAGGTAGCCGTATTCACTTCTGGTAGAGAGAAGATTGTGGTCTTCTTTCAGACAACCAATTCGCCTTCCGAAAATTACATAACACGCAAACATCGATAATGAACATAACAGAGACTTGGTTCAGGAACATCAACGAGCAAAAAACGAATTTAAGCGTATTTTTAGATCTAAAAAAAGCCTTTGATACCGTTGACCATGATGTTCTGTTGTCGAAGCTATCAGCCTATGGAGTCACCGATCTTGCACACGGTTGGTTCACTTCATACCTTGCCGGGAGAGAGCAGTATTGTTATGTAGAAGGTAAATCGTCAAACAAGCGTTTAGTACAGTGTGGAATACCACAGGGGTCGTGTTTGGGTCCCTTACTTTTCATCATTTATATGAACGATTTTGAAAAATGTTTGAAAAAGTCTAAACCAAATATGTATGCGGATGACACGAGCATTTCTTATGCCTCCAATGAGATCAACGAGCTTTTTAATGAGATAAAGGGCGAACTTGATCTTGTTTCATCCTGGATGAGGCAAAACAAACTTAGCCTAAATGCTGAAAAAAGCGAATTTATGTTGATAGGGCATCCAAAACAACTGAACAAAGCCAAAGATTTCCCTGACCTCGAAGTAGAAGATCAAAAATTATGCAGAGCTCAAAAAACAAAATATCTTGGTGTCATAATAGACGAAAGTATGAATTGGGAAGAACAACTCAAAACCATAAAGCGAAAGATAAAAAACGGATTAGGGGCGATGTTTAAACTCAAAAACATCCTCTCCCAGAAACAATTGGCAACTGTTTATCGAGCATTAATTGAAAGCCATCTGAGATATTGCAGTGTCATTTGGGGATGTCTGTCAAACACAAAACTGGAATCCCTACAGAGGCTGCAAAACAGGGCACGCAGACTAATTGAATGCGCAAGGCACAAAGATGGCTGGGTATGCGATTGGCTCGATGTACGCAATCTAATAAAATATGACCAGCTAATTACTACATACAAGATAAAAAATGGACTCTGCCCAGAGAACCTCAAAAATAAATTCACTCCTAGGTCGAATATTTCGAAATATAACACAAGAAAAATTGATGATTTCGAAATTCCTCGGCTTCGTCTTTGAGTACTGCAAAAAGTCTTTTGGATACCAGGGAGCAAGTGCCTGGAACGAGATCCCAAAGCAAATACGAGACTCTGCCTCATTGAGCTCCTTCAAAGTAAGACTGAGGGAGTTCTTGAGGTAGAGGGACACAAACACAACCCCTTGGAAGAGCAGCTTTATTTTTTCATGATATTATCAACATTTATATTTACTTTGTTATGCTGATAGGGTATTGTGTATAAATAAGAATAAAATAAAAATATAAAAAATAGAGAGAGCTTCCTTTGTCTGCAGTCGCTAATCACTTTGAATTGAGGCGTCAGTTAATGCAACTGTTGCTATTGTATTTCAAAATCTGTTCTTGATAAGGCAATCAACTTGCGTAACGTCTTTGTCTTGTTTTCGTTCGAACTGAAAAGTTTGAAAGAAAGAAAGTCTGTTGATTGATTTCATTTTGCTGAGTCAGCCGTACAAGTAATCTCCAGATGATGCGCAGTCTTTCTCCTAGTTCGTTAAGTTCTACAAAAGAAAGACTGTGCGCAGCCACCACTTCCCCTATGAATAACAGAAATATTGAATAAGAATATGTGAACCTCGGTCCCACAGTCTTTTGTCATATTGGGACGTAGGCAACAAGAACTTGTGTGGACCAGGTTAATTATACTTACCATTCTCAAAGGTTCTCCTCTCCACCACAGGACTGAACACACCACTTCCTTTTGAGGTTTTTGCAGCCACACGAAATTCATAGGTTGTATAATTCTTTAAACCACGAATTCTTGTTAATCTAGCGCCAGTGACGTGATGAGAAGCCCAAGTCTTTGGAGCAGTATCCTTAATTGAATATTGCACCTCGTAACCAATGATATTCCCATTTTTTGGGTCAGACGCTAACAGTGCATTCCATCCAACCCTTACTTTATTTGAAGATTCTGCGGTCGCATACAGACCAGATGGATAGGCTTCCGGAACTGGAATATGATAGAGAAATGTCTGGTCACAAATGGCACAGATTCCAGAGCAGCAACAACATCTTTTGTTTTGATAAGCATCACTAGCAAAGCGGATTGAAAATACTCTGTTCCAAAGGGTGGACTTAGAAACTAGCCACCAAAAACTTTCCGAGGAACTTTGTTTGTTTCGCTTGTTTTCAATTTGTTTTTAGTGGGCTTGTCAGGATTTCTAGCTACTGAAAGCTAATTTAGGCTCACTGTACATGCCGCATCCAGGCATGGGACCCCCAGTTTAACGTCCCTTCCGAAGGACGACGAGGTGAGTTATGAGGTCAGGCCTCCGAGGTCACCCATCCGGAGTCTTACCTCACTCGACGGAGCTTAACTTCAGTCACCTGACGAAGACTGTATAAGCCACTCGGCCACTTACCCCGCAACTTTCTGTATGCAGGATGAGTACAACACAAGGCAATGGTCGTAGGAAGTTTCCATAACCGTAAAACCATCAAAATATCTCATCGAAACAGGAAAAATGCCACAAGTTCAGCTAAAACCATCATAACACCTTTCCACGCCTCTCATATGTAGCCTCAGCTCTATGTCGCATAAAACTTCTTCGCTGTAATTTCTATGACCCTAAAAATGAAATCTAGTCCCAGTGCCTTATGTACACATTAGGTCCCCTGTAGTTACAGCCAATTCTAAACTGATCTTTGCTAAAATGGCTCTATTTTGCGATGGCTTGTTGCAATATGGATGTAATCAAAATCTTGCATTCAGAAAATGCTTTCATCATTGTTTCGACCACCAAGTAAATAAGCACCATGTATCGTCGGTACACTAACATACAGTTAAGCCCGAAATTATTGCAACCCACACCAAAAATGGATGCGATGTCTTGTACAATTGGTCAGCAAATATAAAGCGACAAAAAATTCTCTGCATTGGCATGGATATGAATAATTTGGGGCTTCAATGAGCAGTTGTCGTGAAAATCCTTTCTCGTTGAGTTATTTTTGAGAAAACGGACTTTAATTCTTTTGGTTGGTTCGAAACATAGGGATTTGTCACCCTTGATCTTCAATAGTTATAAACTGTTTTTCACATTAACATGAAAAGAAACTTACCATCCTCGTGAGTAGTTGCACACTGTTTCCCAGATAATGTGTTGTGTTCAACGGTTGATTCGACATTACCATAGTAACGAAGATAGAATACGTATAAAGTGAACTTGGATAGATTATCTAATATTTTAATCAATGGCGTTGAACCAGTCACAGTCACAGTTATCTTCGTAGCAGTGTTGGAATTTTTGGAGTACACTATATCGTATGCTGACGTTGAGCTCCATTTATCACCAGGTGGAATGGTAGGCAATGCAGGTATCTTTAGTGAAATTGCAGTCGAGTTTATAGCTGCCACAACTGGATAAGGGATGTGTACATTTGTTTCACCTGAAAACATCATTTCGTCATGAATGAGAGATGAACATACACTGGATGAGAAATTAAAGCTCTAAAATACATTTGATCTATCAACAATTTCAGGCTACAAAGTGCAAATTCATCAATTCATTCTTGCATGTTAAAATTCCAGACCATTTACGATTTAACTTGCACTGTGCTGATAAGAAAAAGAAGCAATATTATTGTTATCATTCTTTTCCATTATTTTCATGGTGAAAATGTGTGGTACTCGTTGCCAAAATGACATGAAGATAGTGTTCACTTTTCATAAAGACAATCTTTTACGTGGAATACAAAGACCAGCAGCTTTTGCCATCGTTTGTTTTGTTTTTGTAAATTGCGACCAGTTAGTTATTTATTATGGAAGCTATGCAGAGCAAATCGACGTCTTCGCGCAGAGCATTTTGGTCTTCGTGCTCCCTTTAAGTGTTAAAGCAAATTCAAAATAGCAGGCCACTATATCAAAAACGCTTGTCGGGTCTAATATTAGAGAGTTTACGAAACCAGGACGGCAACGCTAGCCAGAACGTCATCTAATATTCTGCAAAAGAAGTATTGTTGCCATACGCTACCTTTAATAGATCATCTAACACGTCAAAATGAGATCTCCTATAACTCATAGATGCCTAAAAACCATATTTTTCACTTTGAAGACAAAAATTCAAGAAGACTTTGTTTAACTTCGGAGGCCTAAGGTCTGCAGTACAGAACGCCAGAACTAGGATTTCCAAGTTGTGAAATTGAAAAGGACAACTTCAGAGACTCTCAAGGGAAGCAAAATCGAACGGAAAACAAGGAATCTTTTGAATCTAAAGTTCTGAAACAAAAGCAACATTGCGTTGCAGTTGCCGTTGCCGTCGTGGTTTCGTAAACTCCCCATCAATACGATGCTGAGAGCAATGTGTGTGTAAAATGAAGTAGAAATCAAGGGCATTGGTGTTTCATCAGTACTCGAGTTCTGTTGGGCGTTTTGTTAGATTGCTCTTTCTTAAACCACAACTAACCAAGAGCATTACCAGCTCTCAAGGGTTACTCCCCCCAGATATTCAGCCGAAGGCGTTGAATACCCCAAATATCGTTACTCATTTCTGGGACCACTATGCGGCACGAAATTTAATCACTATTGCCGCTGTAATGAATCGCATCAAATTGCACGATTTTCCTTTCTTCAGATTTGAGGACCCTATAATTTTTTGTGTCTTTCATGGACCCAAAATATTGATTTAACATAAGATTTCGGACAAAAAATATTGCCAAGGACTCCGCGTATTGAAAGTTAATGAGTACCCCTCTGAGTACTAGCCTCAGACAAATCAAGGCAGTTTCTCTATGCTCTCAGTGTCTGGGAGCATAATCGTAAAGGCTATAGGACTAAGGTGGTAGCCTCCACGCGTCGGAAAAACTTTCTTTACCTTCCATTTCTATTTCTGTACCTCAATTTTATCAAACTAGTGCTCATTTTGTAACTGCAGTACTATGCTTTTAGAAAATTTCTCATTTCTTTTGCTGAGATGTGAGATGTACAGGTAAAGAGATGTTTAACACAACGGTCACACGATGTAGGCACAATTTGACAACGATGAAAATGTGACAGAAGACAGAAGCAAAACTCGAGCTAGCATTCATACAATACATGAACAATATGAAAACGATAGAAAATTTTAGTAGTAGCAAACGCGTTGCAATCCTCCCAAAGATTTGATACCAAAGAAATGTACATATACATACCTTAAGAATCGATATGCCTCGTTTTGAGAGCGCCGAAAAATGTTCCGTTTTCATCGATTTCGAATGTTCACACGATGCTCTTTTCAAAACGTGCTAGTTAGAGTTCAATTTTCAAAATCCACCGTTTTCAAATTCTGCCGGTAAAATATGGGCTGTTTTAATGCGAACGGGAAGCCTATCTATCACATTATTCACCCTTTCCAAATGGTGTCGGCATAGTGTCAACGTAGTCTAGGCATGGGTAGTTAGACATCACAGTTATGTTTCACTCAATGTATATGCTGCTGCGGTGGAAAATTTATATGTTTCTGTGGAGGAGATTTGCAGTTTTCGAACGCTAGCTCCTCCGTAGAAGCCAATAATTTCATCCTTCGAAGAGGAACAAATCAGCAATAAAGTACAACTGCGGTGTCTAACCACTCATGGTATAAGTTGAAAAATAGGAAGCTTTTTATTAGACATCAAGTAGTTTAATATTGCATTCACACTGACACAATTAAACCAGCTTTATCTCAACCAGTTTAAATTTCAACCAGTCAAATAATTGGATTTGTTGGCTTGACCAATCAGAATGCCTTATTCGAAAACCTGCTTTAGTTTAAGCTGGCTTACTTGCAGTGTGAATGAATGGGGCATAAGACTTACTTGGTAGCAAGTTCACAAGCAAGTTGGAAAAATCTGTCCTGTAGTTGCCCGTCTTTTTGTACTTAAATCTCAGGTAATTGCTATAGTATTGTTCCATAAAAAATATTTCCATCTTGTAGTGCTTATCTTCAACAAGCCCACCAACATTGATAACAACAGCTGGATCCAAGCTTAAAAACACAACAAATATTATGAATATTCATATGAAAAACCAAAGGATTGCAATAAAGGATGTATTCCGCTTGCAAATTAACTTTGCTTAAATACCGAGTAGACCTTTCATTTCACTTTATATCTTTATCGGATATAAAGTGAAATGAAATGGAAGAGGCGAGTCCAGCATTAGAGTTTGGGGAGGGCCATATGAAGAAAATTGGGGATCTAGGGGCGCAGTCTCCAGGAAAATTTTTCATGCTCATACCCTTTAGATTTGCAGAAAACGCTGGAAGCACCCTATTTCTTTGTCTTAGATCATTTAGTCAATTATTCCTACTTGATCTATATTCCTCCTGAAGTACAAACTTGCATTTTGGCGCAGAAGCCAAAAGGCCATTACTTTGGAAAGTGAGGCAGCATGAAACGTTTATAATAAGCACAGGCTCGAGAATGTTTATGGCGGAAATATACTCCTTTAGACAACCATAGAAATGAAAGTTGGCATGACAAACGAGGTACATCTCAAATCCACAGCTCTAAGGCATTTCAAAATTCGGTGAAACTACCTCCTGATGAGACAAAAGCCGAGGTGAAAGTCTTAATCGCCACATCTGGGGTGCTCTCTCCTCGAGGGGGTGCTCTCTCCTCGATTAGTTTACCTATTGAGAGAGCTCCTCCGTTTAAGAAATTCCCTGCATACAAATTCCCTTATGAATTTTTTTTTTGTTATTGTTAGTTTGTATTTCTTATTGTAATTTGTTGCTTTGTAGTATGTTGTAATTATTCTAATGACATTTGTGTGTAGTGGAATTTTAAAATGAAATGAACTGAACTGAACTGATCTGCCTGGAAATCTGGACATCGCAACTTTTTTATTTAACTCGTATAATTTGTGGCTAGCTGCGTAAAAGCTATATACTAGAAAATTGATAGATTTATACAGGAAATTGATACAAAATATCATTTAACTCGTATAATTTGTGGCTAGCTGCACAAAAGCTATATATTAGAAAATTGATAGATTTATACAGGAAATTGATACAAAATATTATTTAACTCGTATAATTTGTGGCTAGCTGCACAAAAGCTATATACTAGAAAATTGATAGATTTATACAGGAAATTGATACAAAATAAATTCAAGGGGAGGCACAGCAATTTACTTTGACCAGATTTATAAGAAAAATAACGTATACGTACGTTGGTTTTTTCAATTCATATGAAGTTGTACTGACTGTGTTGTCTTCTTTTGTGAAATTAAGTTCGCAAAAATTATCGCATTCGAAATGAAAAGTGAAGTCTGTGCTTTGGTCTGGTTTGAAGTATCCGGTGTATCTAATTGCGAATAAATCCATTGATGTAGTGTCGGCTAGCGATAAACGGCATTGTGTAGATGAAGGACTACTGGGATACTTTGCTGCATTGATTGATTGGAAGGCAGAAACTGTCTCGGTAGTAGGAAAATTGATGTTGTGAAATTGCTCATATAGGATGCCTTTAAATGCATAAAATTCTGTTGAAGAACGATAATAAAGCTTTAATCAATTGATTGATCCCATAGACCTTTTAGCTATTCTAAAAACGAATCTGGATCGGACGATATTTCATTACATCTTGTAGAATTTTCGAATGTGCACAATTGCGATCGAAGCTCTAACGCCACTCAATCGAACCTCGCATATAAAATTGTATAAAAATATCGCTCGACCCAGGCTCTAGCTAAATGGTCCATTGTCATATTTCAACGTTACATTATTGCTGTATTACTATGTAATAGCATGGTGCAATGCAGTATCACAATACAATACTTCAGTATGATGGTATAACCATGAGATATAGGACACCCAAAGTGTAGCGGTTTGAAATTCATATCAGAAGCGAGCAAATAGCCTCACGACATACTCCCAGATATCGCAAAATAGCAACAACGACAACAACAACAATAACAACGACAGCAACATTTCCTTTTTTGCTCAATCTGGGCCTTATGGACTTTGATATAAATTTTTGAGACGGAGATGCATACGTTTACGTGTGCCCTTTGGAACGAGGCTGCAATGTAGTTTCGGAAGCGAGGCAAGTGACCTTCGACAGTTGGAGATTCTCAATGCTGCGGTGAAGTTCATGGAAGCTAATTGGCCTTACAACTGAGGAACTCCTGATTCACAGTGAAAGGTTTGTTGATTCTTGGATTGAGGAAACATTCGTATGGATACTTGTGGCTTTTGTTCATGGCTAATATCATTGTAAACTTGAATTCTGAGCTGTTTTAACATTGGAGGTTCGAGCCGGCAACTTAGACCCATCCGCCATTGCCTGGTGTTCGTACAGTGTTGCTATGGTTTCCAAATCTAGTTATGAAATCGACAGGGGAAAACTTCATCCCAAATTTTAGTATCAAAGTCCATAAGTCGTAGTTTGAGCGTCCATCAGTCTATCAATAGCGATAACTACGAATATGCAATCAGTCTAGCGAGCAAACTTAACTTATTGTTCTTTTGTGTTTTGAAATTAGTTTTACTTGATATACAACCACCTTCCACTGTTTCATAATTTTGAAATTTTTCGGTAGTGAGCCACCTTAAGTGCAGAGCCACCTTAACCATAAACCTGGCAAGTCTATCTCTTCATCAAACTGAGAGAGCGCAGGGATTGGTGACGGGCAGTTTCTATGGTCCTTTGATTCTTCGCAATAAAAAATTAAACATAAGAAACTCACCCATTGACCGTCTCAGGACCCTTGCATCCATAGGTTTCATTTGAGTGCTGTTTGGAAACTGAACGCCAAGTTTCAGAAAGTAGTTGTACCACGAGAAATGTAGCACTTCAATCCTGTATCTAAATCCTTTCTGCATGCTGAAGGAATTAGACCATTTGCTGAAAAATGTTTGTACCAATAAAAAAGATGTAGTAAAATTAATTGCAAAATATATCCTAGTTTATTTTGATAGCTGTATTCAGTGACACCATGGGCGATGATGCACCGACTTTTTGGGAAAGCAAGGTAAAGATTGAAGAACTTCTTACCCATTAGCTGCCTAGTTTTCCAGTCTGCATAGCTGTTGGTCACTTTATGTAGAAACGATCAGCATACAACCTTTTGTCCTTAATTTTTTGCCCTTCGTTTCGATTTGTCTGATGCACTTCAATTCACATGTGGGCCTAAGCAAAACAGAGTCAGACAAGTCGAAACGAAGGGCAAAAAATTTAGGACAAAAGGTTGTATGCTGATCGTTAGCTATGCATACTGGATAACTAGACAGCTAATGGGTAAGAAGTTCTGCAATTTTTACCTTGTTTTCCCAAAAAGTCGGTGCATCATCGCCCATGGTGACACAATAACGATGTATGGCGCTGAAAGAGAACGTGTTTGTAAAGATGCATCGTAACAATCTAAACTTGTAATTTTCAAGTTCATCCTTGATCTATTGCAAAAGTGACGAAATGGATAAATTTTAACCAGATGCTTTAATTTGAATAGAAGTGGAGTTTCTAAGCATGCGGCCCAAATTTTTCAAATATTCAAAAAGATGGGTGTAAAATTGTATCACATTTTTCTTTGAATGAAAATGCTTGAAAGAAACTTTGGGTAATTTGCTGCAAATCTGCCGTCACAATTTTTTGATATTTTAATTATTTTCAAAATGCCGGCATTTTGATTATTTTTGCAAAAATTCATCAAACATTTTGAAGAAATTGAATTCATCGTAAATCTTAAATTACTCGAGGGGAATTGATACAATCTTCAAGAAAACCATAGTTTATGAAGGTCTACAATATGGTTGCAAGCGGAAATCTGTAGCTCTTCTGGTTAAGGATTTAGAAATTTTTACGACGGCACAGCCTCAAAATTAATGAATGCCACCATTTTGATAGAAATCAAGGTATGAAAATATTGTAAAGGCAGATTTGCAGGAAATTAATTGAAGTTTCTTGCAAGCACTTTTATGCAAAGAAAAATGTGATACAAAGGGTAAGTTTGGGAGGCGTAATGTTGCTGCAGTTCAGTTTGGATTCAGAATTTGATGCTCCAGCCTAACTAAAATACGATTTTTTTAACGGAATACACACATTGCTTGGCTTGGGTGAGTATTGAATCATTATTGTTTCATTGCTAGTTCAGACAGCAAAACAATAGTGTCCGAGCTGCCCATGATATTTTTTATATCCATATAAAATTCTTACAATACATGTTTACCTACTCTACATATCTATACTATATTATACAACTGCACAACACTACAGGGACCATTTTACAGTATTACCCGGCCAATTAGAAATTCGTTTTTTTAAACCAGGCTGCTTGGTTTCTAGCCTGCGTGCAGTCTTTCTTTTGTAAAAATGAACGAAGCTATTTTCTCGTTCTTTCAATTTACACAAAAGAAAGACTGCACGCAGGCTACTTGGTTTGTTATAAACGGGGTAAAAATATAAAACAGGCTGAATAATTTCTTATTATTACAGCAAGAAACTCACCAAATGTGCGTCAAAAGAAACCATGAAATTTGTTGTTATGTGGGTTACATTGAACCAAATGTTGGACAATGACTATTCAAATTCAGTTACTGTAACCTTAAATTGACAATGCCCTCCTATGTAAAATAAAAACAGCAGAAAACATTAACTACATTAGTTACTAGCCATGTGATATCTTTTTAATTTTAAAAGCAACTTGTCAGATTGCTTTGTTTTGTTAAACACATAATAAGTTTTGCATCATGGAGTGCTTGAAAAATACCATTTTTCCAATCAAAATTATTTTTAAGAAACCAAATTTCTGATTGGTTTCTTATATCTGGGTAGAAGTTGGGCCATCTGGCAGGCTGCAGTTTCTTATAAGTCAGTTTCTAAGTGGCGGGATAATACTGTATGTTCCGGTAAATCTTTTCGAAGTTGTTCTGAGCCTTGCTTTCATGAGCACAAGGGGTTCTATGCATAGACATCCCAAAGATTGACATGAAAGTCAATATTTCCAGTCAGGGCAACAAAAAATGTTAAAACGAGTTGTTGTTGTTGTTATCTTTGAGATGACGTTGCTATCTCTTAAGAATATCTATGTCTTGCATGCACAAAGATATCTCAACATTTTGTAAATGACGTCAGACTTCAACTTAATCACTTCAAACATTCTCGACAAAAAATCATGTGGACATTTCAGTATTTGTCAGTAAATGCAAAGCAATATTACCTGTTACTCCAATGGAAAGATCCAGAACTCTCATGGTAGAAGCTTTGTACCACTCCAGGCTGAATTTCTATGTTGGCTGTACAATGATCGTTGCAAGCTAAGACAAACTTGTGGTTTCCAGTTGCTGGAGATATAAAGTATGCTCTGTAACGCAAATAGACGTAGCCTGAGTAGTATCCAGCAGACTCAAACTTGTCTCTATTTTCAGTACTCTGAGGGCAATCCAGCAAACCAGGCACTCCATTCTTAGCATTAGAACTCCCCCAATATTGTAAGCGATAGCCATTCGATGAGAGCCACTTCTCTACCAATAAGCCAGGTTTTGGCTGGTAAAATGCTGAAAATAGACAAAAAAGTAGATTTATTGCAATTTCACAAGTCAAAATTGACTATTTTTGTAGTTCTATGTGTTTTTATGACTAAATAGGCGATATTTTGTAACTCATGAGATTTAGGAATGCAAAATGTCACAAAACTGTTTTCACGGCAAGGGTTTATACAATTTGGCTCTCACTCAGCTTGACTTGGTCAGTGGTTAGCTGCCTGTATTTCCAAAAAGGCTCTATTTGCTGGAATAACTGTGCACGATAACACAGTGATCCAGATTCGAGTATAGGCTAATTCATGATTTCATTTGATGGAAAAGACAAAATATTATTGAACAAAACAAAAAATTTTCAAATCGGAGTTCTGAGTCGAGTTATGTTAGGATTGTTTAGTTTTGTTTGCATTACCATTTACGGCCTAATATTTGTGGTATCGATGCGAACATACCAATCAGAATAACCATGCATCCTTAACAAAAAGGCCGATTTTCTAAATCCTTTTTTATTTTACAGTTACTAAAAGGGGGGGTCACTGGGGGGTATGCAATTCCGCAATTTTTCTGCCTTGTTTCCGCAAATCCGCAGACAGAAATTGGCTATTTCCGCTATTCTTGAGGGTTATGAATGAGCAAAGTCTGCCTACTTCATATAAACACAACATAAACCATTTTCTTTCCATTCTGCACATGACCGATCAGACTCGAGCAGTTGCAGTCATCATGGGTAATTATTTCGCGCGAAAAATTTTGTTGTTGCTGTTGCTGTTGTGGCTGTTGTCTTCAGATCTTTGTGATACGCATTATTTTCGTTTGTTTTAGTGCCTTTAAGTAAATGTTACACAATATTTTGACGGAATGAGCATCAAATCTGCGATTTTTTAGCAACTAATATTAGTTTTGCAGAAATATCCGCATTCCGCAAAAATGCAACAAATATCCGCAATCCGCAGAAATGATGTTTAATTTCCGCATTTCCGCACCGAAAATAGGCCGATATCCGCTATCCGCAAAACCCCAGTGCCTCCCCCCCCCCACCCTAAAAGGCAGATTTTCGTCTTGGCTGCTAAGGCAGATCATGCCTAGCTCCTATAACATATGCAGGGGTGGATCCAGCTCAATTGGGAACTGGTGCTCTCGTCTCGTCTTGTCTCGACTCTGTTTACCTTTTTCTGGGACACCCGGTATGTTTATCTTTAAAAGCAGCCTCTTTGCAGTTAGATTATTTTCCTAAGATGTTTACTCACTCCTTTCTTTTTGTGCACCTAAAAATTTCATAATTCCTGCAACAAAGTTTAAAAAGAGTACCTGCTGGCGCTGAGAGAGCCTCTATACCAGGCAAAATGGAAAATATGGCTATGAGACGTCTAATGATAGTGTTAACCATCGCATATGAGTTAATTCCCACTGTATCCTAGAAAAGAAATTGGGATTCATTGAAAGAGATTTCTTTTTACTGTACTTTTTATTCTTATTCTCAGTGGCGTAACGAAGCAACTAGGGGCCCTTAGTAATTTAGCTACGCAGGGGCCCCCTAAGGCGGCAGATAGATCAAAAAAAGTTTGCCAAATTTCCAACATCAAAACGGTGTTTTTATCGGCAAAATCAACTGGAGCTTAACACATGAAAACCTTCATAACCGGCGTCTATGGAAGTATTTTAATGAAGGCACGTTTGCACAAGAAACATATCGGGGACAGAGGCTGAAACTGAATGATTGCGAAGCGAGCTACACTTGGGGTAGCCCATCGGGAAAATTTTTTGAACCATGTTCTTTAGAATGTCAGAAAACGCATCTTTCGTTGTGTTTTCATCATCGAATTCAGAAAAAAAGGATAGTAGTCGACGACATGCTTCCCAAGGAAACATTCAAGTGTTAAGTTCAGGTATGAAACGAATTTTGGTAAAGCCATCCTCTAAAATGTTCATATTCGCTAGAAGGTAGCAAGGTATTTTTGAAAAATTTGCAATTTCCACTACTTATACCAAACTAAACTTGCAGTTAGTTCAATTCACTGCGGTGTTCAATTCACTAGAAGTCTTTGGGTCTCTTTGGAGGGACGCTAAAGAATTCTGTGTGAATTAACACGACATGCTGTTTCGCCAAAGTTACATCAGTACATTGCTGGGAATGGTAAGGGGCCCCTTGGGGGCCCCTAAAGCTCGGGGGCCCTTAGGAGTTGCTCTAACCCCAACCACCGTACGTTACGCTACTGCTTATTCTGAAGAATCCATGTGTTAGTAGCCTGAGATTAGGCTCAGCTTCCAGTAGACAAAAATGAATAGGGAAAGAAAAATCTATTCCCTTTCCCCTCCCCTCCTCTTCTCCGCAGTTTCGATACCATTCACAGTGATAAACGTTTTCATAAACATCATAGGTAAAATTTGAGTTTGAATAAAGAGTTGTGTCGTCGAAGTTTGTGGCGTATTCCTTGGTGTAATCCTTGCATTATTCTCTGACAGAACATTCAGGCAGACAAGATTAGGCAGACCTCCACCGTTTGAGAATAAAGACAAAGAGTTAGGTTAAAAGGCCATCGTGCATATATTTTCTTTGCTGAAGAAGACTCCAGCCAGAGTCAAAACGTAATATGTCGTGATTTTATAAAACTTAAGTCTTTCGTATCCTGGATGTGACCTTAATTCATTTTCAACTGGACTGTCAATTTTTCTTTCATCAGCATGTAACTGGATTGTCAAAACTTTCTCATCATCATGAAAATGGATTGTAACTGGATTGTCTTTTCATCACGAAAGCAAAAATTAAGAACTCCTTTCTTATCGTTGTTCTCATTCTAAGATTTTAGAGAAGGAATGGTAGACACGTTAAGGTCATCTCATCAAAACTTCTGCGATCTCAGAGTGGTTCGAACCTAAAATATTCCTAGGAAGCAGTTTGGGCCAGGCGCTCCCTGGTTTGGGCTATCCTATTTCCTTTCGTTATTTTCGGTTGAATGAAGTGAATTAGAAAATAACGGCCCTTTCTCTCGATGTGACCACACCCCATGATTCCTTAAAGCCTGGTTTCCATACGATCTTAACGGTCGGCGACGCGTCGCCGAGGCAGACTCAGGGACACGTCGGGGACTGTTGCGTTAAATGGAAACATTTTCTGAGTGATGTCTCCGACGTCACCGATCAGACGGGGATAGCACGGGGACGCATCGAAAGAGTTGAGATGAGCTAAAAGCCTTGTTTCCATATGATCGTAACAGTGATCGTTTCCATATGTCACCGTCTGATCGGGGACACGTCACCGATGTGTCGCAGTAGATCGCCGACGGTTACGATCATATGGAAGCCAGGAAAATAAAGAGTGTTGGTGACATTAGTCAAGAAGAACACGAAAGAGTTTTTTTTCGAGGAAGTGAATTACAACGCAAAATCAATTGCAAGATATTAAGTTAAGAAGAGGCCAACATAGCTCTTTTGTTTCGAGGAAGTGAATTACGAGCAAAAACAACTGCAAAAACTTTGTGAATCTCCAAAGATCCAGAGATTTACCAACTATAGCTTACGGTAGCATTCGGTATGTTTTGAAACTGACAATCTGAAAAAGACCACGCAGCAAGAATAGAAATGTGAGAAGGGAAGCAGAAAGATAGGTGAGCAAACTCATAACTTTATTTACCAACTAACCTATAATACATAGATAGTAATGAGGTCAGTGTAGCATGATTGTATATAGTTGTGACAAATAAAAAACACGGAAAACACATTATTCCTGTCGCTCATTTGATCTTTCGATACATGTAACTAGAATCTAATTGAAAATAGGGAAGAGATGGGTGAAAGGGATCCTATTTTTCGTAAAAGTACTTGCAATCGACCTGTGACTCTCCACGCCTTGAAGAAGTTTTTATATTTGACTATTAAGCACGCTTCCATGGAGAGCATGCAACAGTATTCCCTTACGGAAGAAACTTAACGATGCTACTTCAAAACAGTTTCCTACTGTACTGTTAAAGGTGATCTGAAGCGAAAATTTTTATTGATGCAGATGAATAGCACTGTTGAACGATGAGGATGTCATTAAAATTTTTTTGATACTTTGTTTCATCTTCGAGTTATCCATCAATTTGTACGATTGGCTGATGACGTCATTTTGTTTGCAAAAAGTACGAGAAACTATACAAGGATGACCACGTTTCCAAACGGAAATAAAGTCAACGACCTTTCCTTCAAATGAAATGCCTTTCGAAAGGTCACATTAGTTGTTGAAACAACGTTTATTGCATTGATTCTGCTCAGCTGAAATGTCTCCTAAAACTGTAACCTTCCAAAGATCAGATATAGCTTCTTTCCATATAGAATCCTAATAATTTGCAAACAAAATGACGTCATCAACTGACACTTGAAATCGCTGGAAAACTTAAAAACGAAATGAGATATAAAAAAATTTCAACAGGATTTCTTATCAATTGACAGGGCCCTTCATTTGAATCAATAAAAATTTTCGCTTCAGATCACCTTTAATAGATTCACGAACACTGCTTCGTTGAGCTGAGCTCCACAGCGTCGTAAAGCCGTAAGATGCTAAGTAAAAATACGAAGTAAAACAATTTATCTTCAAAGGAGCCAACAAAAATCGCACACAGAGGCAAAATGATTTCAGTTCGTTTCCATCGTATTTCTAGCGCATTTTCTCCACATGTGAACCAGGTTTACAAACGTCAATAAGTCGATATTAAGACTGCTATAGTTTCTTACCTACAGGTTTAATTATATTCTTCTTTCCTGGGCAATCATTTTTGGTCGCATTCTACGGATAGGTTGCATAATCACATGTCTTTCTAGTAGCTTTTCCAAACTTGTTTAAAAGATCGTGGCAAACAAATCGCAGTATCGAATCCTGCATGGTAAAAATAATTCAATTAAAAACGTACTCAACTGAATTCGATAACCCGCATGTGCTACATAAGCGGACCTGTTATAACGAGTAATAGATCTTAATTAGTAAAATAATGAATTAAAGAAGACTGAATTGCTAAAGAAGACTGAATTGCTAAATGTAGGCAGAGAATGACACCTACAGATGTATCCCACGTACATAATAGGTTAAGTTTACCCTTCATTAGCAGGGCCATAGTAACATGGAGTTTCTGGCTCATTTCCGCTAAATCATTTATCAAACGGCAAGCACGGCATGCCGAGATTGAGAATAGATATACATGCATCAAATAGGGTCAATAAACAATACATCGACCGGCTAACCCAAACAAGTTACCCAACATAATCAGTAATAGAAGAATCAATTGGCCGATTGAAATACTTCAAACGTTGTTCTGTCGTTAATGAACTAACCTGCGTTATCAGTATATTTCTTTAAGTTTTTTTTTTGTTAACTGCTTTACTCGAATCTGCCTGCTAGAAGAGCTAAATAGGGGATCCCCTGGACTTGCTAGAAGTCTCGCTCTTGATCAATAAACAAACGAGAGGGAAGAAGAAGAAAAGGGAAGAGAAAAGGGAAGGAGAGCGATCTTTTGGGAACTAAATAAACCTTTACACAAAAGTAAAGTTTGATTCAAGGCGAAACCTGCTTTCCCAAAATGAAGTACATTTCATTACTGGAAACAAGGCACTCTGTTTCCAAATCTAAACATTGCTGACAAATTTTATGGGTTGCCGTTAGGGACGCATGCCTTTGCGTCACTCCAAAGCGAGGCGAAACTGGCGAGTCAGTATTTCAATAGACTGCTGCGATTTTGTTCAAAGGTCTATTACACTTAGTAGTTGTTGAAAATGCCACAGTCGGCATGCGGAATTCTCTTTAATATATACCTCTTTAACAATAAATGAACCTTCATTGGGAAGAAGTTTGAGAATGTGATGATTTTTTGCATGGGTAAATATGCACAATATGCAACTGGTAATGATTGAAATATTCAAAGCGAAAAACAATCTAAATCCAACATTATGAAAAACATTTTTACTGAAAGAAATATTCAAGAAGTGAAGATCATTTGCGGCTGCCAAAGGAAAAGACAGCAACATACGGAATATAGAATATTCAGTACAGAGGTCATTATTTATGGTCCTCATTTCCGTGGGAAATTAAAGATCCTAACACACTAGCTGAATTCAAGAGAGAAATAGAATTATGGCATGGAAATACTTGCATCTGCAGATTATGCGAAAAATTCATTAAAGATTTAGGGTTTTGTAGGTTTTATTTGGGAAATCGTAAAGTATTTTTTAAATCATTTTGTTGGCATCAATTAGCTTATTAGCTATATGTAGATTTTCTTTCATGCCAACGTAAAAGAAACTGTTAATAATAATTATAATAATACGAATAATCTTACTGTTTTCATAGTCGCCGATTCGCCGATTACCCGATTCGCCATTTTCCCCTTTCCATATTCTTTAATAACAAAACAAAGCTTCAGTCTTTTGTTTACCAACCATACTTGAATTCAAAAGGAATATTCAAATTTGAGAAGCTCTTTTTTGTCTATCTTGTATCTACGTATCTATTGAATTGAATTGTTCGCTGCTACAAATTGAGAGAGAGAATCCGCACGAAGGAGAGCACGAAGGTGCTTCGCTTCGCATAGACTGATTGCATGTTCGTACTTATCGCTATTGATAGACTGATGGACGCTCAAACTACGACTTATGGACTTTGATACTAAAATTTGGGATGAAGTTTTCCCCTGTCGATTTCATAACTAGATTTGGAAACCATAGCAACACTGTACGAACACCAGGCAATGGCGGATGGGCCTAAGTTGCCGGCTCGAACCTCCAATGTTAAAACAGCTCAGAATTCAAGTTTACAGTGATCTTAGCCATGAACAAAAGCCACAAGTATCCATACGAATGTTTCCTCAATCCAAGAATCAACAAACCTTTCACTGTGAATCAGGAGTTCCTCAGTTTTAAGGCCAATTAGCTTCCATGAACTTCACCGCAGCATTGAGAATTTCCAACTGTCGAAGGTCACTTGCCTCGCTTCCGAGACTACATTGCAGCCTCGTTCCAAAGGGCACACGTAAACGTGTGCATCTCCGTCTCAAAAATTTATATCAAAGTCCATAAGGCCCAGATTGAGCAAAAAAGGAAATGTTGCTGTTGTTGTTATTGTTGTTGTTGTCGTTGTTGCTATTTTGCGATATCTGGGACTATGTCGTGAGGCTACGCTTAGCACTGAACATACCGCGCAGTGGGCAAGATTGGTAACCACTGGACTAACCACAGGGAAACCAGACTTATTATTGTATTTGATAAATTTTTCATTTGGTAACTTCTTATCTATTTTTATCAACTTTCCTTGACTTCAAGTTGTGCTGCGCAGCGAACTTCCACTGCCAAAGAGCGAAAAGGAAAGAAAACAAAGTTCATGCAGAGACCTTTGCGAGTTCGGTCTTGGCTTTTAAGACCTTGGGCTTTATAGTCACAAAACCGGTTAGCATGCGCATAAGAATGAATTTCCAAATGAGAAGCATCATAAAATTGGTAAATGATCTTGTTTCCCTACCAACTGACAACAAAATACCTCCACACCATAAATAAACCGAATTTCGATTCATTTTCGGCGTCCTTTGCAAACCATTTTCGGAAGAAATGAGCTGTTTAGACCACCAACCTGCATACCAACAGAACAAATGGTAATTGTGGTTATGCATTACTGGTTGCAGAATTGAAAAAGGCTCCAAAATCAGTGTATTTTCATTTCTGGTACTGTCAATCTCGGATGCAAATAGAAATAGGTCCAACCAGTTCAGGTAAATTTTGTAAATTTACGTTTGCTTTAAAATCATATCTCGTTGTTAAACATTCTACCAGGCTGGCTAAAATGAATTTCAAATGTTGATAACCAGCTGCACAGGACATTTTCATTTTCTTTTAATTCAAAAAGTTGTTGAGAGACTCCATCACACAAAGGATAAATCCGGTGATCTATTTTTCTTCTGATTGGTTTAAGAAAGAATATTGGAGATCTTGGGCAACTTTCAATGTGGATGGGATTCAAAGGATTGGCGCTGAGACTTAGCATGTTTTCAACTTTATATGTCATGTATGTTATGATATATTCTTTATTCACTTCCACCTATGTCAACTGAAGATACCGAGGGCCCAAAAAATGAATTCAGATTGAAAAATCACTAAAATTTTATTGTAACTCAGACCTTCAAATTTCTTTCTTAGCGAGTAGATAAAAGACCAAATTTTTTTCCAGGCATAGTTGATCTTTTGATTTGTTTAATTAGTAAATTTATCTCTTTTTTGGTTGCCTAATTTTAAAGCATACTACAAATATTACTATTGATTACCAGATAAATTTCTATTTGTATATCATGCTTCTAGCTTAGTCATAAATGTAAGAAAGAAATGCGAATTACAGGGTGTCGCAAAAAATATTGCTCTGTTTGTAAGGTTGCTGTGGAGGAGCTGAAAATTCAATCATCTTGAATTTTACATAGTTGCAAAGGTCAGGCTTCAACCTAGAGTTTGAGACCTCGTATGAGTCAATCAGACAAGTGGTTGCTGATTTATGGCAGGGAAAAGGCAAAATAAAAAGTAAATGGTTGCCTCAAATACAGCACGTCTGTTGTTCTCCAGCAATTTCAAAACAAAGTAAGTTTTCAAAGAAAGGGTTCTAGCATCGTATTTAAAGTTTTGCTACATCTTTCAAAGGGTTAGAAATATCTTATGTTCATAAGAGAGAACTTTCTACCTTATAAAAAATCAGGGTCTGAAAAAATGAAATGAAACTTTGATACGATCCAAGAACCTTACTTTATTTTGACATTGCCGGAGAACAACAGAAGTGGTGTTTTTGAATCACCACTAACTTTGCATTTTCCCTGCCATAAATCAGCAACACTTGTCAGATTGACTCAAACAAGGTCTTAAACTTTAAGTTGAAGCTTGATCTATGCATCTGTGCAGAAACCGAGAAAATTGAGTCTACAGCTCCTCCACAGTAGCAAAACGAACGGGACACAACTTTTGGGACACCCTGTACTTCTCTAGACTTGAAGAATACGGAAAAATCTCAATATTTTGGACCGTAGGCAAAATCAACGATGTAGCATAAAGAGTATAAATCAGAAATGGTTTTCAACATGTAATTTTATGCCTTCATGTAAAGAAAATATACACCCTACTATCTTAAAATACATTTCTATCGTTCATTGCAAAAAGAGATCAAAATCCATTTTTATCACCTGTTTGATGAATGAATTTTGGCGATTTTTGGAACTGGAGTACTTTCTCATGTAGCCTGCTAACTGAGACCCAAGTTCAAATGAAATAGTCAATTTCCTTTGAAACTGGGTCTGGTCTTTTTCCTTTGAAATTGTGTCTCGTTAACAGGCTGTTTCTTTTGAGACAGCTAGCAGTGTTAGGGCCTGTTGACTTTGAGAAAATCATCACACCTTCCAGGCTGCAAGCTGAAAGAGTCTTTGTATTTTTGGTCTCTCTACACAATCTAGACGATGTAAAAACGTCCTCTTGTGAACCAGGCTTAACTTTTTCAGTATCCCCTAACAATAGCACTTTTACCTAACTCTGGCAAGGCTAAAATACTGAAGGAGCTTGATTTAAAATTTCATCAGTTTACAAGACTTCCATACAAGGTCTTACGAAGAAAATCTTTTGAAGCAAATCCATTAAGTAACTAACCGAGTTCGACTGGGAAAGGTTTATGATCTACGTTAGACTATTTGCTGCATGGAAACAATTAGTTCACGATGATCGAGTTGCTAAATTCGACTTCACAGTCCATCAAATGCCCTACGTTTCTTCTGACTCACCCGGTATATGGAATGGAAAAGTAGCAGTTTTCTATATTGTCCTGTTGATTCTGAGACTTGATATGTTTTGTTTGACACTAACAGACAGTATGCTCTTACAGCAACTTACGACAGCTGCCTGCTGGGAGATATTACTTCTTAACCACGACTAGCACTTTCCTGTTGCCTTTTGTCTTAGCAATCATTCACCTATGTCTAGGCTCTAGGGCTAGTTATTCAGAAGGTCTCTGTATAGCGCCACAAGCTCGCTGCCAAGAGATATATACAAAACTGCTTAGTAACTAAGATGCATTGCATATGCATCTGCAGGGTGACCTAAGATAAACTTCACGAGCTATATCGCGCCTGCTTCCAGCCTGGGTCATGATCCACCGATTTTTGGGAAATGAAGGCAAAGATTGCAGAACTTCTTACCCATTAGCTGCCTAGTTATCCAGTCTGCATAGCTGTTGGTCACTTTGAGTAGAAACGATCAGCATACAACCTTTTTTCCTTAATTTTTTGCCCTTCGTTTCGATTTGTTTGACTCTGTTTTGCTTAGGCCCACATGTGAATTGAAGTGCATGTCTTAAGCAAAACAGAGCTAGACAACTCGAAACGAAGGACAAAAAATTAAGGAAGAAAGGTTGTATGCTGATCGTTTCTACTCAAAGTGACCAGCAGCTATGCAGACTGGATAACTAGGTAGCTAATGGGTAAGAAATTCTGCAATTTTTGCCTTCCTTTCCCAAAAATTCGATGCATCAGCGCCCATGCTTCCAGGAAAGCAAAAGTTACGAGCAGAAACAAGATATCCGCCTGCAGCTGAAGGGCTTCGCCATCTTTTGAGATTTGTTGGTTGGTCAGTTTAATCACTGGCGATAATGCACCGTGGTTGTAGCTCAGAAGTTAAAGTTCATTCCCTCGATGTTACTGCTCCTCTACTTCTCTTCTTTTCGTCTCAAGCCTAACCAGTGCTAGACATCAAATTCAAATGGCTCCTGCGCATCTGAACTGTTAGCTCCTCCACAGCGCTCTACTCATTTCAAAATTAAGTTTGAAACGAGGATGAAAACTGTGTAAGAGCTAACTGTCAGAGGCGCAGCAGCCATATTAAATTGATTTCTAGTGCCAGCTTGGTCCGAAGAGAACACAACAAAGAAAAGAAGTAATATCGAGGAAATGAACTTTACTTTCTAAGCTAATTCTCGGACTTTCCCGTCTTTTTCTAGTCAGGTTTTTGGATGGTGTGGAAATCCCCAATTCGAAACTTGGCTAGGATTATGAAATTCGACCAAGGACCAGAAATCGGTCATTTTGCAAACAAGAGATTTCCATAGGCAAAATAACATTTAGCTCCAAGTCATGTTTTCACGATATCTTAGCTGGGAAAAGATGACGATTATTTCACTCTAAATGAGAAATGTAGGATTCAAAATGTTCATTCATTCTCGTTTTTCAGATGGAATCACTGTTTTAAGTGATTTTGCGGCATCTAAAGAGATAACCAAGCCTATGTACAAACCAAACGATGAACGGAAAACTTTTGTTAGTAACTCTCGACTTCAAATAGCTCGTTATGATCTCCCTCGTGAACTTGTCTTTGGCTTACCGGGTAATTGAGGTAGCTAACCAGCAGGTCCACCGTTACAGCCAGAAATGATTGTCTTTGTTCTTGTTGTCCTAACGGATCCGCTAAAAATGTTGGAGTTTCTCCATTTTAGCTTGCCAGGAAGACGATGAAATCCATTTTGCTTGGAACATATACTGCTGCAATATTATGCTTTCTTGCTTTCTTTGAAACTGCATCATCTACAACAAGTAAGTGCTTATAATCTGATACGTCACCAAACAATATTTTGCAAATTCTAAAACATACTTTGAAAGAGTTGAAGTCGTTAGCCCTCCCAGCCCATTGCGAAGGGTTTTGCCAAAAGGCTAACGACATTTTTTAAAAACAAAAATATTTCAGGGGGTTCTTATTGATTTGTCGTGAAAACAAAAGGACTTCGTCAAAGACATAAAGAATATTTGAGTAGCACGCCCCTCAGTCCTATTGCTCCGCTGTGCCTTACTACTCCTGACCCTCTTATCATATATTTCTAGACTTTTATCGACCTGGACATGGAGTCCTATTGGATTGGTGGCTGACAAACCATACATGGAATTATTACAACAACTCGTACCTCGATAAACTAACCAATGAAAACAAAGACTTCAAGAAATGCCCTTTGTTTGCTGCCAACGCAGATTCATTTGAGCACACATTTACTGAAAAAGGCAGGCTGCAGTATGGTAGATACCGGGCGTACTTCATCGCTCCACAAACTGGCAACTATAAATTTTTTGCCATTTTCAACAGTAAATGTGAAGTTTATATAACAACACCACCAACTGGTCAATGGCGAGTAATCGCAAGTAATTCAGCGACTGGAGATGACTGGAACAAAAGGTTGGATCATTGGCTGTACTCATGGGGGGGGGGGGGAGGTTCTCGGCTAAGTTTCGGGTAGGGGTGTGCCGCCCACAGTTTCAAAATGTAGCTATTGGCTAGAGCAATTTTTGTGAAAGTGATACCCTTGGCTAGACTAACTTCTCCACAAAATCTTTTCCCAAAAAGTACCCTTTTTTTCTAGTTTCTCTGTCCTAGATTTACCGAAAATCTTACCCCCTTTCTCAGAGAAATCGTAGAGGAGCATGCTTACACCTGGATCCCTAGAGTTGACCAGCAGGGAAAAGTTCCCGGAGTTGGCGTTTTCTAGACAAAATTTTGCAAAATTTTCGCGTTCTCTAGACCAAACTTTTTAGAAAATTGAGTTTTTTCACAAGAATTACCAAATTTTGACATTTCTTTGACCAAAATTGTCAAAAAGCATACCCTTGCCTAGACTAAACTCGGCTAAAATTGCCAAAAAGTACACCCTTGGCTAGACTAAAAGTCCGAAAAAGTATACCCTTGCGGGCCGCATATCCCCAGGTACCTTTACTATGGAAGAACCCCCTTCCCGCATGTCTGTATTTAGGGACCCGTTGCTTACCATATCCTCTTCGGCCCTAAAGTCGAATTTATATGATATGAAAGTCATTTCATACCTTATAAAGGCAGTCTTCGTAGAAAGATTGGCATCAGCTGTTTATATTGACACAACAATCCAGAATGATTACAACCTGTGTTCCGGACCACTTGAAAAGAAAAGGACCACAGGATAAACCATTAGGGATTACAAACAAGTGAAATAGTTTCAACCAGTAATTGAAAGAGATCACAAAAGTTGCCCTGAAACAAGTAGTTCACATAGTCCCCTTGTCCCCGCGAAATGTGTTTTGAAAGAATTGACTAGTCTATCACGAAATGAGAAGGGCAAACCTACGGCCCCGTTTAAACTTTACCATTTTCAAATGACAACGGTACGAAATCATGCCTTTTTGGCCTTCCGTTTACACTGAAATGTTTTCGTGACGAGTATCAAAAGAAGACGATGTTGAGAACGGAATGATTTGAAAACGGCACAAAGCGTTTCGGTGTAAACGCTTGAAAACGGAACGATATCGTTACGGATTCCAAGAGAGATAAAGGAATAATCTGTCTCCTATTCAATCAGTAACGAAATCGTTCCGTTTTCAAGCATTTACACTGTACGCCAAAACGGCATGATTTCGTACCGTTTTCATTAGAAAGCGGCATATTGTAAACGAGGCCTAAACATCTGCCTGAAAATATTTGTTTGATTCAAGGGCTGACTGATAATTGTTTCAAGTAAATCCTAAAAGTGCGAGAATTTTAATGCCTTATGCTCGGTTTGTGATTGAAATAGAAGAGTTCGCGAGTGAGACCTTAAGGTTTATCCTTCCTCCTTCCTTATAATTTCAAACTTCTCTTCAAAACCTTCTCTCGAGTGCACAAGGCGATAGTTTGCCATACTGAGTTCAAGGCCACTTTGAGGCTTTGTTTGTTTTCAGTTGCTGGCTGAGAGTACTTCTTTTGTTTCAATCAATAATCGCTTTGAATCGTGATGCCAATCAAAAGCAACTGGCTGTATTGTACTACAAAATCGGTCTTTGTTTTCTGTCCAATGTTCTGTTTGCTCTGTCTTTCTTTTGGTGTACAGAGGATAAAGACCAGCCACCTTTCGTGATGGTACTGATATAAATCTAAGTTGTGACGCTACTTATATAAATTTCAAGCTGCTACTCACACTGGGTGACCTATCGCTCATGGTAAAATTACTCGTCTTTATTTTTTAAGACCCACAACTTGACAAAATGTCTGTAAGGGACATGCATGTTAATGAGAATTCCACAATCCTTTCTGGTCCATGATTCAATCGCTATTGAATTTAAGATTCTATCTCTGAAACTGAAAACTGCATCGAACTTTTAAATGCCAAATAAATCATGGAGCAGAAAGGAACGTAGAATTCTGGGTGCCACACAAACCACTAACAGGCAATTTCCAAATGATGAGAGATTTTACCTAGCAGAATTTCCACAGCAAAATTAGCCTTTGAACGATAGATTAACAGTTTCGTTTTGAACATAGGCCACATACTTTTTATTCCACAGCCTACTGAACTTGTCGACTTTTTTTGGCCCACCCAGTGGGTTAAAAACGTTCTTTCCGATGTAGGGTATGGACGGTAAGCTTAGAGCTGGTTCAAGGCTTCAGATACCACATAGGGGTTCTTCATTATGCATATGGAGACAAAAAAGCATTCTTCAGGCTTGGTGTAAGACTCCCAGACAAAACAGAGGTGAAACCAATCAGCAAGAATTTTTTATGGCGGTCAATGGGTATGTAAACTCATCTTTTTTATTCAATGTATCTCTAAGGCCCGTTCACACTGCACCGTTTTTGTAAAAAAAAACGGAGCGAAAGACCTCCGTTTTCGTGAAAGTGTTCACACTGATCTGCACAAAAACGCCACAAAAACGGAGGTTTTCGAAAACGCTATCGAAAGTGGATAGTCACAAAAACGGAGGTTTTTGAAAACGCTCTAGATCAATGTGAACGCACAAAAACGGAGGTGTTTGAAAACGCTCCAACATTCAACAATGAGCTTCACAAAACCGAGGCAATGTATGCACACAAAAACGGATGTTTTTCGCTGTGTTTTAGTTATCAGGCAGATCAGTGTGAACGCACAAAAACGGAAGTTTATCTCTCCGTTTTTGTACAAAAACGGAGCAATGTGAACGGCTAGCTTCGATGCAACAAAAACGGATATTAACAAAAACGGAGCAGTGTGAACGGGAACCGTGTAAATTTCAATTCTTCTTTTGAATATTGAAAGAGATTCGGATTCCTTTATGTCGGCATGTAGTGGCCTCCAGAGCCTCATCCCGAGGAACCGCACAGTTTAAGTTCTAAACCTCACTGTTTACCTCTTGGTAAACATATGTTTCCGCCATCCCTTTTCCGCCATCTACTGGGAAGATCGAAAAATTTGATCGAAATGTCCAACTTGTTGCGGATAAAATATACTTCCTGCATTGTTTGATTATATTGTCTTGAGCTTGCCTTAGCCGCCAGGCACCTGCGATGACTATAAATGCATGCCTTGTGGACATAATTCAATCATTCAAATATCTGCAGTCGCTACGAACAAAGTTGCAGTGACATGAGCAGTTAAAGAAGATTAGCAGTTCGATTTGAGAGAAAATATGCTCCCTCTTTGTCAATTCTTAACGTCGATTATGTTTAATCTATGCCTACAAAAAGTGGCAAAAAAATATTTTCATTATCGACGGAAATACTGCGATTCACACATCTTTCGATGTTCAAGACCATGAAGAACACCGTCCTTGTACCTTTAATCGATAAGCCAAAAGGTATTGGAGAAATCAACTGTTCATTCATGCTAAAGAACGCCTTTAAATGTTCCATTGCTACAAACTCCCATACATTAGCGCCTACTCTTTGTCACTTTTTTTTGAATTCGTAATCAATTAATCTACCTGATGAGTCAGAAAAAACGTGGGGCGTTTGGTTGGCTTTGACATCGCATTTAGCCACTAGATTGTCGTGAGCCAAATCCCCCCGTGCAGCCAAGCGACTAACTCGGATCATCAACCAATCCCAATCGAAATCGGTCACTTGATGGATCTTTTCTTTAATATTTTCTTCATAAGACCTTGTAAGGGAGTCTTGTGAATTGGTGAAATCTTTGGCCAAGCCCCTTTCGCATTTTATCATGGAAAGAGTTGCAGGTACACGGGGTATTATCAGTGGAGAATGAAATAGTTGGGAAATAGCATTTTCTTTCTTGGTCTTTCTTATCATAGCTTGCCCAGCATGGAAAATATGTTTGAAAGACATTGATAATTCGTGCCTCCTTGTCTTGCTACGAGGTTCCTTGGCACATCAACGCTTCGTAAATCGCAATGGGACTTCTTGCAGACAGCACTTTTTTCCTAAAACCTGATTCATACTGGCTCTTTTTGAGTCTTTAGAGTAGTGCAGAAAGACCAAAAAACAAAGGAACCAAACTCCGAGTCTTTGCATTACTGGTCTTTCTGCACGATCTGGACGACGTAAACGACCTTATGTGAACCAGGCTTAACTTTTTCAGTATCCCCAAATAATAGCACGTGCGTGTACCTGCAACTCTGGAAAGGCTAAAATGCTAAAGGAGTCTGGTTAAAGATTTCATCAGTTTGCAAGACTCCCTTTTCAAAGTCTTACGAAGAAAATCTTTTGAAAAAAATCCATTACGTAGCTAACGAAGTTCTATTTGGAAAGTTTTATGATCTACGTTAGACTCTTTGCTGCATAGAAAAAATAGTTCACTATGATCGAGTTGCTAAATTCGACTTCACAGTCCACCAAACGGCCTACGTTTTTTCTGGCTCACCCGGTAATTTGGATACTTCTCCTGGTACCTTTGTTTAATGCTGTGCATCTTCGTGCATGGCCATGGAGTAGTCAGTTTTTTCGCTCCTCATGATGACGTCCCTGTGGCGTATTACAGTAATCAGGAAAGTATAGATGGATGCGAGATATGTATTTAAATATTTCAGATGAATAAAATAATATTAACTGTTTCTAAGGAGGGTTGTTTTGCAAAACAGAGTGTGAGGCAAATCTACCTTAATCAATGATATCATGAGTCCTTAGGTGAAGAGCTGTAAGAATTATGCATCTAGGGTGTGTTTGATTGGTAATTCCAAGCCTACCAAATTCTGGAAACAGCAGACTTCGCAGAGAAGAGACAAAAACAGTTGCCAATCAAACACAAAGTTCTTCAAAGCAGCAAGCAGGTTTCAGATTTAACCTGGCGAAGACGAGGTTTCCTGTTGAAAAACACGAAGAAGAGTCTGGTTCTTGGCAACAAAGTGTAAAGCTGCAAATTGCCGTTTCAACGCGAGCAGAGTCGCCGAGAATCTCTCCAACGGCTGCAAAACCTTCCGCCTTTGGAGCAGAAGGTTCAGCAGGCCTGCCAAACCTGCCAAACCTGACGTTTTTGGAATTGGGGATTCAATCAAACACAAATTCCGAGTCTTCCAAGTTTACCGTTTTCAGAATTGGTATCAATCAAACACACGCATAGATTGATGTGGAAAATAGAGGTCCAAGTAATAAGGCTAGGGACTTTATCCTGAAGTTCATATTAATTTTTTGAAAATTTATTCATGCAGCCTTCTACAAATGGCCAGGAGTACTTGTTGAAAAAACCAACTCAATAAAATTTCCCAGCTGGGAATTATATTCGGTATCCAGGATTTACGACATGAACGCAGACGCAGACATTACCTCATCGTACCATTGCAAGTCTGGGTTATACGACAAGTCTACAAATCAGTTCTTTGGCAATAACTATAGTTTGCAATACAGTGGTTATATCAAGCCAACATACAGCAGAAGATACACATTCACAATGAATTGTGATGAATTGTGCAGTTTTGAAATAATTAACAATCATGATGGAAATAAGAAAATGGAATTCGTCATAAGGAAGTAAGTTGCTAAATTTTCTTTAGTGCTAACTTATAATAAAGACAAATCTGGGTAAGCAAAATTAATGTCAAGGAATAACCTTATCAACTGCCGAAGACCAATTGTAACTTCTTTCCATGTTTTGACATCTATAAGAGCTGTAAATTCATAAAAAATTCATATGTTAGGCCAAATGTCGTCCCAGCTTTGTAAGAGCACGCGATAAAAGGGCTAGTCTCCGCTTAGAAGTTGCGTCGACGACTATGACCTCGTGCGTTTGTGATGTCACTTCGCTCATTTAGTGGACTGAAATACGCAGCTTTCCGGAGATAAGTGGGAGAAAAGTTGGGAAAAGGTACAGAACACCAATCACAACAGTGTGATTATTTTATCAAGAGTCATACCAACCCGGACTGGTCATTTGAGGTTTAAAAATATTTTGTTGGGTGTTCTGTTGTGGCTATGTGTTTTAATCAATTCAATTGATTTTGCAGCCAGAGCTGTTCTTCACCTTGCAATCCAAAACACAGAGTACTTTCTCTGTTCTCAAACAAAGTCACACAATCAATAAGAAAAAAGATCTTTTAGTCATTCTTTTGATAGAAGCAGGTAAGTTGTAGACTTATGACGATGAGTCCCTTGTATCCCTGCGGTAAACCTTGCTCAAGAGGGGCTCACAATGAAACAGTAAAAAGCAGGCCTTACTTTCTTCAATCATCAATGGAATTATGATGGAATCACGGCTTCGAATCTCAATCCCGTGGGAGTGTTTTCAATAGACGATTATACGCCAAAGATGGCGGCGAGGAAGTTTTTACCAAGATGCTTTGCGTTCTAATTGCGAATCCTTAACGATTCTGTAGGAATTCGATTACAGAACACAGTGCATCTCGGTAAAAAGTTCCTTGCCGCCATCTTTAGCGTAATCGTCTATTCTTCAATCGAATCGAAATATCTACTCTCACATTTACACCGTAACAATAGTAATTCACAAATCTCGCAATCTGATTGGTACTGTTGGAATCGCGAAATTTGGGCCTAAATAGGGCCTGGTTTTTCAGAGTAATATTATGAGTCTCTGTTGACTGAAGCGCCATCATCAAGTCAAAGAGAGCATTGGAGTTAAAAGAAACTAAAAAGGAGATAAACAGGGCGCCAAGATGCACCCCTTTGGAAGAAACCTCGAAGACGTTGCCCATGCCTAGACCAGGGCTCAATATGCGACACATATATTTTATGGGTTGGAGAAATCGGAGGATGATTGCACTCCATTCACACTTTCGATGATGAATGCAAAGAAACATTTGTTTCGATGAGAACCTGCATCATGATGAGGAAGCTACTTCTGAGCAAAGTCAGCCATGCTTCTAAAAAGGTATGGCCAAGTCATATGAATTAAACTACTACATCTAAGCAACAAGACCTCTTCTTTACTCATGAATGGTAACTGACTTTAGGCAGCCAATAATTCTTCCCTTACAAGATGGCAATCCCCAATACATCATTTTAAGACAACCAATTAGGGCCTGCTTGCATGAACCTGTTCAGTCTTGTAATTTCCAACCTTATTTCCTTCTTCTTTCTAGTTACACAAATCCAGGTTCAGTAAACGTGCAGAGCTACCTCAGGAGCACTGAATTCTACCCAATCACAGCTTTCCTGGCAGAAGCCAATAATGGCGGGTACATGCGAGTTATCAATGATGGAAATTATGATCCCTTACTGCTCAATCTTAAGACAGGTTCGTTATAAGCACCTTTCCACCATTTCGAACCATAATGTTGTCTGTTATTGTGAGTGTATGTCTGTATTTGTGTATGCTTCCATTCCAATTCGATTGTCAGCAAAAGGCTAAATTAAATACACTATCTAAATACATACAATTAGAGAATAAACAATCTATTCCCGAATCTATTCTTTCCCTTGCTCGACTCGAAGCGGTGCGACTTTCAAATGAGATTTTTAGGCAGACATATGCATGCATTTCTTGAGATGTTTGGAGCATGTGAAGCAAATCTAAAAACATTCTACAATTGGTTCCTGCATCTTTCATTTGATGTAATGACCTCACGGGGGGGGGGGGGGATTCTCAGCTAAGTTTCGGGTAGGGGTGTGCTGCCCACAGTTCCAAAATGGAATCGTTGGCAAGACCAATTTTTGTGAAAATGATTCCTTGGCTAGATTAATCTCTCCATCAAAAGTGCCCTGAATTGGCGTTTTCTAGACAAAACTTGCCAAATTTTCTCATTTTCAGGATAAAAATTGTTTAGAAATTGAGTTGTTTTGCAGAAATTATCGAATTTTGACAGTGCTTTGACCAAAATTGCCACAAAGCATACCCTTGCCTAGACTAAACTCGACTAAAATTGCCAAAAAGTACACCCTTGGCTAGACTAGAAGTCCGAAAAAGTATACCATTGTGGGAGGCACATCCCAAGGTACCTTTACTATGGAAGAACCTCCTCTCCCCGTGAATGACTTGAACTTCAAGAACATAAGCATACGGGAAGGAATATTCTTGGGGGATGTCGTATGCAAAGTCCATTGTTTACCAACTTTTTGCCCGACTAAAAAGTCTATTATATATTGTGATCAATGTATTTAGGTGGAGAGCCCCTTGTAAAACAAGTCCGGTTGAAGGGCAACTCTCTTTGGTAGAGCTAAATATCAAATATCAAAGTTGGGGCTGGGGGCCAACCCCTTACCTCATAAGTTCGTGCTCAGCTACCTCGTTATAAGCGTTTATGGCCAGCATTTGACATCTTGATGATTTTCAGAATTCTCAAGATTTCAAGAAAGCCATTCGGTTCAAAGAGCAAGGTCTTAGGCCCCGTTCACACGAGAACGGAACGGAACGGAACGGACCAGAACGGAACGGAACTTTTTAAGGGGTGTTCACACGGCAATGGATCGATTTGAAGTGTTAATATCTTCCTCCCTAGAGATATAAATTTTCTAAGCTCGCCATTAAGTTTTTCCATTTTCATGCGTAAACAATCCTATTGTTTGGAGCCTTAGAATTACCTCATGTATAAATTGCATGAAAAAAGTCCGCAAAGTGGAACGGAACGCTTCAAAAAAGTGTTCACACGAGGGCTAAATCGTTTCGTTCCGTTTCGTTCCATTTTACGGCTCACTTTTCAGAGCCGTCCACTTTTCGGAACGGAACGGAACGGAACGGAACGGAACGTTTCTAGTCGTTCTCGTGTGAACACCTGCAAAAATTTCTTTGTTTTCTGGAACAGTTCCACATCGTTCCGTTCCGTTCCGTTCTCGTGTGAACGGGGCCAGATCTAACGGGTGAGTCAAACAAGTTTAGCGGGCTGTGGAATAAAAAGTATGCAGCCACAGCTAACTAGGGCCTTCTGATTGGTCAGTTCAACAAATCCAGTCATTTGATTGGATGAAATTCAAGCTTGCCTAAATAAATATAAATAAATAAATAAATATTTAGGAATCCAAGCTCTAGGCTATATTATTTATTTAATGAAATTTATGTATTCACGAGTTGTTACAGCCGCACGTACAAACAAACACTTTATATCTTAGCCTAAATAAAGCTGGTTTAATTGTGTCAGTGTGAATGCAATATAAGATTACTTACTTCTTAGGCCCAAAAATTAGAGAAATGTATTTAAGGGGCATCTATAGGAATGAGGATTTTTCGTTCAACATTGTTTCACGATTTACTTGCTTTTGAAGTTAAAGGGCGTGTTTCATTGGTAATTCCAAACCTACCAAATTTTGAAAACGGTAGACTTCGCAGAGACCGAAACATAGTGCCCAACCTGTAGCGTGTATGGTATGTAGACACGCTGAGTTATTGACGTAGGTCATTAGGGACTTTCAAAGGACTTTCTGTTAGGATGTGTCATTAAAATGTATTAGTGATAATTGATGTTTCCTGTTGACTATACATTTAGGTAATCACATGTTGTTTGCTTGTGAGTTCGTGGATCGTTGAGATAGAAACAAGACGCTCAAACAGTAGTGTGTTTCTAGCGAGAGTTAGGCCCTTGGGCCTAGCTTCCTCTACTCTCTCACTCTCCAATGGAAAGAACCCCAATCGTTACACTTGGTGACAGAGGGGGCATGGAGACAACGAGATGCGATTTGCAGTATATTGCGATTGAAGCTTGCCGTGTTATTGTGACGAAAGAAAGGATGTGATTTAGAGCGCACGAAGAACAAGAAAAATGAACTGACGGAAATGAAGAACGAGAGTCATAAATGTGGGAATGAGCAAGAGGATTTACGAGTTTATTATGTATACATTTTGTTGACAATTTCTGATGATCAAAAATTTGGCGCGAACGGAAGATGAATTACAGACTATTAAGCTGAGCAGCGGTGAATGATCTTGGATCTTTGGTTGATGTGTTATTGTTTCACAGAAAAAGTGGCATCCGATTGCTAGACTGTTGCGAGGACACATGACTTTGCATGGTGAATTACAAGTGATGTTTCATTGTGGCTAAGGCAACAAGAAAAGCATTTTTGGAGACACTGATTACTGATAACGGGATGATAAACTTTGATATGATGATTTGAGACTTTCAACAAAACTCAGAGCTCAAGTGTTTGCTTCTTTGCCATTGCTTCCGAGCTTTTCATGGTTGTCAAACTTTATTATTTTTTTAGACAGGAAAAAGAGAGAACTCGTCCTGTTTGTTGCAAATTAAAAGGGAGGGGATGGTGTAGCGTGTATGGTATGTAGACACGCTGAGTTATTGACGTAGGTCATTAGGGACTTTCAAAGGACTTTCTGTTAGGATGTGTCATTAAAATGTATTAGTGATAATTGATGTTTCCTGTTGACTATACATTTAGGTAATCACATGCAGGGTTGCCAACTGGCCTACTGGGAGGCCAGATTTTATAAATCTGGCCTAATTTGAAAGTATTTTGCTACGAATATTTTCATTTGGCCTCCACCTTATTTCTGGCTACCATTTGGCCTTTTCGGATTCCAAGGCATGATTCCTTTGTTTTCTTTGTAATTTTCTAAATTTTGTTGTAAAATGCGTTTTCATGAAATGAGATCTAATTACTCTTATGGTCACTGACAAAATAGATGTTAAAACAGATATAGAATATGATACCATCATCATTTTCAAGGTCTGTTTCATCCAGCATGCTTTGCACACGTGCCGGGCCCTGAAAATAAGGCCAACGTAGCATACAGTTCAATGCAACAAAGAGGCTTTTAGATAACTTAAACAATTGGTCTATTGTTCTTCAACAATGAAATTTCTTCTACTGTAAACTTGGCTAAATTTTGGCCTCCTTTGCAACCATGTTTGGCTACTGCTGACCAGTCGGGTCTGGCAACCCTGATCACATGTTGTTTGCTTGTGAGTTCGTGGATCGTTGAGATAGAAACAAGACGCTCAAACAGTAGTGTGTTTCTAGCGAGAGTTAGGCCCTTGGGCCTAGCTTCCTCTACTCTCTCACTCTCCAATGGAAAGAACCCCAATCGTTACAAACCAAACACAAAATTCTTCAAAAAAGCAGGTTTCAGATTCATCCCGGCGAAAACGAGGTTTCTAATTGAAATACACGAAAACGAGTCCGGTGCTTGGCAACAAAGGCCGAACTGACTCAATTACCATGGCAGCACGAGCAAATTCACCTCGTTTTCAGAGTTTCCTAAATCAAAACATGAATCTCTCCAAAGTCTGCCAAACCTTCCGCTTGTTGGAGTAGAAGGTTTGGCAGGCATTCCAAACCTGCCAAACCTGCCAAACCTGCCGTTTTCGGAATTTGGTAGTCAATCAAACAGAAATTCCGAGTCTTCCAAGTCTACTGTTTTCAGAATTGGCACCAATCAAACACACCCAAAATTCCATCTCGCAAACTGACAGCAGCATTACATTTGAATTTCAAATTAAAGTGAATAACCTGAGTTAAAAGATGAGATCGCATAGGTTGATAAATAGCCTATTGTATTTGACAATCCAGCTCGTGGCGAAAGAGAGCACGGCCAAAAGAAGACAATGCAAGGATTAGGTGTCTCTTTGCCCTATTTTTGGACAAGCGCATTAGATCTCAGGTCATTCACTTTAATGATGGACCAAAATGGGAAGTAGAATTACCACTATTGCTCTAATTTTTCGGGACTTTAAGAAAAATGATATTACCAAACCAAAGTTTTATATCTAAGCTAGCCTTTGACTGATAGATTAATATTCTAGTTATGAATATCGGTGACATACTTTTTATTCCTCAGCCGACAAAACATGTAAAATTTCCTTTGACTCATCCAGTATATCGACATTTTCAAATATTCTGTACCCTTGCTTCTTTAGTTTATACAAATCCATCAGGGGTGGCGCCAGAAATTTTCCGACAGGGGGGCTAAAATGACTGAAAAATGGTGTTTCCGTGAGTTATTTTGCCAAATTTCCTCCGACGAGTACCAAAGGTTTCCTCCGACGGGGGGGCTAGATGCCTCCGACGGGGGGCTGTAGCCCCCTAGCCCTCCCCTGGCGCCACCCCTGAAATCCACGTTTCATGCATTAAGGCGTTTAAATATATTTATTTCACAGATGAAACCTCCAGCACCATTCCGTCTCCAGTTACAAAGGTTATCAACCAAACGTACATAAAAGTGACACTCAAAACCCCACCTTCCTTGCCGCCAATAGAAAATTGGACATATTTACCAAAATACGACCTATTCTATCGACAAGACAGATCAGAAAATTACATCAAATTTGTATTAAATGGTAGTCTGCCTATATCGGTCAATATCACAGGACTGAGGAATTACACGAAGTACTTGTTTCATGCACGTTACTATGGCTACGCAAATAATTCTACGACTCTTAACATGATTTCTGCGGTGAAAAGTGCAACTACAGATGAAGATGGTAAGTGAAATAAATAATCTTTTACATGAAGCGTGAATAAAGTCTTTCTTAATTTCATTTTAGCCTTAGATTGATTACATAAGCCTCTGTTTCTGCATTGAGCTGAATGGTCGTTATGCCTTCAAACTTTTTTCTAAGTTTGAAACGAGGATGAACGCTGTATAGGAGCTAACTGTTCAGACCGGCAGGAGCCATTTGAATTTGATTTCTGGCACAGGTTAGATGGTTAGGCTTGGCCCGAAGAGAAACCTGCAAGGAAAAGCAGTGATATCGAGGTAATGAACTTTAATCTATGAGCAACAAACATGGTGCATTATCACCCATGCGCAAACAATTGATTTCCAGTCCGCTCGGAAAATTTGACTGCGTGGAAATCAGCCTTAAACGCTAAACAGTTAACCGTCTGCATGAAAGAAATTTTATGGCTAACTAGTCCGGCAAGGAATGAAAACAATGAGGACTGGAAAGGAAGCCCCGTAAGCTTTGTAGCTAGTTCACTCACTGTAGATGCAAAAATTGTCTTTAAGAGAGATAAGGTAATCTTTTAACCCTATCTGACCTGGGGGGGGCGGATTCCGCCCCCCCTCGTACATTTTCATTTATACGTTTTTCCGTGTTTGCTGGATGCCTCTGAGATTTAGCAAGTTTAACTTTCTATCATATAGCAATCAAACTGTAACAATTCTGGTGTTCTATTTTTAGCCTTGTCTCCATGGTAACCAAGTTTTCATGCCACACTCTGTGAAAAATATACATTGTATCTCTCTTAATCCTTTTTAATTGGTCCAATTAAGTCCATACTATGAATTTACATCTATTTTGATCTATATATTTCATTTCTTTGCGAAAAGTAAAGTTTTACGACCTTTTAACACACTTTCATTTTTATGACGTCATATGACATCATAATGTTAATTGTGCTCTAGCAACAACAACAACAATGCTAATCAAACTATTGTTTCAAAAATTCATTGTTTAAATAATGAACAACCTTTGTGCCAAATTTGGTTGCATTATCTCAAGCAACAGCAAAGATAAACAGGGGGGGGCGGAATCCGCCCCCCCCCCAGGCATTGAGTGTTTCAAATCACCCAGGTCAGATAGGGTTAAAGAAGAAAGGTGCAGCTAACGTATGCCACATAATTTCAATTCATTCACTTCAAATTCCGAGCAATGAATGTTTAAATCACACAGGCAAGCCTTGCTCAAAGTATGAAATTCGAAAAGGCTTTAGATTAGATCTATAATCGCAAAACAGCAGCAACACTTTCCCGTTATTCGTAATATTTGTACCGAATGTAATGCGAAGAAATACTAATACTCCAATTTGTATCACAAACATTAGATCTGGCATACTACTAGTTTCATGTCATCTTCGGGTGTATTACCTGTTTCAAAATATTCCTTAGTGTTAATCATCTGAGTCATCCGCTGTAATGATGTCTTCTTTCTGAGACGCTCGGTCGAGTTATCCTTTCCATCGAATTTCCTTTATATTTAGTTATCAATGTGAGTGGTCGTCCTTGCTAAAACTCAATAAAATCATGTCCTTTTCAGCTATGGCAGCCACAGGATATTAAAATATAGTTGTAGCAAGTTCTTTTCTACTTGTGGTAAAAATAGTTAATCAATCTTTTGATTCGTATTCATTTAGTTCCAGGAAAACCACCAACGAGTATTTCTGGCCAGAGCGCAAGCTCTACGAGTATCAAGATCACCTGGGGAGCGGTCCCTTCCGATTTTCAGTATGGCATAATACGACAATATAACGTCTACTTCAAGCAGTCATCGAAGGTAACATGGGAAAAACAAGAAGCTACAGCTTCCCAGACTCATCATACGATTACAGACTTACAGTACTGGACGTATTATGATGTGAAGATATCTGCTTCCACGACTGCCGGTGAAGGATCTGTTAGCAACGCTGTGACCGTTAGAACTGCTGAGCACTGTAAGTTAAGGCGGTTTGCACGATTATATTCAAGTAAAATTTGCTTCATATTTTATGTAATCACATAAGGTGATAGTGTAAACGGACTTCACAAGTTTCTTGAAGCTATGTGAGGCAACGAAAATTAATCCCTTCAATCTGCGCCATCACAGATTGTTCACTTCAAATTTTTCATATGATCATGTAAACCGGAAGTTTTTTGTCGAAAATTTTCTTGAACTTTTAAAAAGAAGAAAAACGCTGTAATGCTGAAAATATTGAAGATTTCGGAAGAGTCCAACGGCGGAATTATTGTTCCTTTGAAGCCGTTCAGTTCAAAGAAATAGATCACAAAAATTTCATCAAGCTTCTTACAGATTGAAGTCTATGCGTCAATTAAATCAACTGTTGATATTATGTTACAAATCTGTCCCTTTTTTTGCATCAAATTGTAAAAAATGCATCCTCAGAACATTATTTCATCACTATTATTTTGCCAACAGTTCCGACAGCTGCTCCACCTTTTTTTGGGGCATATGATGTTACTGATGCAACAATCGTTCTCAAATGGAATGAGATACCAACGGAATACAGACATGGCATTATAACAGGGTACAGCATTAAGGTCAAGAAAAAAGGCACTCAGATTTGGAAAGAGACCACGATTTCCAAAGGCAAAACTACATGGACCGTAGATACTCTTATCCGAAGTACCAAATACGAACTAAAGATTGCAGGAGAGACTGCCGTTGGAATTGGAAGCTATAGCGATGTCATCGTTGTCAAAACAGAGGGTAGGTATTATTTTAGCCTTGGGCATTATTTCCATAATCCGTTGGAATTTCCATAACAATAAATTTCTGAAATAATTAGCCAGTTAGCAACGTTGTTGTCGTTGTTGGAGCAAGATTATCCTTATGATGTCATATGACGTCATACAAATGAAAGCACATCAAAAGGTCATGAAAGTTTACTTTTTTGTAAAATTTGAAATATATGGATCAAAATATTTGTAAATTCATAGTCTAGACTTAAATGGACCATTTAAACAAGATTATAAGGGATAAAAGGTGTGTCTTTCGCAGAGTGTGGCATGACAGCTTGGCTGCCATGGAGACAAGGCTAAACATAAAATGCCAACATTGTTGTTGTATGCTAGAAAGTTAAAGTTACTAAGTATCAGAGGCATTCAGCATACACGGAAAAGCGTATGTACAAGTAGTCGCGGAATGCGTCCCCTCAGGTCAGATAGAGCTAAAGTTACATATACCTTAGTCCCTTCAAATTTCGCCTGCCTTTAATTTTCGCCCCGGAGGGGGGCGAAAATCAAAGGGGGCGAATTGTGGAAATATTTAGCGAGGCGAAAATTAGAGGGAGCGGAAAATTAAAGGGAGATTAAAAAGTCTATTTTCTATAAAAGAACTTTAGTTTTGATTCTAATACGAAATGCAAGACGTGCGTTACTCTTCGATTATAATTATATAGCCCTCCCCTGTGTCTGAGGGAAGATTTTGTTGTTCTAGTTCCACCATATTCTCTTCTTCAGGGCCACATTCACCCAAATCATCACCATCATCATCATCATCATCATCATCATCATCATCATCATCATCATCATCATCATCATCATCATCATCATCATCATCATCATCATCATCATCATCATCATCATCATCATCATCATCATCATCATCATCATCATCATCATCAGCCATATTCTATCTTTGGCTTCAAATTGGGCAGAAGATACTGTTATATTCTCTAGCTCAATATAGTACTAGTCGACAAACTCTTTCAATCGGCTGCAGAGGGAGATGTTGGTGCCTAATTTTTCTTGCCAATTAGAGCAATTGGTAGTTCGAGTGCACCTTTAAGAAGTGGTGATCTTCTATACTTGTTGTCTAGAACATGACCTTCTGAAGCTCCTCTGTTGTTCAAGAAAACGCTACAAAAGCGACGTATTTCTCTTGGTATTTGACCTTCAACATCCGAGGCTCTAATTTTACACCGTAACGGATTAGGCCAATACTTTGAAATTTGCAGGGTGGGGGCGAAAATTAAAGGGAGCGAAACCTATGCACACAGGAGAGCGAAAATTAAAGGGGCTAAAATTAAAGGGAGCCAAAATTGAAGGCAGGTGAAATTTGAAAGGACTAAGGTAGTCAAAGAGTCTTGTATCTCTACAGGGTGAGGCAAGAAAGTAAAAATGTTTGGCGCAACCTCATCAACAGGGCCTTTTATCATATTTGATATGAAAAGAGAGATGAAAAGGCCATTGGAACGAGGTTGTGTTTGGCGTACTGATGAATATAAAGTACGTGACTGGCTGATATTCTAAACCAAAACGTTTATCTCTCAATCAAGGGCTAACGTAGATGAGAACATTGTTTGGCACTCCATGGGCGGTAGGAGACTTCTGTGTTAGCCTAAAAATGCTTAAATCGCTTTATTGTCTTGGCCTTGGCCTAGGTTGGCGCCGCTGATTCTGCACTATGCCTCGATATGGGTTTCAGGGAAGCCTCCAAACGCGAAAACGAGAAGGAAAAGGGAATTCCCCCAGGACTACATGCGCATGCGTAGAATCAATGCAACATTGCAGTGCTAAGGCCAAATTTGTGGCATGCATATCAGTTGAAATATTTGGGTAAAGACAATGAAGCAAAAAGAGACACCCACATCATCGTACGTTTAAATGAATATATTTCTTTATGAGGCAATTTATGCATTCTTAGGCTAACACAGCAGTCTCCTACCGCCCATGGGCACTCATCTTTTGGAAAAAGAAATTAGAAAGTGCTGTCAAGGAGTTTTTGAAGGAACGAAAACTTCACATTCCATTCTGGTTAAAGAGTAACTTGCGATTAACACTTAAATTCCATTTCTGAAGCAGAATAATTGTCAAGGGGCAAATCACTCCAAAAATCTCGTACACTCTTGCAAGAAATCTTTAAAAAATCTTCGAGGATCCCAAAGAAAATCCTAAACTCTTTTTTCAAAACCCAGAAAATTCCAGATTTTTACACCCAGAAGTAATACAAATCCTGAAAAAGTCTTTCGAAATTATGTGGCAATCTCACAAATCATTCAATTTGTCAAAAATATTGCAAGATCTTCAAAAATCTTGCAAAAGCTTCTAAACTCTCTTACCAGATCTAGAAAATGTTTGAAAACCTCGAGAATTTGAAAATCTCGAGAATCTAAGAATCTGAAAAAGTCTTAGAAATCTAGAAAAAGCTTTGAAAGTCCTTGAAAAGATCTGAAAAATCTTTGAAAAATATGAAAGATTTGTAAAATCCCAAAATCTTGCACACTATTTTTGGACTGATTAGCCTGTAGAGTATGGGTTCTCCGAAGAAAGACTCAGTAAATAACAACTCCTTTCTCTGACGCTCAAATCATCAACTGAACTTAGATTGCAATAACATGTCATAATATGTGTTCATGACAAAGCATATTGTGCCTTGGCATACAATCAAAGAATATTTATATTGTCAAAGGGTTTGCCGCAAGGGCACAACACCATCCCCCCTATTAAGCCTTAGTGGGACACGAAGTCTCCAAACCTCAAAGGTGGTTGAATTGTCTGCCTCAATCTGGCCGGGCGTCTAACAGGAAAATTCTGGTTTTGTGGTTCCTCCCCTGGGGTGTGGATAATTTCCATTTCCTCTGCTTCCCTGACCGGAAAAAAAGGGTTCCCCCAAGTTGAATGGAATTGTGCAAGGCTTCACATTATTGTGGTGTGCAACAATGTCTTTCCCTTCTTTCGAGCGTAATTTGTAGTTGACCCCTTGGTGACTGACAATTTGATAGGGTCCAATCCACCTCCTCCCAAACTTCCAAGCTTTAGGACGGCGCAACCATACTGAGCGACCAACAGCCAATGGTGTCCAGTTACTATTCTTTGTGCCATCTGTCTTTCTTTGACTAGCTCTGCTGTGCTCTAACTGTTTTCTAGCAAGCTCTGTGATGGATTTTAAATTGCTACGGACTGACTCTGAATACTCATGCTGACTACTAGGGTTGGTTAAAGGCAATCCTAAATCTATTTCTAGTGGAGTTCTGGCGAGGCGACCAAAAACTATCTGATATGGACTATAACCTGTTGATGCATGCGTACTAGTGTTATAGGCATATGCTACCAAATCTACCCAACGATCCCAATCATGCTGATGTTGGGAAACATAAGCAGTCAGCATGTCTTGCAAGGTGCGGTTTTGGCGTTCCACAAGCCCATCACACTGGGGATGGTAAGCTGTGGTACGGGATTTATGCATACCCATGAGACCACATATTTCATGCATTAGATTACTTTCAAAATTTCTGCCTTGATCAGAGTGAATAACTGTAGGTGGCCCAAATCTGCTAAAAACTTTGGAAACTAGAATTTCCGCGACAGTCCTCGCTTTTTGGTCCTTGGTCGGAAATATTTCGCACCATTTGGAAAAATGGTCCATAACAACAAGTAAATGACGATTACCCTGTGTAGTTTCTGCTAATGGTCCCATGTAGTCCATGGCCCAAAAGACAAATGGCTCACTGACATCAATTGATTGTAATGGGGCTTTCTTATGATGTGGATCAAGTTTGGTTTGAGCACAAATTTGGCAAGATTGTATGAAGCTGGTTATGTTAGCATTCATTTCTGGCCAGTAATACCGCTCCTTAGACCGTTGCAAAGTTCGTTTTAAGCCTAAATGACCAGCAAATGGACTACAATGGAGGCCTTGCAGAACAGAGCTGACAAGACTTTTGGGTATTACAAATGCATATTGTGGTAATGATTTATCGACAGACAAACTTTTCACAAGAAGTCCATTGACAATGTACAAATGGTCCCAACAATGCCAAAATTTCCTTAAAACTGGATCTTTAGCCCAAGCGAAAAAAGGAGGTTTGGGCATATCAGCTGTTTTTAATTCAATGATTTTTGCTATATTGGGGTCATTCCGTTGAGCCTGTTGGAGGTTATAGCCTGGTATCACAGTTGTTGTGCAACTAGAAATGGGCACATTCTGCTTAGGAGGAGTTTGCAAGCATGCGTCTTGTGGCAACGGGAGTCTAGAAAGCGCATCTGCATTCTTATTGTTACTGCCTGGACGGTGTTTCACTGTAAAACAATATTCTTGCAGTGCCATAACCCACCTGGCTAGTCGCCCTTTTGGCTCAACTGAATGGAGCCACTGCAAAGCACTATGATCGGTGACCAATGTGAATTCCTTACCTAGTAGGTAAACACGAAAGTGATCAATAGCAAAAATCATCGCTAAAGCCTCCTTTTCAGTAGCTGAATATGCTTTTTCACGATCTGATAAAGAGCGGCTGGCATATGAAATCACCCTTTCCTGGCCTTGGTCATCTGTCTGAGTAAGAACAGCACCAAGTCCGAGATCAGAAGCATCTGTTTGGAGAATAAAATGCCTTTCAAAGTCGGGGTAAGCAAGAACGGGGGCACTGCAAAGTCGATTTTTTAGCTCCTGAAATGCCCCTTCGTGTTGGTCGAGCCACGTAAATTTAGTGCCCTTTTTTGTCAATGCAACAAGCGGGGCTGATACCATGGCAAACCTGGGAATGAAATTCCGGTAATACCCTGCTAGGCCGAGAAAAGATCTGACTTGTTCAACAGTTTTTGGAGGGTCTAATGCAGCGACAGCCTTGATTTTACCTGGATCAGTTTGAACTCCTTTCGCAGAAACAACGTGGCCTAAATAAGTGACTTCATGTGCCCCAAAACAACATTTAGATGCCTTGACACGTAAATTATGCTTCCGAAAGCGGTCAAGGACTAATTGAAGCCTTTCACAATGCTGTGTGATGCTGGTGGACGGAATGATGATATCGTCGAAATAACATAAGCATGTATCATATTTGAGACCTGACAACACGATTTGAATGCCCCTGTGAAATGTGGCACACCCATTAGAAACCCCAAAGGGCATCCTTAAGAATTCCCATAGACCATCTGGGGTGCTGAAAGCTGTCTTCTCGCAATCTTCGGGAGACATACTTACTTGCCAATACCCAGATCTGAGATCTAAAGTGCTAAATATGTTGGAGCCCTGGAGAGAATCTAGGAGATCATCGATACGAGGCAGAGGATGGGCGTCTTTTTTGGTGACTTTATTAAGCTTCCTATAATCGACGCAAAATCGAAACTTACCATCCTTCTTCTTCACCAAAACAATGGGGGACGCCCACGGAGAGATACTTTCCTGGATGACCCCTTGCTCAAGCATTTCGTGAATTTGCCTATTAACCTCTTCTCTATATGCATAAGGCAAACGCCTAGGGTACTGCTGTATTGGGGTGGCATCCCCAGTGTCTATTTTATGAGTGATGACATCGGTATGGCCTAAGCTGTCATGAAAAACATCTGAATACTTTAAGAGTGTTTGTAGAAGTATTTGACGGTCATCTTGCTTTAAAGAGGGGCTTAATGCTGCCTCAAGTTCAACTTTGATTTGGTTTTGGCTAAAATTAGTACAAGCAACACTTGGACCATTATTGCTACCAGTATGATTTGCAGTGGATGGCTCATCCAAGTTAGGCAATAGAGTATCAATTAGGGGGCAATACTCACCTATTTGTTGTCCAGCCTGCAGCTGAATATCACAGTTAGAAGTATTCATAATGCGAAGAAAAACATTTCTACCTTCTGCCTGACTAACTGAATACGCAACTAGGACATGGGGTGAGATGGAGTCTTTCTGAACAGGGGTGACCATTCCTAATTGATCTGCAAAACTCTTGGGAATTTGGGCACAGATAACAGCTTCGGTTCTACCTGGCAAACAAACACTATTACACAAAGAAATAGGAACAGGACTCTTGGATGTGCACTGTGAGAATACACCAGAAACATTGTGATTGTCAAGCTCAGTAATCTTGCTAGTCCAGTCAGGTTGAGGAGGTTGAGAAGGGCAAACAGAATCCCTATCCCTAGGAGTAAGGGGCGTTCTGCCATGGCAACCAACAAGAACGTATACACCATTGTGTTCCCTGGTTAAGGCCAACCCGTTGGATGTCAAAAAGTCCCACCCAAGAACACATTCCAATGGTGAAAATAAGTTGTTTGAAATTAAAAATTTACCAGCGTAAACAAAATCACCATTGCCAGGGAAAGTGAGGTTAGCCTGCACAATACCGTCAACCGCCAAAGGAAGGCCATTGATACCAATACATTGTTGTGAAGTGTTGTTCAAAACAGGCCTAGGCCGTATCTTTTGCAACACTTCTCGAGATAAGAACGAGGTCATGGACCCAGTATCTATCAAAGCCGAAAGTTTCAAATCGCCAAAATTACAAGAAATGACTGGCTGGTTGGGGACTCGAAACGAGGCAGTACAAGACCCAGCAGAGAAAACTTGGGGGTGACCTTCAACCCAGCCATTTATCGAGGCACCCCTTTGAAGTTTAAAGACTTACCAGTTACAGTTGATTGAGGTTGGCGAGTGAAATTATTTGCACATTGGTGTTGTGTGTGCCCCCAGCCGAAGCAAAGTTCACATTGCAGGTCGTACGGGCAAGAATTCGCAAAATGACCAAGTCCATTACAATTGAGACATCGACGCTGTTTGCGGTTGTTGTCACTTGGTGGACGTGGCTGGAATCGGTCACGTGATGTGACGGCTTTTGGCCCATTACGGGGGCTGGATTCTTGAGGCGGTGGCTGAGCTTGTGAGGCCACGGGTTTTAGGAGAAATTTGGAGGTAAATAAAATTATTATGACATGAAGAATATACATTACCTTGCCTCCTTCTTGTGTTTGTCTTTCTCTTTACCTTCTGGGGCAGCAAATAAGCTTCTTTCAGGTCCAAAATAACAGTGAGAGAGTGCAGTTAGGCCCTCGGTCATGTCAACCGCCACTGCACTCAAAAGGGTCAAATTACAAATCGTCACAATCGATTTTAGCTCCTTCGTAGCTTACGAAATTTTAATTACGAAGGAGCTAAAATCGATTGTGACGATTTGTAATTTGACCCTTTTGAGTGCAGTGGCGGTTGACATGACCGAGGGCCTAACTGCACTCTCTCACTGTTATTTTGGACCTGAAAGAAGCTTATTTGCTGCCCCAGAAGGTAAAGAGAAAGACAAACACAAGAAGGAGGCAAGGTAATGTATATTCTTCATGTCATAATAATTTTATTTACCTCCAAATTTCTCCTAAAACCCGTGGTGAGGCGGACAAAGCGGCTTCAAGTTTCGTCTGGCGGTCTGTCAAAGCCGTTACGGCAGCTGTTAATTGCGTCAGCGATTGCTGAAGGTGATCAGAACCATCAGAGCCAATATTCTTAATAGCATCGTGATTGGCTTTTGCGGCAAAAACAGTTGTCTTGTCTTCAGGGCGGTGTACCGCGCGAAAGCGTTTTACAAAGTTAATCATTTCCTTTAACGAGGGTGTTGGATTTGATTCAAGAAGTTTCAGGCGGAGGCCCTCAGGCAGGCCTCGCATGAATTGTCTGGCAAGCAAAACTTCACGGGCAGAATCTCCTAGCGAAGGATCAGCTTTAGTGAGCGACTCTTGTAAACTCCATAGAAATAAAGCAGGATCTTCTTCAGGTCGCAAATGACGATGTTCAAATTCTGCGAAGTATTTCTCTCGGTCGACCTCGGGGCACAAAGCTTTTTGAAGATTGGCTTTGAGATGGGCGTAAGTGTCTTTCGCCTCATCTGATAGGGCATAAAAGTATGTGGCAGCTGGTCCTCGGAGAAACGCTGGTAAGACTTGCAGCTTTTTCTCGTCGTTCCATGAATTGGCGGTGGCGCAACATTCAAATTGACGTAGCCAAGAGACAATATCACCAGTCTCAAACTTCTCCGGGTTGATGCATGAAGTTGTCATTGAAGAACTGGTACACTTCTTCGTTACCTCTGTCACCAAATGTAGAGTATGGGTTCTCCGAAGAAAGACTCAGTAAATAACAACTCCTTTCTCTGACGCTCAAATCATCAACTGAACTTAGATTGCAATAACATGTCATAATATGTGTTCATGACAAAGCATATTGTGCCTTGGCATACAATCAAAGAATATCTATATTGTCAAAGGGTTTGCCGCAAGGGCACAACAAGCCCTTTGGAACATGTATTTAAATGGAACGTAAACCATGGAATGCTACATAACATTGAATTTGCGCCTCGTTTCCTTGCAAAAGCCTCACATGCATTTTTCTAATTTCTGGGTATTTGGGTCTACTTGTTGGGGAGATGAGATATGCTTTGTCCGAGGAAATTTAAGTGTCCCCGTGCAGTGGGTTAAAGCTCATGCGCAGTAGCGTTTTGGAGTTGAAGCTCGGGGGGACACATTAGTTCCACTGCACGGAGGGACACATTAGTTTCCTCGGCAAAAGCGATCTCGTCTCCCCAACAACTACGAGGTGAGTGCTCTCAGCAAACAAATTTTCACATTCAAATTAGCCTTTCACTAATAGATTAGAATTATAGTTTTGAGTATCGGCAACGTTCGTGTTATTTCATAACCCGCCAAACGTGTTTACTTTTTGACTTAAAGGTGATCTGAAGCGAAAATTTTTATTGATGCAAATGAAGGGCCCTGTCGATTGATAAGAAATCCTGTTGAAATTTTTTTGATATCTCATTTCGTTTTTAAGTTATCCAATGATTTTAAGTGTCAGTTGATGACGTAATTTTGTTTGCAAATTATTAGGATTCGATATGGAAAGAAGCTGTATCTGATCTTTGAAAGGTTACAGTTTTAGGAGACATTTCAGCTGAGCGGAATAAATGCAATAAACATTATTTCATCAACTGATGTGACCTTTAGAAAGGCATTTCATTTGAAGGAAAGGTCGTTGACTTTATTTCTCTTTGGAAACATGGTCAACCTTGTATACTTTCTCTTACGTTTTGCAAACAAAATGACATCATCAGCCAATCGTACAAATTAGTGGATAACTCGAAGATGAAACAAAGTATCAAAAAAGTTTTAACGACATTCTTCATCGTTCAACAGTGCTATTCATGTGCATCAATAAAAATTTTCGCTTCAGATCACCTTTAACTGACGAATGAATTTCTCACCTCGTAAAGCGTCTCATAAACGAGTAACCTATTCTTATCTTGTTCTGCAGTTGGACTGTTGACCGAAGTAAAGCCAACAACATACTTTACTAGCCTGGATTTCACCGACAAAGTCCTCACCAAGCATATATCGAAGACAACACAAGTAACTGCAATAGAACAATGCTTCAGGGCCTGTCTCGACTGCATTAAGCCAAATTCAGGATGTAGCTGCTCATCGTTCAACATAAAACGTCCTTCTTCATCTTTAACTTCGTTCACGTGTGAAATAAATGCTTCAGACCATGACGCTTGTCCTCTCGATTTTATCAAAGAATCTGGATATCAGTACTACCAGATCCTGTGAGATTCCATGGAAATCAAAATGGCAGAGTCCAGGACAATGACTTTTTATTGCCTTATCTGCTTTTATTCTGTATACGGTATATACTTTTAATGATTTGTAAATATTCCATCCACTATTTTCTTATACAAAATGTATAGAAATATATATATGTATTTTAATTTTTCAATGTTAGAACTAATTGGCTAACTACTTTTAGCTGTCTTTTCAGTGCAATCCAAAAATAAATAAATTAATGATAACAATAGTAATATAATGATTGATGACAAGAAACTGAAAAGAAACTTTGGAATGATATTGGGATTAGTCTACCATTTTCAAGATTACAATCTTAAAAGCAGATCAAAACGTAATTTTGCTACTCTTGCAACACCTGCTAAATAAGCTTTCTCAGCATAACTCTTGGTGTATTTTATATTGCCAACATATATAGGTGTAAGTTTTAATCAATTTCTTTTCAGTTATAATATCATGATACAGGCAATACAGGCTACAGTGTAAAAATAATGGAAAATGAATAAAATGAACAAAAGTTTAATAATAATGAAATTAATTGCAACAGTAATTTAGATAATGCAAATTAATGAGAACATGATAATGCAAATTAATGAGAAAATGAATGAATATACAGCATACACAATGTTAGAAACTGCTGTTATCAATGTTTGTCCTCTAATAGTGAAACGTACCTGCTACCATGGAGGAGTCCCATTTTCAACAATTTTTACTCAGCTTTTATGCATACATGAGATTCCAACTCACACTTTGAGACCTTGCATCTCCATATCAGTTGTGCTGTGAGTTAGCTGAGCTGGTCGCTTAAACAAGCCAGATTTCCAGAAGCGGCTAAAACAGAGTCAATGAATAGATTCAGATAATCTTTTCATGTGCACAATGACGAAGATGAGGCCAGGTTAGGGAGCTGCTATAAAGATTGGAACAGAGGGGGAGTGGAAGGGATTTCAAAATTCATTTAAAAACTATGTAGCCCAATGCAAGAAACTGTTTACATAGCTCCTTAACATCTACAAAATGATTTGATGACCTGAGGGCTTCAAAATGAACTCTGTGGTTCAGAAACTTCTTTAAGAAAACCTTTTGCACTATACATCTGTCAGTACCATATTTATGGGACTGGCAGAATGTTTTGAGAAGGCAGGGTAGAACCTGCAGATACCACTGTTTTAGAAATTGCAGTGGGGAATGATATCAGTGATCAACAGAATAGTAGAAAAAATGCTGGCAGTGTTTAAAGCAATTGTAAATAATGATAACAAATCCAGAAACAAATAGTTTCATGGCCCATGTTTATCACTTGAAGTAGTTTGTTAGCCCAACATGTTCCATCTGACAATTTTGTTGACCCTATCAAATCCCTCCCACTCCCCTCTGTTCCATACTTTATGACAGCTCCCTTATCCTCTGTTCTCTTTAAACTGACAACCCAATTTTGCACCCAAACATTACAATCTTTAAGGCCATATAAAATAAATCAATAGATTCTCATCACTAAGTTTCGAAAAGTTGCGCGAGGCGGGAGGTTTATATTTTATATTTTATATATAAAACTTTTTGGTTGATCTTGCACAATCTACGAGGGAGGTATGATTTTCTCGTAGAATTTGTTGTCTGGGCTTGTAATATGCTTGTAACTGCATTCTGCTGCTTCTTTGTTGACTGCTTATCGCGTTTATAAAAAACCTAAACAGACGCGCAGGATATCTGCAAATTATCTGCAGATATTAACTGCAAATCATCAACGGGACATTGACAAGTATGAAGGCACGGAAGCCCCTGACAGCTGGTCAAATCGTCTGTTAAGGGGCAAAATATCAAAGTAAGCTTGTTTCTTACGGCGTTTGATTGAGTTTTCAGGCAATAATAGGCCATATAAAATATAAAACGTATCACAAATCTTGCAAACGACGGGCGGGCGGCACTTTTATAATTTGTAAATAAGATATAAAAAATTTAGACATGGGATACATTTCCCATGCAAGCGGTGATGAGAATCTATTAATTTATTTTATGTGGCCTAACAATAGTCAACAGGAGGTGAAAATATACTGTAAACTTAGTCATCGCTGCCAAAATTGATGCTGGAACATCTATAACGTTATGATGTTTAATGCCAAAATTTCTCCAGCAAAGCCAGTGGTTAATTTAAGAGACCAAGTGGGGGCAACTGCCTCCTTCACAATTGAAAACTAGGCTTGGAGCCCCTTTTTGCAAGAAGTGCACCCTTCCCAGACTGCTAACTATGTCATGTGCGCAGAAGATCTTCCGCGCGCAATTCCAGGAAGAACAATAGTTAATAGTTTAAGACAATGGCTAAGTGCACATACGTGCACTTTGCTAAGTCATCAGTCTGGCACCCTTCATGGTGACTCCATGACATTCTGTTTTAAATCTTTTTATCAGAATGTTGGGCAAACGTAAAAGTCAAGACTCTTTTTAGTAGAAAAAACCGAATGAATTTTTTCAGTCTAGAGTCCAAAACTTAAGTTTGCTTCTGGCGTGTGCTTACTTTCCAATTTGTACTTTCAGAGACTTTCCGGCGCCCTCTCTGCAGGCTGTCTTGCCTTCAGCTTCGAGCAGGATCTGGATCCACCCCTGAACAAAACTATTTGAAATTAGAGGTTTGAAATTTGCAATCATAAAGAAAATGTGTCCGTCCATCAACTTGATGATCAGGAAGTACTCCCCTTTTAACGAAAAAGTGCTGCTAACAAAGTGTCTTGTCCCTCTAGTTTCTCTAGTTTAAGCATGTGTTGTGGGGTAAAAGGTGTTGATCGTGTCCACAATACCTGGCCTAAGTGTTCCTAAATGAATTTTGTGTTACCTTTCTAGTCTTCAATGCACTGTTCATCTTCTCTGTCTTGATTTGGAGTTGAAGGCTTCCTCTCGACAATTTCAAATGGGCCTAAAGTTCAAACTGTACCGCGCGCTCTAAAACTTATGACCTGAGAACTAGTTCCCAGATCGACGCGGCCTCCCAATGACTCTTCCTGAAAGTTTTCTTGACAGATCTCTGTGACACAGACATAGTGAAAAATTGTCTTGATCTCTTTCGGACGGAAAAGTTTCGGCAAAAAAACTTCGGACAGATAAACTTCCCAACAAATTTTCGGGGATTTTGAACAAACAACTTTCGGCCAGACAAACAAGTTAAAAAACAAGGATGATACCAAGATATATGTTAAAACTAATTGTGATTCTATCATAAATTCCAACTTACAATATGGTGATCATCACATCTGCAGGTGCAGACAAGGACATTTAAATATAATTTTCGCTAGATTGAACAATGGTAAAAGCAGCTGTGCTTTTTGCAGCATGCTTCAAAACCAGGCAGCACTAAAATGAGCTAAATGGATCAATTCAAATACAAATCAACTGATCAGCTATGTCTCAAAGAAATTTTGCTTTTTATTTGCTTGCCAAAATAGGAACTCTGAAGATTGGCCTTAATGACAGAATTATGGTGATTTTTCAAACAGGAGTAGTTTTTCCTGGGACACTCCCTATAAGTTCTAGAGATATTTTCAGTATTTTTCAATTTTTAGTTTTAACTACTTTCAGTTTTCTCGATATCATTGTGTTTCTTATTTCTGATGAGCCGCGAATACTTTGACCGGTGCGATTTCTTCCTTCGCTTTTTCTGCTTACCTTCATGGCCTAACAGGTGGGTCCCGTCGGATGGAGGACATTACAAAATGGCTACCAAATGGCCCCTCTTTCCAAACACTTACAACTAATTTGGGGCATTCTAAGACCCTGGCCCAATTATAAGATTTCAGCTCGATGCGCTCCTTCGCATGCAAACTTGGTCGTTCCAGCAAAGTCACAAATGATTTTTGAAGATTTTTTTGCTTTATTTCATCAGTTTTTGCAATAAAAATTATGCAAAACTGCAGAAAATTATCATTACTAGATGCTACCAAATGACCAAATTTTAGGTCCATGAACTACCATTTGAGGGTCTCTTCTAAAGAGATACTACCATTTGAGGATATTTTTCAAATTTTTTGCTTTCTTTGACCCTCTTTTACTCTGACTGGACGCTCCTGTCATGCCACTATGGGAATACCACCTGGTATATTTGCTCTTACCCTGGGTACCAGAGCCTCAAAAAAGAGAAGAACCTCATTTTCCATTCTTCTTTTTTTTTGAGGCTCTGGTACCCAGGGTAATTTAATCTTTGAAAGGTTACAGTTGCAAGAAACTTTGCAGCTAAGCTACAGAAAATAATCCCGTCTAAGTGCACCGGTGAGACATCAGATGTTCACCAGGGTTCTAGTGACCGAAAAATATGGTCAAATTTTCACCGGGGAGCTCGAATTATGAAGAACGAAGACAACATAATTATTGGCGGGGAACTGTTTCCACGTGGAAATAATTTCTCAAGTTTCTCTCCGGGGTTCGCCTGTTCCCAGCTGAAGTTTCACTTGGGAGGCGCTTTTTACCGGAGAGATTCACAGCTTGTTCGGGGACTGACTTTGCTCTAACTTTTTAACTGAGGAATCACCAACACTTATGACTATGAGTCCCTTGTATCCCTGTGGTAAACCTTGCACAACAGGAAAAACCTTGCTCTGTTGACCGAAGCGTCCTCATCAAGTCACGGAGCACAGGGAAACAAGAGACTCATCGTCATAAGTCTACAAATCACCGGGGTAGAATGTTTAGGGCACTTAGACGGGGCTGTCAGAAATGGCGTATGAATTGTCTTGTAAATTTGTACGATGATGTATGAAAAGACATGCTAGCTGAAGACAGTTCTTTGATTAGATTCCTCTTTGGAAGCATAGTCAATCATGTACACTTTCTTCTCTTTGTGCAAACACAATAATGTCATCAGCTAATCCTACAAAACATTGGAAAATCGAAGACGAAACAACGCATGAAAAATTCATAATTGGAAGTTTTCATCTTTCAACAGTGGCATTCATTGGCATCAATAAAAATTTTCGCTTCAGGACATCTTTAACGAATCTGGTAGTATTGATACCCTCTTTCTTTCACAAAATCGAGAGGACAAGCATCTTGGTCTGAATCATTTATTTCACACGTGAACGAGGCTGAAGATGAAGAAGGGCGCTTTATGTTGAACGATGAGCAGCTACATCCTGAATTTGGCTTAATGCAGTCGAGGCAGGTCCTGAAGCATTGTTCTATCGTAGTTACTTGTATCGTTTTCGATATATGCTTGGTGAGGACTTTGTCAGTGAAATCTAGGCTAGTGAAGTAGGCTGTTGACATTGCCTCCATCAGCCGACCAACTGAAAAACAAAAGTTCATTGGATTACTCCTCTAAAGGACTACATTACCAGAGTGGCTCCTGAAACAATGGAATCCTATTGTTCTACATTCAGTTGTCACTTTCCTCTCAGATCCAAAATGATGCCATTTTTGTACAAAAATTGGATCCTATTGTTTTTGGAGCCAATCGGCTGCGTGATGGCAGGAGTGTCCAAGGTGCGTACGCACTGGTAGGGGAAATGGATCAAGCAAAAAAGCAAGCTCTCTTCATAAAAATTTGCATTTGTACCAGATAAAAACGCGTACAGGGGATTGATTGTCTGAAGAGCAAAAATCAATCGGACAAACGTCATGGATGCCCTCCAAGATGCAACTGAAAAAGAAACTCATCTCTAACTTTCACTCCTCGGGTTTGAACTTTCGAGAGATTTGTAAGTCAATGAATTGCATTTTAGCAACAGTCTACAATTAAGGAAACACCCGAGGTACACAGCACGTTGAGGGTACGGGTGTGTGCCACCTATTTGGGTGGGTTTTAGCTCGAAATTCTCTTTTTTTGGCAGATTTTCTTCAAATATGGACACGATTTAGCTGAAATCGGCCAAATGTCGTTGAAAAATGGCAGAGAAAAGGGTTGAAAAAGGACAACAACAACAATTCAATGAGATGAGGGTAATTTCAGGGTCCTAATGGATGGAGGCCAATCCTTACCTTCTGTTTTGACAACGACGACGTCAGTATAGATTCCAGTACCAGCAACTGTCTTGCCTGCGATCTCAAATTCATAGGCAGTAGCATGTTCTAAGGCATCCACTGTCCATGACGTCTTACCAGCCGGAACTTCGATTTCTTGCCAAATTCGTGCAGTTGTCTTCTTAAAAAGGATGCTATAGCCTGTTAAGATGCCATTTCGGTACTCTAATGGTATCTCCTCCCATTTCAGAGCTATCGTTAAATCAGTTATCTCATATTCCATAAAGGAAGCTGGAGCTGCTGTCGGAGCTGTTGGTATGATGATAATAATAGACTAATTTGATGCGTTTTGATATTTACTACCCCTACGGCCTAATGCAGAAAAAAGTGCTAAAAGCCTACTTTTTCAAATAAATATGAATCTAAAGATTTGTCAGGTAAAAGTGTCGGGGAAAGCTTTCTCTCTGAAGCTCATTCGTTCAAATTAACAGTCAAACGATTGCAAGATTTCCGGCTGAAATGTTAGAAAGAGTAATATGCAATGAATTATCATGAGCAAAAGGCATGTTGTGAAATTCGGTAGCAGTTGCAATTAGTTGCCTCGCCAAGCCGTTTCCCATATCATGGAAACAACGAAACTCCGTGCTTGCTTGGCCTCACGACACTTACAATTCAATTTAATTCAATTCAGTTCAACACTTCTCATAGAATACAGGACCAAATGCTATTGCAAGTATATATGAGAAGATCTCTATCACTTTGTGATCATGTGCAACTAAAGCAAAGCAAAGTTTATCCAGCTTTGGCCGTGAAATCAAGATGCAAGAAGTAAAAGAGAATATAAGTAAAACCAGCTTAAAGCAACCTTAGTTATGGAATGCTGCATTCTAATTGGCCATTCCAACAAATCTGGCTCATTAGATTGGCTAGAATTTAACCTCGTTTAGATGAAGTTGGCTTAAATGTTTCATTTTCCCCTGACGTTTCGCCTGACGTTTGATGTGAAACAGAATCTACTGCATTTTCCACCAGTTCTTAATCGCTTGTAGTGTAGTTGTATGCTAGTTTAACGTTGCGCGTCTTTTTTATTGACCATGGGGTAGTCATTGTCTTTCGCTCCCCGATGTATCGTACCTGTAGTGTTGTATAGTAATTAAAATAGGTATAGTTAAATGTAATGATATATTGTAAATATTTATAATTGAATTATAAAAAAATGTTTCATTGTGAATAGGTTATATGATGACTGACTTAATATTAGGAAGAAGGCGGGTGTTTTTTGAGACCCCGGGGGGGGAGGTACTGTTATATTTGACTTGTCGGGATGTGCCGCTCAACAGGGTGTCCTTTTGCGGTAAAAATCATGCGACAGGATGTCCTTTTCTGATAAGAATTATGCGACAGGGTATTACAATTGATTAGAAAATTATGTGACAGGGTATCATGTCGAAGGACAACTTTTAGTGCTTTCATGAAACAATGGATTTTGGAAAAATTTTATGCGACAGGGTATACTTTTGGGGCAATTCTTTATGCGACAGGGTACAGGGTGTAGAGAGATTTGCCACACACCCCTCCCCTAGTCAAGTACCCCCCCGGGTTTGAGACACCCGGTACAACAAAATTTACATAACATGGCAAAGATAATCTTTTGTTCACAACGATATCGTAATTAAGCCCGATTTATCCTTCCAATTCAAGGTATTGCTGCCCTGTTTGGGGATCTTGCAGTGCATCAGCCCTCGATAAGTTGCAAAAACTTCAAAATCGAGCCGCTAGGATAGTCACGAACAGCCCCTATGACACGTCCGCTTTGCCTTTGATAAAGAGTCTCGGCTGGCTTACCATTAGAGAACTGATTGATTTCGAGACGAGCAAGATGGTCTATAAATCTCTGAATGCTCTTGCCCCAGATTACTTGCGAAACATATTTCAAAAGGTATCTGAAGCTACTAACCGTCAGCTGAGGAACTCTAACACTGACCTTAGATTACCATTACTGAGAACATCAACTGGTCAGAAATCGTTTGCGTACAGAGGGGCTAAGGTCTGGAGTGACCTAGATAGTGTTGTCAAAGCATCGTCGTCGCTCTGCTCTTTTCGAAGAAACTATAAAGCCAAACTATGACTCATCTCATTTTTCTTTCCTTTTTTATTGTAAATAGGGTATATTATATATTTTAGTTATTATTAGATTTTGTTTTTGCATGGCTCCCTGTAAAGCAGTATTTATTATTGAGTGGATTACCATGGATAAAAAAGTTAAAATGAAAAAAAAATGAAATGAAAGGTTTAGAGAGTACAACTTGGGAGTACAACTTGATAATAATCTTGTGTGGGATGAGCATACTGAGGCTTTACGCTCAAAGATATCTCGCTCTTTGGGTTTCCTAAAATATGCTAAGAAATTGCTTCCAAAGCACACCCTTAGTCAGATGTATAAAGGTATTGTTGAGCCCCATTTTCGCTACTGTTGCTCTGTGTGGGGTAGCTGTGGAGACTCTCGCCTGTTAATGCTACAAAAGTTACAAAATCGTGCTGCGAGAATAGTTACTAACAGTTGCTATGATGCACCAGCAGCAAACTTGATAAAAGAGCTCAAATGGCCGACAGTCCACGACATGATCAAACAAGAGACGGCTACCATTGTTTTCAATCAATAAGTGGTCTCGCGCCCACTTACCTCTCTGCTCTATTCACGAGAAACTCAACACGGGAGATTGTAAATTTGAGAAATCGTGAGACTGACCTACTTGCTCCTCGAATGAAAACGAGCAATGGCCAAAAAGCATTTCGTTCCGTGGACCAAAGGTCTGGAATGAGTTAGGACATGAGGTCAAACTAGCCCCCTCTCTGTCTACTTTTAAATGTAGACATAAATGTAAATAGCTTTTACTTTTTCATTTACTCTAGTTTTACATTGTAAATATTCTTTTTTTTATTATTTATTGCAGTATTGTAAGTAGGTTTTGCCACGGCCCTCTGAAAAGCAGCCACTCTTGGCTGATGGGGCCACCGTGTTTAAAGAATTTAAAATGAAAATGAAATAAAAATTTAAAATGAAAGAGCGGCAGTATGAAGTTTAAAGGGGCAGGGTCACGTAACCGTAAACAAACCTGTTATCTCTAGAATCTATATTGTTGTCCACAAGTGGCCATCGTTTTCTGCACAGATTTGGTTGTATTGGGTGAATCCACACTAAAGTTACTTCTGAAAATCCACCAATATCTCTGCAATCGTACAACATATGAGTATTTCATTTATTTCTCTACGAATTGCAAGAGTCCATCTTCAAAATAGAACTTTCATTTTGAGAAAAGTAGAGGAAAATCTCTGTGATATGGCCTATCAAAAATACTGCAAAATAGTCGTTTCGAAAGAAGTTTGTTTACATTACGTTACCTCCCCCTTTAAGTTAACTTACAATGCTCTGCTGTCCTGACTGTTATAACACTGCTATTAGGCCCTTCACCAGGAGCTGTAAAAGCAGATATCTTTACATCGTAATATGTCCAGTAATGCAATCCCGAAAAAGAATAAGTTCGATAAATTGTAGTTATCGGGCCTCCCCAAGCGTTGTTTGATGAAGTTTTGAAATATATGTTATATCCTCGTATTTTACCATATTGAAACTCTGAAGGTACTGCGTCCCAGGTCATTTGTATCCTCGAAGAGCTTGCAGCGCTACCGGATAGACGTGCGGGTGGCTTTCCTGGAACTGAATTAAACGAAATGTAAGGGAACGTCAAATCATTACTAGCAGGTCTATTATAGTTTGGCGGTCAGCCGGATTCCGCCATATTGTGAATGCGGAACACGGTTTCAGCAAGAAAATCAGTGCGGTATGCGGTTTTTCTGTTGCAACGCGGTTGCAGAAAAATGGAATCTAAACAAGCGGTTAGCGATTTTTCGCTTACTTCGTGGCGGTAAGTGGTTTGTTCCGTCCCCGAGACATTGCCTTTCATGCTATTAGTTACGTTGCATTTACTGGATAAACATCGTTATCTATCAAGGCTGCGCATAGCTTTAAAAGTACGGTAATCGAAATTAGTAGATTCAAATCAATTTCCGTAGGATTCCTGCTTCATTTACATGGAATAGTAATTCAAAAAAAAAAGAATATTTATCGTACTGAAGACGACTGACGGTTGCGGTTTATGAGAGTAAAGGCCAATTTCCAGTCAGCGGGATTTTCCGAGCGGGCGGAATTTTAGACAATGAAAACTTGCTGAGCCGTAACTATCCATTCAATTTCAGAGCGACATTTTATCTCGCAAGAAAAAAGAATTTCCGCCCGCTCGGAAAATTTCACTGACTGGAAATCAGCCTTAAAAGGCGCGCGGTTGACGGGAAAGAGCGTAAATTTTGGCGGATTTTCAATAGTGAGGTACCCTATAATAGACCCCCTTGGTGTCCATGTGCAGGCTATTTAAAATTTGGGTAACGTAAAGCAAGGAAAATAAGAAGGATTACAGAAGTATATAGCTTCTAATATGCTTGAAACTTTTGCTACGACGATTGAGCTAAATATGGCGTCAGAGCACACGCTGCAGGAAAAGAGTTCAATTGGTGTTAATAACTTATTCACAAATGTATCTGTAACTTATTGTAACTTATTCCCTTACCGTCTTGCATTTGACATCGTTTTATTTGTGTCAACTGCCAAATTTTCGAAAATCGAAATTTCGTTTCTATTCTAAACATTCTATTCAAATTCAAAGCGACATTTTCACTCGTAACCAAAAGATTTCCAATCTGCTCGGAAAATTCCACTGAGTGGAAATCGGCCTAAGTCGTTTCGTCTTCACGTGGTCAGAGCATGTTTACCATCTTCCTTTGCATTTGAAAGAATTTCGATTGATTGAATTGGTCACTTTATCATCGAACGTAGATAGGATCATAGTGAAAACTCCCTCCTGACACCATATTTAGCTAAATCGTTGATCAGTCTCAAAATTTTTGTTTGAGAATATTCGGGACGATGAGTTTGCTGTTGTTTGAAAAAAGACATCACACAAACTTTGCATCTTTTTTTCAAAATGAAAATGTCTATTTCAAGATGAAACTCTGAACTTCACAGAAGAACAAAAACCAAAGATACAGATCGCTTTTTTGAACATTTTCAGGCATTTACAGTCAAAGCACAAGAAGCGTATAATGTAAATTCAAAGATTATCTAGGACTCGTCCACACGTATCCGGATATTTTTGAAAACGCATCTTTCTTATCCGTATAAAATATCTGCGTCCACACGGGGAGCGTTTTCAGAAATACCCCCTCCACACGAAGACGCTGCTACATTCAAACTTCGCTGTTCGAACTTCGACAAAGAAAACAGACAATCAAAATGCCCTTGTGTGATCCCCAAAGATCCGTGTGCATGCTCTGATACGTCGCAAATCAATGCTGTGACGTCAGCGTTTTCGAAAAGCTTCGTTATCACCCGTCCACACGACAGCACGGCGTTTTCAAAAAGATTCACTCTGGAGAGCGTTTTCGAAAAGCTTCGCTTTTGGTCACCGAAAACGGCGTCTCCGTGTGGACGCTAACGCTACCCAAAACGGATAAAAAATATGCATTTTCAAAAATATCCGGATACGTGTGGACGGGGCCTTACAAAATCAATCTTCATGACTGGATGGCTATTCGAATATTTCTTTATTATTTGCTTCCGTTCTCTTCGAATAGAGGGAGTTTACGAAACCATGACGGCAACGGCAACTGCAACGCATTGTTGCTTTTGTTTCAGGACTTTAGAATCCAAAGATTCCTTGTATGCTATTCGAATTTGCTTCCCTTGAGAATCTCTGAAGTTGTTCTTTTCAACTTCACAATTTGGAAATCCTATGTCTGGCGTTTTGTACTGTGAATCTAAGCTTCCGAAGTAAAAGTCAATCATTTTGAACATTCTTCTTCAAAGAAAAAACTTCATTCATTTCATTTCATTTTTAATTCTTTATACAGGGTAAAAGCTTCAGTAGATAAATTACTGCTTTATACTTGCCCTGTCAACTAAACAAAGAGAATATTTAAAAAAGACCTATTTTACATTTTATGTCGCAGCTAAAGTATAAAAATAATAAAAGAAAATATTGAATCAATTTGCGTGACAGCTTTCTTAAAAGCAGAAAACTATGCTTTTCAGGCATCTGTGAGTTGTCGGAGGCTTCATTTTCGCCTTTTAGATGATGTATTTAAGGTAGCGTACGGAAACAATACTTCCTTTGCAGAATATCAGAAGAAGTTCTGGCTGTCGTTGCCGTCCTGGTTTCGTAAACTCTCTATTTCTTCCGTTGGATGGAGCGTATGAAGAATTACAATAGGAGTTCTTTCCCTTGGAAATCACACTGAATAAAAACGTTCAATGATTTCTTCATGCAGAGAAAACAAAATCAAATAAAGATATGATCCTATTTTGAATATTGAAAGCATGAGTGGTTCGCTTCTTACGTTTTGACTGTAACTATTTTACAACAATAACTTTTTCCCAAAGTCGACTTTTCCTAAGTCGATAAAAAGCAAGAAAAATCATAGATCTTCTCCAGTCTTTCTGCCATCATGAACAATTCTGTTAACTCCAATTGATAATGTACTCAAGACATATGAATGTTCAAACTCGGTTCAAACTAGGGTTTTTTCTGGCTCATAGCCTGGTGTATAGACTTGCTCCAAGTCAGTTCCTTCCGTCCGTCGAACCGTTTTCCGTCCGTCGAACGGTTCCATTTACGGTAGTTCATGGCTCCGCCATTCCACCGTTCCGTTGGCATGGCGGATCCAGGAACAACTGAAAAGGGAACGGCTCGACAGACAGACGGAATAGACTCGGGGCAAGTCTACCTGGCGTAGTATAGTAAGAAAGATGATGCAAATAATCGATGTACAAGAAGATGAAAAAAACAAAACAAAATGCAGCTTTTGGCAACGATTATTCAGCTCACCATCTTCGGCAGTTCTCGTGGATGTCAGGCTGGATATCAAATTAAGAGTCGTGGAAATATTGGATGCGCCATAATAATGTGCATAGAAGAAATAGTCTGTGAATTTCCTCAGTCCTGTAAGATGAAATGAAACAGGCAAACTGCCATTCAATTCCACCTTTGTATATGATCCCTTCTGCCGATAGAAGAGATCGTATCTTTCTGCATGTTCCCAGTTGTCTTCTGATGGCAGAGAAGGTGGACTTCTAAGCGTTACTTTTATGCATGTTTGGTTTTTTGCTTGTGCGTGTGGCTTTGGTATGGTAATTGACTCATCTGTGAAACGAAATATGAAAGATCATAATTCAAAAATGTACTAAGACTTTGTTTAAAGTGCCATTGCCACCCCAGCCTGTGGGCAGGCTTAAAAATCATACGCAAAAGAGGAACAGAGCCTGTAAGAACAGGATGAATTTTTGAACTCCATATACCTGATCTGACGTATAAAAGATTATTGTCATTTGTCCCAGATTTCAATTCCACAAGTGATGAAAATGGGGTTGTTGATCAATCTGAAGAAAAAACATCGAAGAATTTTTGTGATTTTTCTCGCTGCCTTACCAGCACTAGAAGTATCTGTGAATTTAACTTTATGAGGTTTCCATTGGTGCAAAATAACTGAAAAAGGGCCTAAAACCATTGATCAAATTGCAAGGACTCTCCTTAAACAGAAGAATACGCAAGGGCGTTTCGACTCGCTCAAGAGCTATAAGATATCAATTTTCAAACAAACGCCCAAGATTGTCAATCCCATTGGCAATAAATGTGCAATGGATATCTCTCATCCATGAACAATTGCATTCTCTTTATTGATCTGTGCGTGAAATCGTGAAATCTTTATGAAATTGAATGTACCTATATTTTTAGTTCTAGACAACGAGAAAAGTCACAAAAATACTTTGATCATTTCGCTTTTATTAGGAATTGAATCATTCAGATATGTGAAGTATACCCCTGATGCTATGAATTTTCAAAAGTGCGAACTTTTCTCTGGCTCACCCGGTATTTTGAGAATCATCAGTTATTTTCTTATATCAATGTTCATTGAAATGAAATATTTGCTCTATGATCTGAACTGGATTTGAAAAAACATCTTTAGCAAAACGTCTTCTCACCCGTGTTTAAATTATGTAGAAAGCCTTTCCAACTCTTTTCGACAGCTCTGCCTCCTCCCTGATAAGTAACTCGCAGGTATCCACCATCATTAGCTTCTGCCATAAAAATTTTGATTGGGTAATGAGTGCTTTGAGATAGAGTGGTCTCCCCAATCACCACTGATCCTGGAGTAGCATAGCTGTGTGAAGAAGGATATTTGGAAAAGGCAAGATCGACTAGAGTACATTTTTCACATATGTCTTCTTCTAAGGGTGTGTTTGATTGGTAATTCCAAACCTACTAAATTCTGAAAACGGTAGACTTCGCAGAAATGGAAACACAGTTCCCAATCAAACATAAAATTCTTCAAAATATAGTCCGGGTCCTTTTGTAAATCCGTTCTCACTGCATGTTAATTGTATTCTGAACGGATGATTTAGGGTAAAATTTTCTGCTGTTTTCGAAAATCGATGTCTCCAACGAATTTGTGTTACCGTTTTCGATGACGTCACCATGACGTCATACCACATTGTTTCCTGCAAATGCGTCCTCGTTTCATGTTAATATTGTCTCTAATAGCCCATCTAGGGTGAAAATATCTGCTGAAGGCAAATATTTGATGTCTTCAACTATTCAGATGTCCCTCTCCTATTGTGTTATTCAATCTTGATGACGTCATGATGACGTCACTAAAAGTTTTTGTTATAAATCCCTTGCTAGCATTAATTTTTGTCCCCACAAGTTAACCTATGCTGAAAATACTTAATCGGTGCATGGAGCAACGAAATGTCCTCACAAACTGACAGCTGCTATTTAAAATGTGTGACCTCGTTTTCGAAAGGAGCTCTAACTTTGAAATTAAACTCTGGAAGTTATCATTAGTACAACGGGATCTTCTTCGAAGATAGTCATTTCACTGGTTCTTGACCTTAAAGCAAAAAATCTAATGCTGGTACATTTAAAGGAAAGCTACAAAGTATAGATTCAGTTGGAGGCTTGGAGAACTCCGAGCCGTCTTAGGGCACCTGAGGGCAATTGGCAATTTTATAGCTGATAGCGGCTCAGACTATTTGAGAATGGTTGAAAGCCTGCTAACCTGTTAACCTTCATTTATGCCACAGGAAATACAACTGGTTTATTTCACTTGGAATGTAGCAAAGACCAGTGCAAAAATCTTTGCTTAAGGCAGCATTCACATTGCACAATCTTTTGAAAGCGCGTAAACGCTCGTGCAGAAATCCGCCATACAAATCCTTTACAGTGTTCAAATTGCAAAAATATTTTGTAATTTGAACACTGTAAAGGATTCATATGGCGGATTTCTGCACGAGTGTTTATGCTCTTTCAAAAAATTGAGCAATGTGAATGCAGCCTAATGGATAGGATATAGTTTCGTTGATTATCGCCAGTCTTCTTTACTAATGTCCTTTTTAGTGAGGGAAGAGCCATTGATCTGAAGAGAGTTCACAAAGGCACTTTTTTGCGTTCAGAAAAACCAAATTTCTCAAATTATGAAAGGTTGCGATCACGCCGGGGAGCAGGTAAACATTGAAGAGGGAGTTGTCAGAAAATCAGACATTCCTAATAAACGGGTGAGGTTATACCTAAAACTGCTATTCTTGCTAAGTTATCCGAAGGTTTGAAATAAATTTCATCAATTGCAACACAGAACAATGGAAAACATCACGCGGATAACTGATACTCTACCCTGATACAAAATTAACTCGTCCTCAAATTGCATACTTATCCGAATGAGAAGGCTTTCTTTCAGAAGAAAAGGAAGACAGCTGTCTTTACAACATTATAACAAATGCTGCTCTTCCATAAGTTTGAGAGGCTACTGAAATGACTTTTTTTTTTTTTTTTTATCACATAAAACATTAATACATATAACAAATACAACTACTGTGCCACTCATTGCAGGAAAGGACACGAAGTCAGCGAGTTCCCACAATGAGTGACACTTAACAATAAACTACGGAAATTTAAACTCAAAAGAAAGATTACATCAGAACGAAAAATAAAAAAGGGAAGAGCCTGATCGCTTAGCAGAACAGAGGCTGCTTGATGAAATGGCTGATCAGCCGCCCGCCCGACACGGATCCCTATGACTATAGACAAAGAATTGGTCCTGCATGCTAACATAGTATCAATAGCAATGTCAGGTTGGTTATACATGGTTCCCCAGCAAGACCAACTGCCCGACTGTTGCATTTGTAATTAAGAAACCCCTCTCCGTGTCGGACGGACAATCAATCAAACCACACCACAAACAGCCTCTTTATTTAAAACGTTCGGAATTCTCAATGTATTGGATGGTTGCTTCTAATACCATTCTATTATCTATCACTGAAAGGGAAGGGCTTCCATACAACATTAGATGACATAGTTCTTTGGGATCTAAATTCAGTGCATCTTTATTCAATACTCGAGAGAGCTGACCGAGGAGATTCTGACGCAATTCATTAAAATGTGGGCAGTGCAGGAAGAAGTGCTCATTATCCTCTTTAGCCATGCCACAATTACAAAAAGGGTTAAGACAATCGAAATTATGCCGAAATTTGTGTTCATTAAGGGAGCTAAATTCGAGACGACATTTAGTTAACAATCGAATTCCCTGCAAGTTAGCAATGCCATAAATGGGATTTCCCTCTGGTCTTACACGCGTAATTAACTTGCGCTTAAACTCTACGAGCGTCGATGAATTTTTCAGTTCTTCATTAAGAGAGTTCCATTCAAATAATGTATTATAAAAGTATGTGTTTGAAAAGCGCGTAGTTCTGGCTGCACTTTGGTCATATGTGCGTGAGTGTCTCAAATTGTGTAACACAGGCCTAACAGGTGGTATCTCAGAAAACAGGATCCTTTCACTTTCACCGAATCCAAGGGAAGAGTATCTGGGCACCTATAGAACGAACTTCCATAAGAGTAACAGCTGCGAAAAAAGTCATCGAAATTGCAGAGGAAGAAAATAACCAGGTCCTTGAAGAACATAGAGATCTATTCAATAGAAAAGCAATAACTACCAGAAGCCAAAGGCACATCGATATGAAAGATGTGATCGGCAACAAATTCCGTGTAACTGTAAGAAGTCTCATGAACAATGATGGCTTGTTGATACCGGGTCATTAGGGAAAATCAAAATTTATGTGCTTACAGAATTCATCAATGATCAAAAGGCCCTTCTTGTGCAATGATTGATGCAATGGTGATTGTGCAAATGATCGACACATCTTCAGAAACTAGCAACGGACAAGATTTTTGCTGATGCTCTAACAATAGACATCTATAGACATCTCAGCGTGTCATCTCTGCTCTAACAATAAAACTTATTCAGAAGCGAGGAAAAACACCGATTTTCGATTCGATTTTGACATGTACGAGAAACATTCCCCTAAAGAAATGACAAAGAACCATTGACCAGGAAAGATCACTCAACTATTTATCAGATTTACGAAAGCACTGGGATTAAAGTTCATCTTCAGAAATTTCTCGAACGCGACCAAACAGTGACAAACTTGGCATCATAATAGTAAAGATGTTAAGGGAGCACTTATGCCAGAACAATGTTCCATTTTTAATGTCAGCTGACAAAGAAACACATGGAACTTTTGATGACCTTCCTGCATGAAGAGGTGGATACATTGATGGTAATTTTTCTGGCAATGCTAATAACATAAATCCTGGCATGCAAGTAGTAGATTATTATCGTCATACCGATATGCGAGTCATCTTATGTGCTTGAGCGCCTGCCCTTTCCGCAAGATCTTATATCTACCTTGCAATCAATAGTATTTTCAAGTAAGAGATTTTCAAAATACCATTTCACTCAATAGATATCTAACCCTGGCAGAGTTTCATGCATGTACTGGTTGTTATGTGACATGAAGACTTCGTGGGAAGGGGAAAAGGATCTTGGTGGAGACTATTCATTGATGCCGAAAATGATGTCATCTCTGTGTTTACTTCTCTTGGTCTTGACGACTTAAGGGAAGACAACATATGTACGTAGGAGAAATTTGCATGCCAAAGTCTTCTGCGGTGCAAAATCAAAAGGAGTTAATAGCCTTGCTGAAGCCAGATGGAGTCCTTTTTACAGATCATCTGATGCTTGCAGGATGCTTCAACTCTTCTGCCCACAATGACCATATAAGAAGAACCAATTATGCTGCTGCCGTATTGATTCCCATGAAGCAGGTCAAAGTTTGCCGAACATCGAAGATTTGTTGGCAAAAAGCAAACACAACAAGTACATTAATTGCAAAGCCAGTTCAAGCTAGGAGCCCAAAAGAAATATTAGAGTTGGGCAGATGTGGCTGCAAAGGCAAATATGAAATATGCAAATGTTCCTGAGACAGTAAGAGACTGTCTTGCATAGAACTGTTTGCACTGAATGCGAGAATACGGATTTTAGCACTAAGATGCATATCGAAAAAGAAAGAAGACAGAACCGATGATCAAACTTGTGACTACTAAGCTTTTAATGCTCAATTTATTTTATAAATTCATAACAATTAAAAGAACTTTTTGTTAAAGTTCGTATCTGTTACTTTCTTAACAACCTGGTGTCATTGTGACGTCACGTTACCACAAGTATTTTTGATAAGCTGCAAATATTTTTATCTTGAATCATTAAGATAAATATTCTATCACTTTTGGAGCTTAAAATGCATCATAGTTCATCGAAAACTTGCCTTGCCTTCATTTGTTTTGGGAAAACTACGGGTCATGACGTCGTACCTAAGACCTATGACGTCATGATGACGTCATTAAAAATTTGATCTGGAGACATCGATTTTTGAATTCTACGAGAAATTCTGGTCTAGAACGTCGAGGAATGGAAGAATTAACAGAATGTGAGAACGGAATCCGTATTCTGGACAATAGGACCCGGACTAATAGCAGGTTTCAGATTTATCCTGGCGAGGACGAGGTTTTCAGTTGAAAAACACAAAGACTCTGGTCTGGTGCTGGAGTCTGGTGCTTGGCAACAAAGGATAGAGTTACCGATTACCGTAGCAACGCGAGCACCGTCGCCTCGTTTTCCGAGTTCTGCAAATGAAATAGAGAATCTCTCCAAAGTCTGCCAAACCTTCTGCCTTTTAGAGCAGAAGGTTCAGCAGGCCTGCCAAACCTGCCAAACCTGCCGTTTTCGGAATTGGGGAGTCAATCAAACACAAATTCCGAGTCTTCCAAGTCTACCGTTTTTAGAATTGGAACCAATCAAACACACCCTAAAATATGCATGTTTATCTTCTCGTTCTTATCTGGGAGCACATCAGCATGCTATCAACGGTTCTGCATGGCCTAAATGCCTTGAACTGCGCTGCGATTCGAAAGCCGTGACCTGATAACTAGTTCCCAGATCGACGCGGCCATCAGGGCTCGTTGCTGCGAGGGCAGTTCGTTAGGGTAAGCTAGGCGAAATGGTGTTGCAGTTGGGATTCAGAATTTTCAGAATTTGAAGCAGGAGGGTAGGCCACAATGTTTGACCACGATGTTTGACCGGAATACAAACGTTGCTTGCCAAGGGTGAGTATTGAATAATTATTGTTTCTTCGTTAGTTTCGAAAGCACAACAATAGTGTCCGAATTGCCCATGGTTAGATGGCCGCGTCGATCTGGGAACTAGTTATCAGGTCACGGCTTTCGAATCGCAGCGCAGTTCAAAACATTTAGGCCATGCAGAACCGTTGATAGCATGCTGATGTGCTCCCAGACAAGAAAGAGAAGATAAACAGTGAATTGAAGACAAGCAAGGTAACGAAATGCATTAATTCATTAAAGATAATTTAGGCCAGGTATTGTGGACACGATCAACACCCAAATTGTGTCCACAACTCCCATGTCCAGACATGAACCTTCAGGGAGCCCGTGAATGAAACCAGATTTCGTTAAACAATGGGTCTGTAGAACTGACAATCAGTCTGCAAGGGCTTATGTCCCTGGAAAATGGATGCTTAACGAACGGAGGATGTACCATGTGGAGAGCACATTGAACGTTTATGTTAAAGAAAAGATGGCATTGGTTCAATCAAAGCGTTCTGATGCGTATATATGCTTTATTGTAGCTTCAAAGATCACAGTATTTGACATAAGTGGCAACCTTTCATCACCACAGAATTTTCATCAAGAAGGATTTTGAGAAGCGCTTTATTATAAAAAGGATTTCGACAGTGCATCAAATAAATGACACCAATTACTAAGTTAGACTCGATATCAGGCTTCACTACTGGTGTGAGCGCACGAGCGCCACTCACCGACAAGAAAACATCATTAGTTGCCAAAGCTACGAAGTAGAGCAACGAACTCACTCTGGGGCCGAGATTGATAAAATGAGATAAACTTGTACATCAGGGTAAAGTTTGCTGTTACAAAGATCATACACAATGGATCAACTACTCAGACATCAGCTCTATTATTGTGGTACGAAGCACACCATTTTGAATTGTATCTGTAAATTTTGACTTCTAGGAAGGTACTGTTTGCTTGATTCGCACACAATATGCTTGTTTCCATTTGAATCGGTAAAGTTCAATTGAACCAGAAAGCTGAAAAATTTAAAGTTTTTAATGTTTTGTTTTCTGGAAAGAAACGACCTTTTTCTCAGACCATAACCAGTTTCTTATGAAATTGGGCATTATCTTGAAAGTCAGGGTCTGTGCTTCTTAAATTTGCGTTTTTACATGCGGGACACTACTGTATAAGATGAAAACGGTATCTTGTAACCGGACCCTGTATAAAGATCAAATCACCTACTTTCTGATCAGAAACTGTTTTGGACTTAAACCAGTTAGATTGAACTGGCACATCTCATCGCAATACATATGCATATTGAATTGGCTGGTGTATGTTGGCTTGATGTAGCCAGTGTATCTCAAAGCATAGTTATTGCCAAAGAATCCATTTGGAGACTCGTCGTATAGCGAAGATTTGCAATGGTATGATGAGGGATGGTCTGGGTATTTGTCTGCATTCATTGAGATAACATTGGATATTGAATATGATTGCCAGCTTGAGAAATTCATTGAGTCGTATTTTTCAACGAGTAGTCCAGACCATTTGTAAAATCCTACAAAATAATGAAGAATTCAGTTTATACACCTATAAACATGACTAAAAAGACTGGAATAATTTACTAATTCACTGTTTTTGCACCTTAGTGTATGCCCCCTCCGCCCCCCCCCCCCCCGTGTATCAATAAGGAAACGCATGACAGGTATTCTCGCCCGATGGGTGCAATTCAGTAGTAATAGGTACACCATGCTCGTCCATTCTATTTCAAAGAACACCCTTTTCTCTGACTTTCTAGTTGGCGAAAGACCCCTTATCAAGGAAAATATTTTAAGGTAGACCACACTTGCAGGAGTATCACTGAACCCTAAAGATATCTGTACAGTAGAAATAATGGTTCTGATAGAGGACTGCAACTTTTGGACTGTATTGCCACTCATCTTACTGACATGTTTTATTGGAAAAAAGTAGAAACCCATAAAACTTCTCTCTTGGTTGATTGTGCCAAGGATCCAGTTCAATATGTTTCGCTTGTCAGAAGACCTGCTTGAGGAGCATGACTTTCTGTAGAATCAGTTAACCGTAAATATTCGAAGTTCAACATGACTGAGGATCACTTGCAGCTTTGCAAAAGTCAAACATAATCAAGGAAACTGAAGGAAATACTTAATAATAGCAGAATAAGTACTTTACCTCATTTGGCAAATAGCACGGACAATTTTGAACATTCTTCACTTATCAGAGTCGCCTCGCCTTTGCCTTTACATAGCCCTGATACTGTGCGTAAAAAACGTTAATTCAATACTTACTCATTGACCTCCATAAGTATTGTTTACTAATTGGTTTCACCTCTTGTGAGTTTGGAAGTATCACACCAAGTCTGAAGAAACCCTTCTTGTCTCCGTATGCATGATGAATAACATCGATAAAGTATCCGAAGCCTTTGATTAGGTGCTGGTATCCCGAAATTCGTCTGAATGGAAATCATAGACAAGTCATTATGTAGTAGTGTGTAGCTGGTAAACGTTACCCTGGGTACCAGAGCCTTTTTTAGGCTCTGGTACCCAGGGTAGTAAACGTCGGCTAGTTTGCACTTAAGCCAGAAAAAAACTTCCCACTTTTGAGGGGGGGGGGTACAAAAACTCGCAAACCCGGATCAAAGTTTGCAAAAGCCAGAAATTTCGGAAGTAAAAAAGGCCGAAACGCGAAACTGCAGAGCAGAAAAAGAATCTTCCTTTGTCACAAATTCACTAACTCTCTGTGCATCGTTTTAAGCATTCAAAAACTAAATTTATGATCTCAGCGAAACACATAGTCTGTAAGACTTCGAGAATCCGAAAAATAGGAAGTTTTGAATGAAATATCCAATCTCGTCCCCAGAGTGAGTTCGTTGCTCTACCTCTACTCTGGCCGTTCGGTAATCTGATTGGCTGTTCGCCATTTTGGGCCATAAATCCAATTTGCGTGGGGTAAACGACCTCGGCAAGTCAAAATTCGACGTAAAACCACATTCTTTACCTATTTCGACCATCATTTGCAACTTATTTCCGAAATTCGAAGAATAACGAGCCATTTTATTTTTGAAGCTGAGGTGAAAGTTTCCCGAATTTGCAACTTAGGCCAATTTTCGCTCCAAACAAACCGAGCTTATTTTCACAGTAAATACACTTGCCGACCCCAGATTATTGTTTAAATACCTGCAAAAAAGTTCAAATAAGGTCCTCAAAGTGTTTGTTTCCAATTTCTCCATTCATCTTCTGCAGAATTAGCGCAAGAGCAACGGCCATTTTTTCGTCGCTTGGCGTTGCCTAGCCAACGGTGAAATCCATAATGGCTTCCAAATTTGCCCATTTTCTGGGCAAATGTGATCGAAGTGTACCAGGGTGCTCATTCGGCTTCGTGATCAGCGTATGACGTAAGAATACCCTGGGAACGAGGTTGTGAAATATCCGGAATCTGAGCTCAAAGTTAGCCAAACAAAGTTGAAGGTGTAATCCTCTGACATTGCAGCCAGAACAGTCAGGGTTCGAATCCCGATAGGGCCCCAAAACTTGAGTGTCATGACAAGGGGTCGTGGACTCGATTAGGTCTGCTCTATTTCTGCGATCCCAGCGCTTGGTGCTGAAAAACGCTAATTCACCTTCACCTTCAAACCCGCAACCCGTGACACAACTCGAAACCTGAAAACCTCTAAAATCTAAGGTTACGGAAAACTTTGGTGACTCGAAACTTGGCTTTCGCTCTATAGAAGCTGAACCACTGACGGAATCTAGGTAAACTATACTTCATTCGATGCAGAAGAGTGTGGGGATTCTAACCATATCAAAATTGTTGGCAAATATTGCAAAAAGGATATTTCCCAGGCAAATTTATTGCTTTAAAGAGTGTACCACCATCAAAAGCTATTTTGTACCCTTGTGTTTGAGGTAACAGAATCTGATGTACATCAGCAGGAAGTCCAGATCCTAAGCTTTTAAAGCGTGTCTAGAAGCATGGAGCAAGCCTCCGAGCCAAGATTAAAGACCCATTGCTAACCATGATCCTTTGTGGCGCCAAAGGCGACTTTCGTGTTATCTGAAAGTCCTTTTTGGCCTAAACTTCCTTTGTCTCTAGCTTTTCAATCGGCGCAAGAGGGATCATGGCTAGCACTGGGTCTTTAAGTGTAGGTATAGTGTTTATCATCAATCAATAGTGTGTAAGCAATAGCTTGCCGATAAAGTCACTCTGATAAAAACATAGTTCGAAATGAAACACAAATTCCAAATGAAAGGTGTCCTATTACCTAGTCTGGCAGGGAGCACCGAAGGAGAGAGCCGCAAGGCTTAGGTGTCATCAATTTGCTTGTCGACCCCATGTAACATGACTCGCATAAAGCATACAGCTCAAATCCTTACTGGTTGCTGAAAGCACGCGGAAATCATCCAATTTCACGGCATTGAGCCAATCAAATAGCCCCTTTCTAGCCACGTGATACCAAACTGGCCGTTTGAAGTGAATTCTTGAGTACCCTCACTAAAATTGAAATGGCTACTAAGTTACAATAATTACATGGAATTTTCTTTGATAAATCAGTAGAAGGGATGCCCCTCTACAGTTTGTAGCGTGCTTGGAAAAATATCTCATTTAGAGCCGAAATTACAGTCATTCTCCGGTCGAAGAATATTGACATTCGTTCAAACATCGATAAAAGTCGCTGCAAATGAGATATAAGGATAAAAGTCTCAGCGATTATGGATATTGCCCTAAGCAATAACCCAAGCACTGTCCCTTCAATTACACCTCAAAATCGCAGGTGATTTTCAACGATTTCTGCCAGAAATGTGATCTCGGCCTAAACTTCTTACCGATTAAAACTCATTCGTTAACTCCAAAAGGGCTTAGTTTGTATTCTTGAGCTAAATTATTCACTTACCAACGACTCAATGATCTATTTGGCTTCATTTTCCATTTAGATGTCTCCAAATTTCGTTTAAAACATCCAGTCTTGAGCAACTTCTTGCAAATTTGTCTCGTTCCATATTTTCTCTGCAAGCGCCAGCAATCTCCTCAAAAAACTTCGCATCGATAGGCTTTGTGCTAGAGATAATGCGATTCGATACAGTTAATACATTCGTAAATAGATATGGCACGCCTGATTTTGCTCAATTCATTCAAATGGAAACAAAAAGGATAAAACATTTTTGGCTGTTTGATTCACCAATGAATAGATCTTACACAGAACAACAAAACTAAATGTTTTGTTGTGTTGAAAGTTTACCCCTGTTAACCTTTTGTTTAACTTATGGACGCATGAATAGATTTGACACATTTCTTGCACAAACTTTTTGTTGCTTTGTTGTTTTGTGTAAGATCTATTCATTGGTGAACCAAACAGCCAAAAACTGTTTTATCCTTTTTGTTTCCATTTAAATGAATAGAGCAAATCAGGCAATACCATATCTATTTACGAGTGTATGAACTGTATCGAATCGCATTATCTGTAGCACAAAGCCTATCGATGAGACGTTTTTGAGGAGATTGCTGGCGCTTGCAGAGAAAATATGGAACGAGACAAATTTGCAAGAAGTTGCTCAAGACTGGATGTTTTAAACGAAATTTGGAGACATCTAAATGGAAAATGAAGCCAAATAGATCATTGAGTCGTTGGTAAGTGAATCGTTTAGCTCAAGAATACAAACTAAGCCCTTTTGAGGTCAACGAATGGGTTTTAATCGGTAAGAAGTTTAGGCCCAGATCACAATTCTGGCAGAAATCGTTGAAAATTACCTGAGATTTTGAGATGCAATTGAAGGGACAGTGCTTGGGTTATTGCTTAGGGCAATATCCATAATCGCTGAGACTTTTATCCTTATATCTCATTTGCAGCGACTTTTGTCGATGTTTGAACGAGTGTCAATATTCTTCGACCGGAAAATGACTATGATTTTGGCTTCAAATGAGATATTATTGCAAGCACGCTACAAACTGTAGAGGGGCATCCCTTCTACTGAATTATCAAAGAAAATTCCATGTAATTATAGTAACTTAGTAGCCATTTCAACTTTCGTGAGGGTACTCAAAAATTCACTTCGAACTGCCAGTTTGGTATCACGTGGCTAGAAAGGGGCTATTTGATTGGCTGACTACCATGAAATTAGATGATTTCCGCGTGCTTCAGCAACCAGTAAGGATTTGAGCTGTATGCTCTCGCATAACAACCCCTTGCACCATGACAAAAAGATAACTTGCACGACAAGAAATACCAAATTTCCCCATAGTTCTTGGATGGAAATTTAAGGGAAATGGACAAGTTTCTATGCGAAATAGAAGGGAAACGGAAATTTCCATTTCCCCTTTGGTAAATTATGGGAAATGTGTCCGTTTCCCCAAAATTTCCCCAACAAAAACTGTGGTGAAATTACCAAAGACTCCATGAGTCAAAAATGATGCAACATCATCATCATCATCATCATCATCATCATCATCATCATATTTTGGCCAGAAAACTCTATTTCAAATGTAACCGATCCGATGTATGATTTGTTACTAACCTTTCGCTCCAATTATCACCAGTCCCATTCTCAGCATATAGAATTTTCCGAATGTCAATAGGTGGCCTTCTTAAATATATTTCACATCTGCTGTTGCAAATTGCAAAGAACCGATGTTCACCAGTTTGCAAAGGGATGAAGTAGGCACGGTATCTACCATACTGCAACCTGCCTTTATCAGCAAATGTGTGCTCGAATGAATCTGCATTGGCAGCAAACAAAGGGCATTGATTGTAATCGGGGTTGTCCCTCGTTAGCTTCAATAAGTATGAGCTATTGTAAGACTTCCATGTGTGGTTTGTGAGCCACCATTCCGTTAAAATACCATGTCCAGGTTGATAGAAGTCTAGAAATGTATGGTTAAGGAGGTTATTTTGCATTGCAACAAGCATGGGAATTGGGAGACGTGGAATGTGTTATATAGGGTTATGTATTGTAGCAAAGCATCAACAACATTAGGCCCACCTTTGTGCACCATCTGTGTATCAATACTATCTTCTCTCGTCTTCATTTTGAATGTCCAGATGGCAAGTTTCCCAAATTGACTTCACTTGTACAGCGCCATATTGAAATAAGTTGTTGTATTGCTCAAGCTCCTTCCAAGGAGAGAGTGCGGAGTGACAACTGAGCAATGCCACTGAGACTTCCCCCTTCTTTCCTTTTTGCCTTCGCTCCGCACTCTCTCCTCTGAAGAAGCTGAACAACACAATAACTTATCTCAATATATTGCTTTGCAACTGAAATCGATTTGGGCAAGCAACCAGATGAACATTCAAGATCAAGAAGAGAGATGTTATCGATAGACAGAGCAACAATAGCGAAAGTTGGGTTCAACAATTCCTCTATACATTCTACAGAGCGTGTTCTGTGGGAGAAATTTCTTTGCATACTTCAGAAAACCTACAGCTCAAGAGACTATGGCTCTCATACATACTCTTTGGTTCTTGGTCCTCTGAGCGATCAGTTAAGGGCTAACTTAGATGTGGAACTTTCTTTTTGGTAAAACAATTCATCTTTAGTCCTAGAAATCCCCAGAAATCAGGAAAATAACGGTAAGGGGTTTGCATCGGAACGATAAATTCTATTCTTGAAACTGAAAATCGAATTGAATTTGAACTTCAATGGCACGTAATTCATTGACAAGCATGGAAAGTGGAGATCTGGCCCTGCGAAAACGACCTACAAAATTAAAAAGTTATGTTCTACAAAATTTACGATAAAAAGAGCAGAATATGGCTAAATCAAAGATGTATAAATTTACAACAATACACCTCAATATATATTAAAGGATTATTTTTCCTTGAGTTTGGACTTGAAGGCATTGATTGAGGAAGACATCTTTTGACCCACCAGGTACATTTTCGCAAAACAAAATCATTCTGCCGAAAAGAGGAACAGATTGCTACGTATTAGCAGGCGCAGTGCAACAAGAGACTTATCCGTTAAACTTCTGTTAAGCCTTAACACTGCACTGCACTCCACTGTACTGGACTGTATTGTACTGTACTGTAATTTACAGCACTGTATTGTACTGTACTGTACTGCACTACACTGTATTGTATTGTACTGTATTGTACTATACTGTACTGCACTGTATTGTACTGTACATATAAACAGGCACTTATCAACATGATCATACTTTGACTATGTTCATAAGATTTACTGCCTGCGAGCTAGGCGGAGATATAGCTTCTGAATTTCTTTTTGGGGGGGGGGGGTTACCTGGTAGATACTTACTTGACGTAGATGATGTTATGCAGTAAGTGAATGCGTTTAATATTGTAACAATCTGCACTCCAAGCAAAGTAACTTTGATCATCTTCCAAGTAAGCTACAAAGAGAGAAAATTAAATCTTGACAGCAGTCAGGCTCTGTACTAAGAGCTGAAATTTCAAAACTTTTCAACAGCAAAATTACCACGTTGCAAATGAATATGGAGAAATACTGTTGTTGTAAATTTGTTTTAATTCGACTTAAAATGAACCATAGAATAAATGTGGAAATATCCCAAAGCACAGATGTTAATTGGAGATGAGTACTAGTTCACGATTTGGGAATTTGCATGAAGTTTAAGACTGCATGAAAACGGTGAAATATGCGACGCAAAATCTGAGCTGGCGTTCACACGATACCAGGAGAATTTGAAAACGATCGAAAATTCAACGATAACTAAGTCGGTGCAATATCTCTAAGAATTTGATGCCAAAGAGAAATGTATCTACCCGTTAAAAACAGCAGTTTAGCTTCATTTTGAAAGAGTTGAAAAATGCTCCGTTTTCATCATTTTCGACTGTTCACACAATGCCGTTTTCAAAATGTGCCCGTTAGAATTCCGTTTTCAAAATCTACCGTTTCAAAATCCACTGTTTTCAAACTCTGCCGGTATGAAACGTGCCGTCTTCGCATAAACGGGAGTTCTATGCTTTAAATTTTTCACCTTTTTCAAAATGTGCCGGTATGCTGTGAACGCAGTCTAAGTTTATGAATTAACATCAACATAAAATCTGTGATTTTGGCAGTAATGATAATATCAAAACTTCTCTCACTGCAATTGCGGCAAATTACCTGAAATTCCCCTTCAGACAATTCATCTGGACAAAATGTCCAACAAAATTTTTGCACGAAGCATGCAATTTTTCAACACCCCATAATTTTCTGACTCCCCCTTAAAGCTTTGGCACATCTGAAGTAGTCTCCATCAATTGGCTGTCTTATCATTGCATGCAAAGCATTTCCTTTTGATGTGAGAAAGTTGGCAGCTGAAAGAGAGACTGTATTTGAGAAATACGGCTAATTATGCAAACTTACCTGATACTGCATGAACACTGTTTACTAAAGCCACAAGATGAATTTCGAAAATCCCAATGCACTGATTTTTTGGCAAAGCATACTTTTATTCTACAACCAGTAATGCAAAACCGCATTCCATAACTCTAACTATAATCAATGCAATCAATTCATGAGTTCACAGGTGGATTAACTACACTTTGAACGTGCTGAAAAACTGCCACACAAGCAACTTAGTGATGGGACACTACACTATGCATGTGTCATTGTTAAATTTTTATGTGAAGTGATACACCTTAACCCGTTGTGTCTATTGTTATGATCCCGTTTACAAGATAGGATAAGGTGGGGGGGTGGAGGGATTTGGGTTTAAGAAGATGTAATACGGCTAATTTTGGCAAAAGGATTTCCCTCATAAGAAAATATAGATCTAGATTTAGGCCCTTGGTTGAAGAATTTACTTAGGCCCATTTGCATCACTTTTTGTAATCTGCTGAAAGTCGTCTATTACGTAGTGTCTATTTGTATCGGAAGGAATCCCCTGTTGCGTCAGAAAGGCATCAGGATTACCTCTAGCATTCCCCCGCTCTTTGTTTCTGTTGTTTACCAGGATTAGAGATTTGCCCTCCCTAAGCTGTTTTATTTGCAAAGTCACGATTACCCCTTCTCCCAAATTTAGGAACATTGCGTTATTTCTTGTGACATTTCGTTAATTCTAGAAATGCATTGTCATGTTTATTTGTTATATTTTAGAGTAGCCTTTTGTATAAATAGTGCCTGTATCATTAGATTCGAGAGAACAGCAATGGATTAGAAAGGCTAACGTCGGACGAATTGGTTTTGGGCGCAAGAGGCTTGCGAAAGCTCTTATTGCCCTAATGCTTAGGTGTCAATGAGGTTGGCATGCTAAGGCTTTGGAGAAGCCCACAGAATCATGTTAGCTTTTGGATTTAGTGTCATATGAGAGATTGTTTTAAAGATCAACGTACAGTGCCAAATTCATGTGTGTATTTTTGAAGAATCTTGGAGCTGCTTCTGGTTTGCATCATTTTGGAAAAATTCAAAGTTTACAAAGACAATGTGGGCCAATATTCTAGAAACTGAATAAAAACACTAGGAAGTATCCAATAATCATCCAACTCCACGTGAATTGATGGACTCATAGTATTAAAACATGTTTGCGTGTTTCTGCCATGTTGCTTGTTCTTCGCAGGAACCAAACTGACGAGTGTGTAACGAAACGCGTCTTTTTGCTTATTCAGCGTTGTTCTTTATTGCAGCTACTAACTTATTTGTTTCTCCTCAGGGTTTAAGATTCATTGTTGCTTCTCTAGTGAACAGTTTTCCTTTCGATTACAAGTTTACTTTGGCCGTTTTTTTTACAGAAATTAACAGTTTTCTTTCTGCAGATTATGATGCTTTTGTTGCATCTATGGGCCTGGTACGACTCCACTATTCAAGGCTATTTCTAAAAAATAACCTGAAACACATAAGGTGATACGTTAAGGTGGTTCATTACTGATGCGAAATTCATACTGATACGCACCTAGTGCCCAATCCCTCATGGTTGACTTCTGAAACCATAAAGGGTTGGTTTATTGCCGCAATAATGTCTTTCTGCCTTTAAAAATGTTGATTGTTTTCGATAGCTTTCAATAGTGAATACATTTATCAACAGTTTCCCACACATGAATTGATTTATTGTTTGTTTCGCTTCGAGGTAACTGGTTGCTGCTGGTTGTTATATTTGCATCAAGACCCTGGAAGCGACAAACATTTTATAATACTACCCTCACTCGGTACCAAACAATTTGAAAAACAGCAAAAATGTGATGGTGCCAGAATTTTAGCTTGTGTTCACACGATACCTATATGTGTTTCAGGTTACTTTTATTCTTAAGTAATAAACTCGCTGGCGAGCAACAGCAGAGACTAGAGCCCAGACTCTTTTATTGTATGCCTGATTGTTGCTGCGCGCGTGCTTTCTATTCTGCTGTAAGTTATTGTTCCGAAAGCACATGACCTAAGCATAAAAGTTGTTTCTTAGTAAGCACCTTAGTAAGCACCAAATCTTTGCAAGTGAGAAGAATCATCATTTCCCCTTGGCGAAAACAAAACATGATTACGCAAGAGATGGTGGCAAGCAACTTATTACCGAGTTGCAGTGACGATTTGTAATTAGAACGCAACGGATCTTGGTAAAAGTTCTTCGCCGACATCTTTGGTAATCTGTTCGAATTCTTTCTACTGCAACCACCTTTGTTCCGGTTAATGTTAAATTTTGTTGTGAGAGTTTGTTTCCAAGATCTTTCAGTAGATCCCGTGTCTTGTACGATAAGTTATAATTTGGTAATGTTGTTTTGCTTACCATTCTCCTTAAGACACATGCAATGATTTAATTTTAAAACTAAACATCGTTACCTCAAATATTTCGCCGCCCATCGGCAGCCTCATCAGTGAGTTAATGAATCGAATCGATAGCTTGCCAGTTGTTGTTAAATTTTGGTATCACTGGTAACAGGCCTTGAAAGGGTTCTAAGAGAGCGATTGTGCAAAAAGTTAAAACAGGTCCTACTTTGTAGTGTTCAACTTTTTCCGCGGCGACTTTATGTGCAACGGTAAATGTGCAAGGGCGGAAAAAGTTGAGTAGCTCGATTTTTTTGCACCTAGTGGAGATTCATCTTGAGGTCCAAAGGCTGATTTCGACTCAGTTGAATTTTCAAAGCGAACTGAATTTTACAAAATAAAATATTTGTCATTCTATTCAAATTCATGGCGTCATTTTCTCGCGTAAACATTAGATTTCCAAGTATCGTTCGATTGAGATTCTTTTTGACTCATGGAGTCTATGGGATAGAAGCGAATCCTGTCCCATGTCTGTCGTCTGTCGTCCGTCGTCCGTCATCCGTCGTCCGTCGTCCGTCGTCCGTGGTTTTGTTGTTTTGGCATAAAGATATTGGATTTCGAATTGAGACATTCAGGGAAATCGCATGATATGAGTAAATTTTCCTATGTTTGCAAGGAAGTCAAGCAATAATCTAGGGGTAAACTACTGTCTGCCAATTGGCTAGTTTTCTGAAGATAATGATAATAGAATCAACTTTAAGTGAACAAATTCAGTCAGCAGCTAACGTAAAAGACATCTATCTAGTTTACAGTCTGTACTGACACTGACTATTCAAACAAAACAGATTTTTGAAAGAAGCAGCATGGGTTTCTGTTGCTGAATAAACCTAGTACTTCATCTTTGTCTGCCTCGGTGACTTGCTGCATTTGATGAAAAATAAACACAAGCAAGAATACGCATAGCATTCATTGTAGATAACCTCCAACAATCTATTTGACTGGCCTGATGAGAATAGGGCAGAATTATTACAATCCTTACCAAAAGGGGCAGGGGTTGTAACCCCCACAACCCCCCCCCCCCCTCCTTAGATGCGCCCCTGCAATTTTCCCCTCCATTTTGTGAGAAAGATATTACAAATAATAAGGCACGAGTAAAAGAAAGCTTGGCAAGAGTTTCTATAGACCTTTTAGCTATTCTACAAAAGAGCCTGGATCGAGCGTTATTTTTATACAATTTCATACGCGAGGTTCGATCGAGTGGCGTTAGAGGTTCTATCACTATTATGCACATTCGAAAATCCTTCAAACTGCATCATAACATCGTTCGATTTAGATTTTTTCTTAGAATAGCTAAAAGGTCTATTACGATTGAAATTTCATTCTTGGCAGTTTGTCAATTTTTAAGCGGAAGATGAATGTCATCTTTAAAATGAGGCTTGGCTCCATGCGTCCCCCCCAAGGGTTCTTTGATTCAGAATAGCTAAAAGGTCTATTCTACTGAGTGGAAATCAGCTCTAGGCCTATTTTCCACTAGAGGGAAAATTCCTCTCGCAGAGAACTTCTTTTGTTCGCAAGCACGATAGGCCTTTACACAATGTAAAGTTCAATTCGAGGCGCAGCCTGCATTCCCAAAAGGAAGCAAATTTCATTCCTGCAAACAAGGCACTCTGTTTTGAAAACTAAACATTGCTAACAAAGTTCGTGAGACGCCGTTAAAGACGCACTTCGCTGGGTCACTCCGAAGCGAGGCGAAACCAGCGAGTTTGTATTTCAAAAAATTGCTGCGATTTTGTGCAAAGGTCTGCAGCGCTTGAAAGTTGAATGAATTTCTTCTTTTGAGTGACGTCGCTTTTCAACAAGCTAATCACATCTGGAAAAGGTCGTTGCGAGCGGAATCTTCTAACTTGTGGAGATTAGGCCTTAAGGTGGTTTCTTCTTCTCTGGTAGAGCTATAGGTGTGATGTTCTTTGGTTTGTGCACTGCATAATCTGACATCGGCACTCCAACAATTATGACGTCGTTGTCTTTGTATGAAATCCTTAGTGCTCCTTTATGTAGGTCGCGTACTCCTAGATCCCATACTTCGAAACAACCTGCCAAGTTTAACCACGTATTATAATTGTCTATTTCGTCAGTGTCTTGATCGACACCATCTGCAAAATTGTCCATTTTTATGTAAGCAACATATGTTTTGTTTTTGGTATCTGGTATGAAGTCATCTTTATGCGTGCATTGGTTTTTAGTGTGGTCCAGCAGTTCGGCATTTCTACAAAGTAAATAACTTGATTACGATGACTACCCATAATTGCTCATCAAAACGAGACTTACACAAAACCGAGATCACTAACACTGGGACTTACTGGGACTGATCAGTTGATCGAACACAGGGAGCCCCCTTAAAAAGTAAGAAAAAACTGAACAAAATGTGTCTTCTGCGAGTGAGACCAGGCGAAACGAGGCACCTGCGAAGAAGCAATGAGGAATGATGATGCGTCCACCACTCTCCCTCTCTCTCCTCCGCAAAAATTGCATCATTCTTTTCTCATTGCTCCTTCGCAGATGCCTCATGCTGCCATTACTTACCTGACAAGGTGATGCATTTCTTTTTCATAGTTTTCTTTCTTTATCTTTTCAATATCAAACGTTATTCCAGTAGCCTTGTTCAGTGCATGCATTGCAAAATAGAGTTGATGAAACCATCCATTCATATTCAAGCCTTTAACTCCGAAATGAAATGTCCTTGATATTTCTGGTATGATACACTCTCTATCTTTTCGAATATGGTTCAATCTCATCCATACATCCCAGTCCCAATAAAGTGTAGAATCAGGCCATTTTGGTTCCAACTCTTCTATGAACAAGCTCCGCTTTAAGACCCTAAAACGCAATCATCTGACATAAACAGGGCCGATACTAGCCATGACTGCGTAGGGGGGCGAAAAACCAAAATTTTCCGACGATAAAATCATCATCATCAACAACAACAACAACAACAACAACAGTTGTAGGAACATACGTTAAATTTATGCATTACATGACCGATCTAACTCCTCAGTAACTAAAATTTGGCCTCATTTCGCGATCCAACCTTGAAATCAAAACAATTAGTGAATATCGATCAAAAATATGCCATAAATTCAATAATTTCTGTTGGAATTTATAATTGTTATAATTATAATTATAATTTCAGATAAATTCGTGTTTTATGCATTATTTCTCCTCAAAGTCCTCTGACATAAATGAAAAAATATGCCCTAGCTTCCGTTAGATCACTAGATTCTGACCTAATTTCTCCTAGTTGTCCGAATACATAATTTTGTAAGTGATTTATGCTGTAATGCCTTAAATTTCCTTCTGCTAGTCTTGTATAGGCGGTAAGTTGAAACTATTGCGCCTTTACAAAAGCAATAAAATGGAGAGAAAAAATGCATCAAATGAGACATGACTCACCAACCAAGACCAGGCATTGTTTCAACTCTGTAAAGTCGAGCCGGATCCTTCACAGCGTGTTTATTTCCCAAGTCATTCCAGGCAGAAATACAATAAACACTGGGATCCTTTTCAAGCAAAGGGTACGTTTGACTGAAATAATCAAAAATATCTTCAGATACGTCTAGATCCTCCTCCAGAATTACCATCGCAGGGGCATCGGGATATGACTTAAAAGTTTCTGCCAGAGCCCTTTTATAATGCTGAGAAATTCGACAATTTCTGCTACAAATAGGTTCATGTTGTACTACCCTCAAACCGAAGAGTTTTGCCACAGCCACTGGTTCTTTGTAAGTATTACCATCTATGTAGACAGTGAACATCTTTGGATGTGCACCTTGTGCTGTTAGTGCCTTTTGTAACATTCGAGCTAAGTATAGTGGTCTATTTGCTGCAATTACAGCGACAGGTAGGTTGCTGATTCGATTGTTTGGCAATGACTTGCCTTTAAGTTTTATTGGGGCAAAATTCGTGCACCTACAAATATCAAAATACCCTTCATATTCAAAGCAGAAATCTCTGCGTCTTATTGCCTCCTCGCTTGAACCATAATCGCAGCTATAAGCCTTTGAAAAAAGCGGAATAATGGCTTTAGCAGTTGTACGTTCAGCCCATTTGTCGTAACTACCCTTATTTATCCCCTCGACCGCTTTCCCGCCATTTTTTACTTTGATGCAAATATAAGAATCTCTGAAATGTAATTGATGAATCAATGAACAGCCTAAAATTCCAATCTTAACTCTCGCTTGTTTTCCCAAGTTATAGCTTGCTTCATCTTTAACGAGGAAAACAACAATTCTTCCGTTGTGCAAAGATTCAACGAATTGGATGATCTGGTCATCAAAAGTGCTGAAATAATGAGTGTCAAATTGACGAGTTGCCATCACTTTTCCTGTGTACTGACTCAAAACGACAATATGGAGTCCTCTCGTGATCGCATCTTTTGAATTTTCCTTAAATACCTTACTTCCATTCACTAATACAAAAACTTCTTCTTTTTCTGATTGAGCTTCGACAATAATTTGATCTTTAATCTTAAGTTTATCATTTTTGCGACTCGGCATTCTCTTGTCATTTTCTTTCTGTCTCTTCTCAACAACAACATTGCGTTCTATTAGTTTAGCATTAAGATTTTCCACATCTTTGCTTTTAAATGAGGTCTTTAGGACACTTTCTTCTCTTTTCTTTATCTGAGCTTCTTTTAAATTGTCTTTTTCATCATTTCTGAAAGAAGTCTTCCGTCTTTCATGCTCTGTCTCTCTTTTAAGAGACTCCGAGTTGCCATTTTTAGCAATGTTCATCCAAGGCTCCTTGCTGCTTGCTTCTTCGGTCCTAACTACACGAGTTTCTTCCCTACCTTCTTCAAAGGTACTTTTCCTAGCATTGTAAACTATGAATGCAATATTGAAAATGACGGTAAGTATAAGGACAACTATTAGAATTGATTGCAAGGTGTGTCCTAAGATACTCCTTCCTCTTGATCTCACTATCACAGCCATTTTCAAACTACCACACTCCCAAGACTTTGTCACGTTTCATTTCTTCACTAACTCACAGGTCTTAGTTCAAAGAGTTAAAGAAATTGAAGACAATCATTTGCACATTTTCGACGCGAAATACATCGCATAGCAACAGATATCGGTATAGATAAAAAAAGGCGCTGTAAACAAGGATGCCACATTTTGAAGTGCGAAACCTGAGCAACAGTTGTTGCACGGGGGAAGAGGTCCTATCTAAATTTTGAGTAAGATTATGTCACCAGTGTTTCCAGGAAGACATCCTTAGCTGCGCATATGAGAATAAGGCAAAACAACAAATTTCTGCAACGCGAGGATATAAGAATAGATGCGATTACGCTAAAGATGGCGGCGAGGAACTTTTTACCAAGACGAACTGCGTTCTTTAATCGAATTCCTATAGAATCGTTAAAAAGTTTCGTAATTCGAGCACAATGCATCATGGTAAAAAGTTCCTCGCCGCCATCTTTAGCGTAATCGTCTATTTAGAGTTGTTTTGTCGAGTTGAAGGACCAGCATATTGCGTTGATGAGAAGCAACCAAATCCGAAAGGATTCGAATAAACAATACTCTTATTTATACCCAATGCCTTACATAGTATTATCAGAAATGTCGACAAAATCTCAGATTGTGGCACGACCAACTTCAACGCCTTTTTGTTTTTATGTAATCCATTCCTAGTACTACTCTAGTGTGAGGCAATCTTTGAGAAGAACCTTAGGGGGAGTGCTCCTATACTTGACTTGATGGAATGCGCTCAACAGGGTGTCCTTTTATGTTAAAGATTATGCGACAGGGTATCCTCTTTTGCTAAAAGTTATGCAACAGGGCAATACAATTGATAAGAAAATTATGCGACAGGGTATCTTGTGGAAGGATATTTTTTCGAGTACCATTGAAACAATGAATAATTTGTACTCTTGGCAAGATTTAATGCAACAAGGTATGCTTTTGGGACATTTTTCATGCGACTGGGTATTTTGTTCCAGGACAGGGTCATGAGAGTTTGTTCTAGCAGGTATATGCCCGCTGAGCAAGGGCAGATTTTGTAATACAATAGCATCAGTTGCTTTGGTTCACACCTCAATTCAAAGCGATTAGCATCTGCAGACAAAGGAAATTCTCTCAAGCAGAAATTCAAAATAAACGAAGACGCAACATTGCCCTGAAACCAGTACGGCCAACTCTCGTTTGGTGCGGGCGAAGGGAGGTTTTTAAGAGATGTAATGTGCTCATAATGAAAGAAGAAGGGTAAATCTAAAGTTCTGTCTTGGGCATTTTGTTTACTTGATTCAGGAGCTGAGCAGTGACTGCGTATATCTGAGCAATAAATGTACTAAAATTGTAATGCCCTCTGCTCGGTTTTTGAGTCAAATAAACAAAATACCCAAGACAGAACTTTAGATTTATCCTTCTTCTTTCATTATGAGCACATTACATCTCTTAAAAACCTCCCTTCGCCCGCACCAAACGAGAGTTCGCCGTACTGGTTTCAGGGCAACTTTGCGTCTTCGTTTGTTTTCAATTTCTGCTTGAGAGAATTTCTTTTGTCTGCATTCACTAATCGCTTTGAATTGAGGTGTGAACCAAAGCAACTGATGCTATTGTATTACAAAATCTGCCCTTGCTCATTGACATTGACACAGTTGAACCAGCTTTACCTAAACCTGGCTAAATTCAACCAATCAAATGCATTGTATTTGCTGGATTAGCCAATTAGAAGGCTCCATTCGATAACCTGGTTTAGATGAAGTTGGTTTAACCTGCATGCAGTGTGAATAGGCTATAAGAAATGAAAAATGTTATTCTTCATCAACATCTTACAGGTATGCTAATATTATCTTTGACTTGAAGTTCAAAGAAGCTATCAAAAAAATTCCCTGTAGGATGTTTTTGGATACCATGGTTACCAGTAAATTAAGACAAAGGAGTCATAAAGTTTACATAGATAATTCAAATGATGGAATGAAAAGGTCAAACTTAAAATAAGCACGACGCGACGTGAAAATACACCACACTATGAGGTGCCATTACCGCCAAATATATTACATTCAGAATTTCAGTGTCTCGGTAGGATTTTAGCTTTCTTTAGCTTTTTAGTCCGCTATTTTGCATTCTCAATTGAGATTTCTAGGGTCTTTAAAATGTATGATTTCAGATTTGTACTTAGTTCAGAATTTCAATCATTCCTGGCTCATCTCATATTCTTTATCTTCCTGCTGATAACTTCAGATTAGCGGTCAAGTGGCCTTGCAATTTCAGATGTTCAGTCAAGCGTATGAAAATTTCAGATTTTTAGTCTTTACCTCCTTCTGATAAAATCAGTTGAATCGATGCTAGAAGCAGAATGCATGTTTCTCTCGACTATTTTGGCCAGGGAGTGCGCTCCCTGGCTTTGGCACCAAAAACGCGACAGATGAGGGGAATCAGAAGAGTGCAAGTTTTGGAATGGCGGACAACGCAAGTAGGGCAAAGATGGCTGCTATACTAAGTTGCGGTCAGGTGCCAGTGAACGGCAATGGTAGCAGCTTCTTATCAACTCCAACAAGTAGCAATAGGGGTGCTGCAGGCAACAGTACTGCCATTGCTGTTATGCCACTGCCTAGGCTTCCTTCTACTAGCATGACAAATGATGCGCCATGCTGTGCCAGCGAAGGGACTGCCCCTACGAATGCACGACCCAGTGGATCAAACTCCGATGTAATTGGGAACTTCAGGCAGCTCTTTGCTCCTTACAGTAGCAGCACACAGCCATTAAGACATCTTTTCCCATCAAGACCGAAGCAGAAAGGCAGTAAATTGAAAGGATTGTACCGCACAAGAGAAACTTGGACCCATGATTTCATGTGCCTGGGCAAACGAGAACAGCTCAAAGTCCCCAGTCAAAGGGGGAAAATGTTACTAATTGATGGGGGTCTCGGTGGAATGAAAATTTCTTTTGACCACAATGATAATGCAGAGCATGTGAAGGAAAGACTGGAAATTTATTTTCCAAAGCTAAAATCATGTGGTGGATTTGAAATATTTCGATGCAGAGGCACCAGAGCACCTTTGAAAGTAATCACCCCTTCACGCAATGCTTACTCTGTCATTGTCATGTTTCTGCGAGCCTGTAAACGAGGCTAAGTAAAGTCCAAGCGAGGTAAAGACTAAAAATCTGAAATTTTCATGCGCTTGACTCAAGATCTGAAATTGCAAGGCCATTTGACCGCTAATCTGAAGTTATCAGCAGGAAGATAAAGAATCTGAGATGAGTCAGGAATGATTGAAAATCTGAACTAAGTACAAATCTGAAATCATACAGGGTGTCTCAAAAAAATTGTTCGACGTTTGATTAAATACTAAAAAATAACGATACGCTGAATGGAACTTTGGTCAATTCACCCTTGTCCTGAGATTTTAAATTAATTTTTGACACAAGAATCTTGCAAATCCGATAAAAATTCATGGGGTTACAAGCTTTTGAAGTTCAAGTTTGTACGAAAGCTGAAACCAGAGGCCTCGAAATGGCATTTTTGGTAAAAGTCCTATAGGCCGTCGTCTCTGTTATTTCTCAATTGTTTCAGGGCGAACCAAGTGGGATTCAAGCAAGTATTCGATAAACTAACTGCCAAGCATATGGATGCTTTGAGGAAACAGATTCAGTCTCTCGCCGTTTTTGTTTTGAACCACTGTTTATGCAATGTTAAGGAATTTTGAAAATGATCACACGAAATAATCTACTTTAGAAGTCGTATTTGGTTTGCTCTGATATCAACGAGATGTGTGACATTGGATAAGCTTCTCTTACGTCCGTCTTCGAGCTTTTTGCAATACAAGTAATCTGGGGGGTCTCTGGTTTCAGCTATCGCATATTTTTGATCTTCGAGAGCTCGTAACTCAGTGAATTTTCAACCGATTTGCACGATTTTAGTCTCTAAAATTATTTCACAATCTTAGGAACAGGGTTATCTTTCCATGAGCCTGTTCATGTTGTCCTTATTTTTCAATATTTAATCAAACGTCGAACAATTTTTTTGAGACACCCTGTACATTTTAAAGAGCCTAGAAATCTCAATTGAGAATGCAAAATAGCGGACTAAAAAGCTAAAGAAAGCTAAAATCCTACCGAGACACTGAAATTCTGAATGTAACATATTTGGCGGTAATGGCACCTCATACCACACGTTAAACTAACTTGAAAGCCAAACACTGGAAATGCTTAAAAATGCATGAAGAGTTTTGTGGAGTCTTGTAGGAAACTCGTAAGAAATTCTCAGAACTCAAACTTTGATGATTTTAGGGAACTTTAGCACTGGCTACAATCATTAGTTTCATATAAAAAGATGCGTGTACCTGTTGAATGCGGGTTGCACGGGGGGGGGGGTTCTCAGCTAAATTTCGGGTAGGGGGTAGGGGTGTGCCGCCGCAGTTTCAAAATGGAACCGTTGGCAAGACCAATTTTTGTGAAAATGATACCCTTGGCAAGACTAATTTCTCTATTAGAAGTGCCCAGAAAGGGCGTTTTCTAGACAAAAGTTGCCAAATTTTCGCATTCTCAGGACAGAATTTTTTTAATTTGGTTTTTTTACAGAAATTACCGAACTAAGCATGCCCTTGCCTAGACTAAACTCGACTAAAATTGCCAAAAAGTATACCCTTGGCTAGACCAGAGGTTCTAAAAAGTATACCCTTGTAGGCGGCACATCCCCAGGTACCTTTACTATGGAAGAACCCTCCCCCCCCCCCCGTGGCGGGTTGAAGGCAGAAGGCAAAACCAAGGAATCTCCTAAAAGCAACTGCCAAAGGAAAGTTCCAATTAATGTTGAACATTTTATATGGCTGAATTTGGAGAAGGAAAATTATGAAGCGGAAATAGTTGACTTGCCGCATTTAAACCTTTATACTGAATCATACTTACGCAACGAATGAAAGAACAAACAAAATTTCTCAGAACCAGCGTGGCGAACTGATGCATTGATCATTCGCAAAGGCACTTTTGAGTGACGTCATGGCTCATATGTTTTATCGAAAGAAGAAGGATAAATCTAAACCACTAATTCGTAGGTTTATCTCGACTGATTATAATTCGTCCTAAAATTACTCGTCTCTTATACCGGGTGTCCCAAAAAAGGACACAGATTTGGTCGACCCTAGCAAATGAAATGATGTTCATTTGAAAATAATTGAGGCGATGGCTCTTTTCATATCAATTTTTCTACCATCTGTCATTTTTTGTCAATTTCTGGATAACCAACCCATGTTTAAGGAAAATCTGCAAACAAAGGAACCTTTGCATACTAGAGAATTTTTGACCCAAAAGCCCATCCACACGTATCAACACGTACCCGTACCCTCAACATGTTATGTACCACCCTCCCCCTCCCCCAGGCCGAGTTCTGCTGTCAATCAAAGACAACCGATGCTGTCGTCTTGCAAAATGAGTCCTTGTTTCCTTACTTAGGCTATCCAGTGTCTTGCTCATAAGCGTACGGGAAGAAAAAATCTAGGGGGGGCTGTCCGACACAAAGCCCATTTTTTTGCCAACATTTTTGCCCGAATGGGGCTGATTTTTGAAAATTTCTCCAAAGTTGGGGGCTACCGCCCCCCCGGCCCCCCCCCCCGCCTCGTACGCTTATGGCTTTACGGGCTTGCCACTTGTAAAAAGACTTGGCTGGAAGACCATTGATGAGCTAATCAGTAGTGAGTCTAATATCATGGTCTTCAAATCCCTTCATGGTCTTGCTCCACAATACATGTCCAATCTATTCACAAAGACATCTCAGCTAACCTCAAGGAATCTTAGGAATTCAGCAACAGATCTGAGAGTACCAAAGAAAAAGTCAACAAACGGGCAGAAATGCTTCTCGTTTAGAGGTGCTAAATCTTGGAATGGCCTCTCAGCTGAGCATAAGAATGCTTCCACAATTTACCAATTCAAACGTGTTGACAATCAGTGGGTGTATATATGTATTTGGATTTCTTTTTATTGTAAATATTCATTTTAGATCTTCGGCTATTTTATTAGTATTTTATGAAATTGTAATTAGGTTAATTTAGTTTTTTTCCAATATATTTTAATTTGTATGTATTTGAGTGGAGGGCCCCTTGTAAATCATCATTGTAATTGATGAAGGGCTACCCTCCTTAAAAATTTGAAAATGAAATGAAATGCTTCCTTGCTGCTGCGTGACTTACTACGACTTACTACGTTTGTCAAAGTTTTGCTCCTTGATTGATTGATAAACGTTGCAACAAAGACTCACAAGCACCAGAAATTGACGAACGTCGCTCTGATACAGGGCAAGGTGCCAAAGATGTTAGGCCAGTTCACTGGGCCATTTCCATAGGAATCTCAATTGACCAGGTCAAAAAGGGCTTCAAATTCGCACTTTCTGGAGATAGTAGTAGAGAAAGTAAAACCTACCAGTTCCGAAAGGAGTACTTCTTGTAAGTGCTGCTTGGAGGTTCCTTCACTTTGACACGGGAAGCTTGCTTCCAAAAGCCAAAATGTTCTTCGCATTTTACCCCAGCATTTCTCGCAGTTTTCTTTATCCTTTGGCATTGACCTCTGACCTTTGACGGAAGGATTCCAAAGGGAGGCTCATCCTTAGGAGTGAGGTTGAGATATTGAAGCTCCTTTATTGGTCAGTTTTCAGTTTTGGACAACTGGAAGCTGATTGGTCACAGACATTGTCAGTGGACTGGGAACAAGGAATGAGACTTCTTGGCTCCCGCCATCCTGCCAGTGACTCCCGCGCAAAATAGCCTCGATTGCATATTTATCGCAAAGTTTACAACAAACACAAACCACTACTGAAGTGAACTGAAGTTTAGCCTAGGCCATCCTAGCTCCATCAAAACAAAGGAAACAGAAAGAAATTTTCAAAAGGAGCAATAAGATTCAGGAAAAACAAGCCTTGCGTGGTCAAGATGTAAGTATTCAGATGCGTCTTCTCTGGAAATAGAAGGAATTATTCGCATTATATCTCTCACTGTCATATTTCACAGGCGACCCAATGTATTGCAGAGTTGGGAGGCCCTGCCTGCTCTAACATTCTATAACGCATGTCACGCTATAAATAGGCTAAAGAAACGCCCACAAATCCATTGTTTCTTTCGCTACGCAATGAAACCGGATGCGCCGAAGCTGTCAAGTACAATAGATTTTATTTTTGGCTTGGTGGCCCGGGCCAGCTTTTAACCATGTCGATTCCCTTTAACAAAGATCTCTTCTGTCTTTAATATCTCGTTGTAAGTGCCTTCAAATTAGATTTCTTGTTTTTGTCTCATATGACAGGGGACATTCCATTCAAAAAGCATACCCGGGATGGAAGATTTTTGAAAATAGGGAAACCCCATGGATTTACGTGAAATTTTTACATTAATGCCTCTGGATTTACATGCTTTTTTACGGCAACACCCTTGGATTTTTGACTGGAGTTGTGGTAATACAGGGTCGGAAGACTAAAATTTTCTACCTACGTGATTGGAATTTCAGTTACTGCAATTTAAGCCTTGGATTTCATTCAATTATTTTGATACACCCCAAGGATTTCTTCTTCCGACCCCTTTTTTTGTCACTTTGGAACCCCTCGGATTCGCACAAAACCAAGAATATTGCTGACCCCCTCGGAATTACATCTTCCGACCAGGGTGTACGGTTATTAAATGGAACGTCCCCAGTCATTTTGCTTTGTGTCCTCCTTGCCCTCAATCAATCCAATACAGCGCCTTAAATCGATGCCTAACTTACCTGTATTGCGTAATGTTTGAAATGCCGTTCATTTTGATTTGTGTTAGTGCTGCACTGTTTTATGTATAGATGTAGGACAAAAGGAACACAAGATATTTCTAAACAGATCAGCAACAACTGTTTTCTTGTCACTCATGTTACATCAATATTTGTTCAGACATGCAGCAAGATAACATATCAAAAAAGTTGCTAATTTTATCAGGCAACATTCTACCGGGTGTCCCAAAAAAAAGTTCCGGCGTTTGGTTAAACGCAGGGAAAAAAGTTTTGAATCTGGCAATTTCTAATCAACTTTAAAGTTTGGCACATCTTAGGAAGAAATTGGTAACCTGAAAATGGAATTATGAGCTCTGACCTTCCATGTTTATGTTCAAGGCAAAACCAGATGTACGCCTTCCTTCATCATCGCATGAAGGGGGAATCTCCGGATGAGCAACAGACGACAAACAAGAGTTATGCTCATTGAGCACATTCAAATCAAAGGCTGAAAATCAAACGCAATAGGGAATAGGTCTCGGGGGAACATACTAAGTTTGTACTTTTTACCACTCAATTCTAGCTGCACAAAGCCGGAGAATAAAATTTTGCATTATAAGTCATGTCGAACAAGGAGCTGAGAGCTATTTTAGTAAAAGAAAAGAAACTGTGGAACTGTAAAACTCCCATTCAAATTCCCAGCTGGCATAATGCAACAATAAAAGCAGCAAACTATTTGTCCCAAGACAGTCCAAAAGATGATTTCGAGCAGGTGCCTTTTCACACAATTAAAAAGCATTGAAAGCTAACAGAAGAATTTCCGCACTCTCCGCAAATTCCATACTAACTGGGGAAAATGGCCTTTACTTTGAATGTGCTCCAGTGAGTAGAAACTTTGCCCCTTGTCAAGGTAAGGAACGCATTGCCAATTCAGTGTATGTGATGGTCTTTGAAGGAGTCCCCTTTTACCACCACGAGGCAATGAGGCAAGATGCCGTACAAATCTCTCTGGTTTTGTCTTGAGCATGAACATGAAATGTTAGAGCTCATGATTCCATTTTCAGATGACTAACTTCTTCCCACGATATGCCAAACTTTAAGTTGAAATGTCTAGCATGTAACTAGAGTGAATAGAAATCGTTAGGCTCAAACACTTTTCTCTGTCTTCCATAAAACGTCAGGACTTTTTTTTTGGGATACCCGGTAGATAACTTTTTATTTGAATGTTTTATTAAAACTGAACTTGTAGCTAAAGCTTAATGTAGCCCACTTATTTTTCTTTCTCAGTAAGCACTGCAACTTCCTCTAAGCCAAAAATTCAAAATTTGAACTTACGGTACCTGCTGAATCTGACAAAATTTCTCTCAGAAATCTGAATCCACCCCAGTTAACCTGTGTAATCAAGTTTACACTTGCATATTGTTCTTTGAATAACCACCCTACGTCAAAAAGTTTATCCTGTATCGTGACTCATTTGACTTCTGCAATCCCTGACTTGGGGCTAAGAGCCGCAACTTCACCTTTACCTATTTTACTGAATTGGTCAGAAGCAAGTGCAACTCTGAACTTAACTGAATGCAAATTTTTTTAAGATCACATTGCTAATCCTTCATGTCATCTTTCTGACAGCAGCTAATTATTCTTTTAATTAGAGTTTCTTTGATGATGTTGCTGTTGAAATATAAAAGTTCCTTCAAAGGATGTGGTGCTTTGAAGAAAGATCAAAGAAGGATGTTTTACATGTGGATCAACATGATGTTTAACAGGTAATAGACCACACAGAAATGCAACAGGCCTTCTTCATATTGATGTGATTTCTCTGCCAAGAATTCTTGTTTAGAAAATTTTCAGTCTTTCATACTGTATAGCTCAAGAATGTTCATCATAATGTAAACAATTCTTGCCTAGTTAATGCTCGCAAGGCCACTGGGTCATGAAGTTTAACATACGGTACTCATAGCTTCCACAAGTACATGTCAGGGAGAGGAGGTGCTGACCTTGTTTCAACTTGTTGTCTTTCAGCTTTGGTACGAGCTAGTCAATGGCAGGACTCACAATGACATGCACATTATTGCTATTGTTGCTTCTCTTGTCGTCAGTGGTCAAGCTCATTTGAATATTATGTCATTGAAGTAAATCTTGAGCAATGCTTGCGATATGGAGCCTTTAAGGGGATTCCTTGAGGCTCACAACTTACCCTGTTTGTATCCCCAACATTTATTGAATTACAACATGAGATCAAAATCCATAAATAGATAATGTAGACTCTATTTGTTTTCATTGAGCTACCACAACAGCCTTGATAGTTTGATTATTTTCAAGCTATAGTTTCATGTTTCTTTTCATTGCAAGACTTCATTGTAAGTTTTAAAGAGAACAAAAATCATCAACATGGTACAATCTTCAAAAATAACCTATTGTGTATGAAGGTCTTGGCAAGAGATATCTGGTTCCTCTTCTGATTTGCAGTCTAACTGAAGAAAATACCAATGTCTCCCATAAGGAAAAGTTCAGCTTGCAACAAGCTTGCGCAAGCTTGAAAGGAGCATGATTTTGGCTTGAAGGAGCTTGAAATGGTGTGTTGACACAATTTTGGTCAGTTTGGACCGTATAATTATAGCTTGATCAAGCTTGACAATAATCACATGCTACAGTCATTCTCAAACACACTACAAATACTACAATCAAGCTTGATTGAGTTTGCCTTCCCGTTCAAAAGATATATGCTGCAAGCAGGGCAAGCGGTCAAAATTCTTACTCAAATCAAGCTCTCAAACATATCCAATGCATACTCAAAACAATTTAGTATCAAGCAAGCATGTTCCAAAAATACTAATATTCTGGTAAGGGAGACCAAATCAACTGATTAATAAGCAACAAGATGACCCGCAAACCATAGGTCAGAAAATCTATATACTGTGTCATGTTCCAACAAGGTACACATTTGAAAAGATATGGAATGCTTGTTAAGCGTTGCTGGTTCAGATGGGTATTGACTAGTATCCTTCATGAAATTTCAGTAAAGTTATCATAGTTTCAAAAACTTCATTATGATCTTACAGTAGCTATTTTCTCATCTCATGCAAAGATGTTTAGAATTTGTTTATGTTGATTTTCTCAGGAAAGACGAGAGAAGAGTTGAGGAAGTTGGACCAGACAGGTTTGTCTTTAGATTTTTCAAGGAATTTATGAAACATGAGACACTTGCTTCACACTTTGCCTTTTGTTTCTCCAACAAAATGGAAGACAGCCTTGAATTTGGCAATAGAGACAATGATTTGAATCGTTTTGAATCATCTTCCAAAAATCATCAAGTCAACAAAAGTTTACTGTCTATGGTTCTCACACATGCTGCTTGTTATCATAGATCATAGACAGCCTTTAGTTTCAGACACTTATGCCTGCTTGGATCTTCTCCTGATTTCCTTTTTGTTCAAGTTCCAGATCTGGTAACTTGTCAACTTGGCTTGTACACCTTGTAGCTACCAAAGACATTATCTTTGTCTCTGGGGAACATTCAAGTTTTTACTCCAAGTTGCCTTAATTTTTGAAGAATAAGTTTTGTCTATAAATGGTTTAGTGGCTTATCCGTCGTTAATAAAGTAAAGTAAAGTAAAGTAAAGTAAAGCAGTGGTGGACTGGCAACCATTTTACCCACCGGGAAAGGCAACCAAAAGGGCGCCAGTAGATTGTCAAGCTGCTCAAATTTGGGGTTAGTAACACGGTCTCGAAAACTCTGTGGGGCAGAGAGTCAGTTGTTTTCAAAACAATCTCATAATATCTTTTCGAGCCCCTAACCTGGGGGGATTAGGTTTCAAATAGGGGTCCGGGGGCTTGCCCCCGGAAATTTTTATTACACAATTACCCAATATATAGAATGTCGGAAAGTGCCCCATTATGAACGGACTTCTTTTGCACCAGAGCCAAAAAGTAAAATAATAAAAAGAAACAGAGCCAAAAAATAAAACAATAAGAAAATGTTCCTTTCATTTTAATTTTGAGGCTCTGGTACCCAGGGTAGATTGCTTTTGAAAAAGTTTATTCTCATCTAAACTGACTGCATTTGAAAGATCGACGCGGGTGGTAAAATTTATAAGTGTCATGATGATGCATTGCCGTCAGGTAATACGTAAGTTGTGGAGGTTAGACCAAAGCCCGAAATCTACTTTTTAGTTTTTGAGACAATATATTGCAAGATTTTACAAAGAAAGCAACTGCTGCAGTCTAGGAAGCGAGATTCTTTTTGCTTAAAATTCGTAGGCTTCAGAAAGTCAACGAAATTTATGAATAAAATCCAACCCAACAGTGATCTATACATCTTTGAAACTTGTGTATATTTCTGCAAAACGTTTTGAGGATGTGGATTTAGTCCCTGCTAGCCTATGGCTAAGCTGACCTTGCCTTTATGCTACACCTAAAAAAGACCATAAACAAAATAGGAAAATATAAGTTGTCAGGACATCAATATGACAAGATGAATTATAGTCACGCATTGAGCATGCACTTGAAGACTGTAGACTTGTCAGGAAGTTATCTGATGACATCATCTGGAGAAAAAGATTCCGGGAGATCTCTTTTCACAACCTATCCACATGAATACGTGGAGTTTCTCATTTACCAGAGTTAACCGTAAGCATCTTTTCACTTGCTTTGGCTTTCTCAAAGCTCTCTCAAAGCAAATTTGGGTGAATGAAAATGTGAGAAAATCTTCATAGGCTAAGAAAAGGTCGGAAAATGCTGATGCATCTAAAACGATATCTGTACAGCACTCTGTAACAGCAAAACAGGTTCCTTTGTAGGCAACTCGATTTTCAAGGATTCCCTTCTCCACTTCGTCTGCTTGGTTCAATGTCGCAAATTCTCTCTCTTCGCCAGCTTCTTCCAAAAAATCATCTGGAAGCATTTTACTTGGATTCTTGGATACTAAGATGGATGAAGCAAGCTCAGCCTTACAAAACGGCAGATACACCGACAAGTGATGCAACCTTTTCCAGGCCCTTATCTGGTATTCCGGTTTTAGGGAGCTCTTCAAATCGATTGGCGTAATAACAAGCTGTGTCCCTGATCAACTATCAATTTGCAGATTGGGGCTCCATGATATACTCATTGTTATCTGAATAACACGTCTGGAAATCTCTACATAAAACATCTGAACGACATCATCGGGGAAATAGGGAATGTATTGGAATACCACAAAAAATGTGTAGTTCTCTCAGATAAGTGAATTGATGGCTATAATCAATTTTTTTTCAATTCGATAATTGTTTGACGTTTAAAAATAACAAGTTCTTTGAAAAACAAACTTGAGGCAAAGGGCGCACCGGGAAATTTCCCGGTGTCCCGGTGGGCCAGTCCGCTTCTGAAGTAAAGTAAAGTAAAGTAAAGTAAAGTAAAGTAAAGTTAAGTTAAGTTAAGTAAAGTAAAGTAAAGTTAAGTTAAGTTAAGTTATTGCTTTTATATAGCGCCTTTACTATAATTCAGTCTTCAAGGGCGCTTTACAATTCCATTACCCCATCAGTTCAGGCATTTTTTCCCCCTATGGGCTTATTTTACACAGCGTGCATCCTTACAGTTGACGCTTAAGCTATTTTTATTGGCTTCATCAGCGAGGTACCAATTTTACACCTTGGTGAGGTGATGTACCTATGATACCGGGTGTTTCCTGGTGGTCACCCATCCTGGTAATAACCTGGCCCAACCATGCTTAACTTTGGTGATCAAATGGGAACCGATGTATCCATTGTGGCAAGTCGAGGTCGATATTGATTGTTAATAAATCTCTGCTCATTCCAACAGTATATGTCAAAAATGCTATGAGACACCCATGATGTCTTTCACTTCCTGTGATTACTTTCGATTTTTTTCTCAAAATTCAGGGCAGCTGCTGAATGGATTGTAAGAAATGGCGGATCAGTGCGCTTCGCTGGACATGATAAATTTGTACATGATTACAATGCACTTCCAATGGGTCCTCGTTCACAGCGATATTTACTGGAAGACATCAATGCAAAAGGAATAAGCCTAACAGATAATGGATTTGAGCACCTAAGTACGATGTTTGTGATCAATTTTTAATTCATTTCTTCCTTTAAAAGGATCACACCGAGGTGGGATGAATTTTTCCATTTTAACAGCCTAATAACTGATGGCACTAAAAAACAAATCATGATCGTTATTGTCTGAAATTATAAGCTGCGAGGTGGGATGCTAAAGGTGGGATGAAGGCTGGAAGGTGAGAGGAAATTTTACAGGTAAGCATGCACAGATTTCGTCCCAGCTGACAACTCATATCCTGGAAGGTGGGAATAGTTTTCCTGTTATAAACAGGCCCTTAGTTGACTACTATTACTTCGCTGACTAACTAGTGGCAACATTACTTTGCTGAGTAGACAGTAGTAAAATGCATTCAGTAATCTTGTCTTCTTTGAAAGAATCAGTGTCATTCTTTCCAAGCAGTTGGCCTCCAACATCTCACACGCTTCAATATGAATTCCTGCAAGTACATTACGAACCTTTCACGATTGCAAGAGGTGGCAAATTCATTGGAATACCTAGACATTGGAAGCTGCCTGAATTTGGCAGATGTAACACCCGTTGCAGAACTAAGGTAATTGTCATATAAGCATTTGAAAATGAAATAAATTGTACTTTGAACAGAGTATGACGATAAAGTCATGACGATTTGAGCTAAGTCAGTAAGAATATTAGAACGAGAGTAAAATTATTTACTCTCGTTCTGCTGATCTTACTTCACTTTATAAGGTGTTGTTAGCCGAAACTTCGTGAATTTATCATACTCGATTTAAACTACAGTTTATTTTATCTTAAGTATCTATACCGCCAGACACATTGCACCATGGCCCACAAAAAGAGTGTTTAGGTAATGGTCTTCGTTTTGTATATCTTAGAAAACGCGTTTCGTCGCACACTCGTCAGTTCGGTTCATGCGAAAAACTAATCAATGATACAAGTAGCCTTATTACCAGACAAACAAGAGAAATTTGAAGATCAAGTGTCCACCACATGCCCAGACCCCGTTTACACTAATCTTGGATCCGTAACAAAACTAAATTGGATTAGCCTCCGTCTACACTGCCCCTACTAAACCAAAACACTTTTGCTCCATCTATCTTTGGAATATTTTTGTTCTGGAGCAATGTCAGCGCTCGTGAACAGTAACAACTGTTTGGTGGATCAAAACTGTACCGGTACATTGTAAACATGGTCTCATATTCATCCACATGTTGGTTTCTTAACAATAGAAATGAAACAAGATTTACATTACGTTAAGAGCACTATCATTGTTAGGAAGCAAACAGTTTTTTACCAAAATAGCTATGTCACAAAATCAAAAATAAGTATTAAAAGGAATGAGAATATTAACAGGCTAAATTTCTGTAACTGTTTCAATATTTTCTTCTGCATTATCAAACTTAAAAAACCCGACGTGATTTATTTTTCACTGAAATATGGCCTGTCAAACGCGCCACATTTTTCTGATTCCCTTGGTACGTTCCCCGGCACACAAAGGCGAACCTACCTTCCCATGAGAGTGAGACCTTATTTCAAAGACCCAAAAATGATCCTTTGTGCCAGTGGTGGCGCCAGGGGAGGGCTAGGGGGCTAAAGCCTCCCGTCGGAGGCATCTAGCCCCCCTTCGGAGGAAATGTTGGGGTTTTTGTCGGAGGAAATTTGGCAAAATAACGCACGAAAACGTCATTTTCAGTCATTCTATCGTTGTCTTTGCAGATTCAAGCAGATTTTGGATATGTTCAAGGGGATGAAGTTTGTAATGTTTTATGATTATTATCATTATTATTATTTGTAAGACCCAGGCCCCCTAAAGATAAGTGAGTTGATACACGAGGCAGACAACGAAGATGTCGTAATGTTTGCTTGCAATCTGCAATATCCGACAATGGCGACGAGAATAAACTAGAAAGGAAAAAGAACATGGCAGGGGCTGCTTCATTACAGCCTGTACCACCTTTTGATGCAGTTTCAGATCCTGCTAACGCATGTAACGCCTGGAAACGGTGGGTTTCAAGATTCGAGCAGTACTTGGCCGCTGCTGATATCAAAGAAGACAAAAGAAAAAGAGCCCTGTTGATTTATTTGGCTGGAGAACCAGTTGCAGATATCCTGAAAACACTCCCAGATAATGGAGATGACTATAAAACAGCGTTAACAAAACTTAATGAACATTTCGAGCCACAAAAGAACTTGCTTCATGAAACATATTTATTTCGTCAAGCCAGACAAGAGTCAAATGAGACTTTAGGCCAGTTCCATGTTCGATTACAAAACTTAGCCTCACGTTGTGACTTTGGGGACAGAAAAGACTTTGAAATACTTTTGCAAATTGTCACTCATGGATCGTCAAGTCGTTTAAGGAAGAAAGCTTTGAGAGACCCAAAATATACTTTGAAAGAAATGCTATTAGATGGCCAAAGAGATGAAACAAGTGCACAGCAAGCAAGTAGTATAGAAGGTAACAATGAAGCCAAGCAAGAAGTGCATCGTGTGATACACAATCAGCCCCAGAAAGGATACGTTCATGCCAAAAAATGTCATCAGTGTGGAGGATCATACCCTCATAAAAACAAGACCTGTCCAGCTGCTGGTAAGATATGCCATAAATGTGGGAAAAAGAACCACTTTGCAAAGTATTGTTTGAGCAAAACCCAACAAGAGCCAAGGAAAACACAGAATTTCAAAAAACATGCTAGGCCAATCACAGCAACATCAGTAGGCAGAGAACAGAGTGACTCTGATTCAGATTTTGATTATGTTTATGCTGTGAAACCACAGGAAAAACCTGGTAACACTGTTACTGCCAAAATCAATGATTATAAATGTGATTTACTTGTGGATACAGGAGCCTCTGTAAATATTCTTGATGAAGAAACATTCAGTCAGATACCATCAAATCCTAAACTTGAGAAAACATCAGTTAAAGTGTACCCATACAACAGCAACAGCCCAGTGAAATTGTTAGGAAGATTCCAAGCCACTGTAGAGACCAAAAAGCGTATCACTGTAGCCACATTGTATGTCACAGAAGGGAACTCTGGTTCATTATTAGGTTCAGAGACATCCCAAGAACTTGGTCTTGTTACATTTCATATCAAACCAATGGTTTCAAAAGTGAAAAACAGCCATTATAAGCCTCAAGTTGCTCCTACTGGATCATGGATTCCTATCAGATCTACTCATGATAAATCCATTGATGCTGCTTTACTTGCAAACAAAGAAATTTTTAGAGGAATAGGGAAGCTAGATGGAGTTCAGATCAAATTGAACATTGATGAAAGTGTAACTCCTGTTGTTCAAAATACAAGACGCATACCATTTCATATAAGGAAACAAGTGGAAGAGGAATTATTAAGTCTGGAAGCACAAGGAATCATAGAGAGAGTCCCAGAGGGGCAGGCAACTCCTTGGATATCTCAGATAGTAGCAGTACCAAAGAAGGACAATAAGTCAATTAGAATTTGTGTTGACATGCGCTCAGCAAACACAGCCATAAAAAGAGTTAGGCATGTCATGCCTACAGTTGATGAAATAATGGTACAATTAAATGGAGCTAAATTCTTTTCAAAGATAGACCTTAGTCAAGCGTACCATCAGTTAGAATTGCATAAAGATAGCAGATACATCACTACATTCAGCACGCACATTGGTTTATTCCAGTACAAAAGATTAAACTATGGTACAAATGCGGCTGCTGAGTTATTTCAACATACACTACAAGAAGCTTTAAAGGGTATAGATAATGTCAGAAATTTAGCAGATGATATTATAGTTTTTGGCAAAAACAGAGCAGAGCACGATAAAGCATTAAATGAATGTCTTGCAAGATTAAAGGCAAGAAATCTCACAGTAAACAGAGAAAAATGTAAATTTCTACAACCAGAACTTTCATTCTTTGGTATGGTATTTTCAGAAGATGGTGTAAAACCAGATCCAAAAAAGATTGCAGATTTAGTTGATGCTCCCATACCAAGCAATGCATCAGAAGTGAGAAGTTTATTAGGAATGGCTAATTTCAGTGCTAAGTTTATACCAAATTTTGCAGACATAACAGAACCACTGAGAAGATTGACTCACAAAAACAGTGTATTCAAATGGGAGAAAGAACACTCAAAAGCATTTAAGAAACTCAAAGATGTTCTGACAGACAGTCCAGTTATGACATATTTTGATGTTGAAAAAGAAACATACCTGATCGTAGATGCCAGTCCCATTGGTATTTCTGCTATTCTTGCACAGTCAAGCAAAGATGAGCCTCAAAAAGTGATTGCGTATGCCAGTAGAGCACTTACCCCTGTAGAGCGTCGATACTCACAAACTGAGAAAGAAGCACTTAGTATTGTGTGGGGTACTGAACATTTTCATATGTATCTTTATGGAAAAATTTTCAATCTGATAACAGATCATAAGCCTTTGGAGGTGATTTATGGGAACCCCAAATCAAAACCATCATTACGCATAGAAAGATGGGTGCTTCGCCTACAGCAATATTGTTTCAAAGTTATTTACAAGCCAGGAAAAGATAACCCAGCTGACTTTATGTCAAGACACCCTACAAAAGTCAGTGTAAAAGAAAATATGGCAGATGAATATGTGAGATACATAACAATAAATGCAATACCAAAAGCCATGACTATAGAGGAAGTACAAAGAGAAACAGAAAAAGATGAGACACTCCAAGCAGTTATAAAAGCAATTGAAACAGGAGATTGGAGTAACCAGCAGTTAGTACCTTATAAGCTAGCTAAAGATTCATTGACAATCAATCATGCAAATGGAATTATTTTGAGGGGTAACCAAATTGTTATGCCTAAAGCCCTATGGAAAAGATCAGTAAAGTTAGCGCATGAAGGCCACCAGGGCATTGCTAAGACTAAAGCCCTGATCAGAGAAAAAGTTTGGTTTCCATTTATTGAAAAGTTGGTAACAGAAGAGATTAGTAGCTGTCTACCTTGTCAAGCAGTAGGAACACAAAAAGCACCAGAACCTTTGCGAATGAGACCTATGCCATCTGGACCTTGGAAAACACTACATATTGACTTTTATGGACCACTTCCAAGTTGTGAGTATATTCTTGTTATTGTAGATGCTTATTCTAGATTCCCCATAGCAGAAATTGTAAGATCTACAGCTGCTCCAACTATTATTCCAAAGTTAGATCAAGTTTTTGCAATGCATGGACTTCCTGAAGAAATAATAACAGACAATGGTCCACCCTTCAATAGCAATGATTTTGAGAGATACTTAATGACTCTAGGAATTAAGTTTGACCCTTCTACACCATTATGGCCCCAAGGAAACTCAGAAGTAGAGAGATTCAATCAACCTTTAGGGAAAGCAATCAGAGCTGCATGTGTAGAGAACAGAAATTGGAGACAGGAACTTCAAAGATTTTTACTAAGTTATAGATCCACTCCACATACAACCACCAAGATTGCACCCTCAGAACTGTTGTATAATAGGGTCATTAGAGGGAAACTACCTTGTTTAATCAAGAAAAGTAAATCTAGAAGACACAGAGAAGCTCAAGAAAATGATGCAGTTGGGAAAGAGAAAATGAAAAGCTATGCAGACAAAAGAAGACACACAAAGATTTCTGATATAAAAGTTGGTGATACAGTTTTGTTAAAACAAGACAAAAAGAACAAGTTTTCTGCAAACTTTGAAAGCACAACATACAGAGTTGTATATAGGAAAGGTTCCAGGGTAACAGCAGAAAGACAAGATGGAAGAAAAGTCACTAGAAATGTTAGTTTTTTCAAAAAGTTTAGTCAGAGAGATGATGATGATGATGATGATGATTTGGCAGATGATGACAACCAGAAAATAACAGAAAGAGTAGATGAGGAAAATAGAGAAAACAGATACCCTGTTAGACAAAGAAGAATGCCAGAGAGATACGGAACAGTTGTTGCAACAGACTAAGAGGAGAATTTATTTCTTTAATTTTATTTTTATATTCTATGTTATGTTTATGTTTTCAAAAAAAGGGGGGAATGATGTAATGTTTTATGATTATTATCATTATTATTATTTGTAAGACCCAGGCCCCCTAAAGATAAGTGAGTTGATACACGAGGCAGACAACGAAGATGTCGTAATGTTTGCTTGCAATCTGCAATATCCGACAAAGTTCTTCATTGATTAATGTAGATTGTAGTTTCATATCGTATTTTCTGGAGTAATTCACCTGTTGATGAAACTATTATTGTTTGGAAATATTCTCGTTAATTTTTTGTGACCTTACAATATAATGATGCAGAATTTCCAAAAACAACATCAAAATTCGGAATGTACAAGAAAAATGGATGCAGAGCAACTACTCTCGAGTACCGAATAAACGTCCCCCTCGCTTATCATTTTGAAAAATTTTCCAACCTCCCCGCTCTTATCCCAACCCCCCTTTTATTAATTTTTGGAAAATGAAATGATGGTAACCATAATTTCTGAATAAACGCAAGAAAAAGTCTCACGAAGTGCATTCAACAGAACCAGAGCTCAAAAGTAAATTTATCAGTAACTTCATTGTTCACGTAAATATATAAAAGATAAGTGTTTACCTAAGAAAACGGCAATTTTCTATTTCTCTAAGCGCTCCCCCCCCCCCCGATTATTCCAACCCCCATTATTGTCATATCGAACCATTTCCAGCCCCCCCCCCCCGATTAAGGCGATTTGAGAGCGCGTGGCCAAGTGGTTAAGGCGTCTGACTCATAAGCCAAAGGTCAGAACGGCCGTAGGTTCAAGTCACGCGCTGGACAGTTTGGTCGCTGTCTGTAACTCTAGCCCGGGTCGACCAGAGCCATGTGAGGGAAATCTGGTAGCTGCGGCGGGTAGCTGCGGCGGACTGATGGTCAAACATCCGTGGCCCCTGCTGGAAATAAGTGTCTCAGACTTTCGCAGGCTAGCCACGTTAAATATAAATACCTACCTATTATTCTCACCCTCCCCCGTTTATTCGGTACACGCGAGTACAAATAACAAAATAGCCAAAGCACTGGAACATTGTATGGTCATGCCAAGAAACGTTACCAGATCACCAGTTATTCAATTAATACTCAACAGGAATCTATCAACAAATTTTCTATGTGCTGCATTTTTATTCTATCGGAATTTTTTCTGCCCTTAAAACCTGTCCATTATTTCTCTATACAGCAAACTCAAGACACTCGTACTGACTGGCACACTTGGCAAGAATAGAGAACTCGCAATTAGAGATTTAAAACTTAGATTGCCCGATTGCAACATTGTAGGCTGACGTCAAATCAATATTGTTTGCAGAAAAGGTATCGGGTGAGTCAAAAAGGTTAAAATATTGGATAGGCTGCGTAATAAAAAGTAGTTGTAGACTCACGATAGACATATGACGATGAGTCTCTTGTTTTCCTGTGCTCTTTGACTTCATGATGGCGCTTCAGTCAATAGAGACTCATAATAACAGGTCTCTTAAAACCTGGCCCTATTTAGGCCCAAACCTTGCAGTTCCTTAAGTACCAATCAGATTGCGAGATTGGCCAAGATTGGCGAGATTTTTTCCTACAAGATGAAGTTCCTAGCCTTTTGTAATTCAAAGTCAATAATTAAAGCAATTTTTACTTCAAAGGACTGATAGTAAATCCCCAGATATATGCCTTTTTATCCCTTGTTACCCTGTATTCTTTGATATCACTTGGTCAACAGGGACGAGTGTTTCAGCACGTTTATCATACATTTTGTAAACAAAGGCTTTTCGTAACGTTGAATTTTCCCTATCGGGTGTCCACAAAAAACGTACTCCTGGTAGAAAAATCACCAAAATTTAAATAGTACGCCTATCTGCAACTTTCTTTTTTTGACAAGTAGATCAAAGACCAAATTATATTTCCAGTTATAGCTGATTTTGTGATTGGTTTTGAAATTAGCAAATTTAGCTCTTTTTAGAGTCACCTGATTTACGGGGTGAGTGGCCGAGTGGCTTAAACAGTTCTCGTCAGGTAACTGAAGTTAAGCTCGGTCGAGTGAGGTCAAACTCCGGATGGGTGACCTCGGAGGCCTGACCTCACAATTCACCTCGCCGTACTTCGGAAGGGACGTCAAACTAGGGGTCCCATGCCCGGATACGGATGCACAGAAATTCTGACAAGCCCAGATTAACTGACAAGCCCAGATTCTGATGATGACCAGATTAATTCCTTTTCGTCCGTTAAGCTGGAAAGAGCAAATCAACGTTGCTATCGGGAAGATTTCAAGAGGAATAGGAATGCTCAAGTATTCTAAGAGATATCTTTCGCTGCAAACCATACAAAGGACGTACTTCAGCATAGTTGATTCGCACTTTAGATACTGCTGCTCTGTCTGGGGTTGTGCTGGTGATACTACACTAAGAAAATTGCAAAAGCTACAAAATCGGGCAGCTCGTGTAGTGACAAACAGTCCCTTCGACCATACATCGCTGCCATTAATATCAAAACTAGGGTGGTTAACAGTTAAAGAAATGATTGACTTTGAGACAGCCTGCATGGTATATAAAGCCTATTTATGCAATATTTACGTAAATATTATTTACGTAATACCAGCACTGACCTCAGGATCCCTTTGTGTAAAACCTCAAATGGGCAGCGGAGCTTTTCGTATCGAGGAGTTACTGTTTGGAACCAATTAAGCCTTGAAATCAAAACTGCTCCTTCGCTAGCTGCTTTCAAAACGAAATTAAAATCTTTTTTGAAAGATCAAAGAGGTTGATGATCGAAATCTACTTCAGCCACATACTTTGACTTCAGAGTCCCCTTTCTTTTTGAAAATTTTCTTTTTCTTATATATTGGATTTTAATGCCGATAATTATTCATGTAATTAAGTAAGTTAGGGTTTAAAGCAGGGCACATTGTAAAACAGTAGATATCCATAGTTACTGAATGTATTTACCCTGTTGAAATAAATGAAAATGAAATGAAATGAAGCTTCTGGTTTGGTCATAAATGTCCGGAAGAAACGTGAAAGACAACGAAAAATCTCAATATAATGGTCTTAGACAAGATTAACGATGTTACTTAAAGAGTATGACTCAGAATGAGGTTGTTCAATGCTTTATTTCATACTCTTTAAGTATCGGAAACAAAATTTGTCATCTCCAAATATTTTTGGGCTATTGACATAAGCGATCAAAAAGAAAATTTTACAAAATGTGTGATCGTCAAATTTTTGCGATTTTTCAAACATGAGTATTTTTTGGGACACCCGGAATAGTTTCAGTACTTTTGAAACAAAAAGAAAAATCTCGAAATACTTCGGTGGTTTAGTCACCAGATAGATATTTTCCAGTTCAATCCATCGAATATTGAATTTTCAATGGCCAGAACTGTTTTGGCGTACCCAGAACGAACTTACTTCCTAAAATCAAGCTTGACTTTTAAAACTTTCGGAACATGTCTAATAGTGAGTGATATTCTCGTTTTACGTTCTAAAACATCACCAGTCTTATAACAGCAATTTTTGTCTGGATTCATAATGTTTTCCGTCATCGTGTCTGTCCTTGTCTCTTTGATACCATGCAAATAACAGTTGTACATATCATCTTTGAACACAACCAGACTTCTAGGTTGCAGAATGATCGATGTCATGTACCTCGAGTCAAAACTACTGTTCACCTAAAAAGACAAACAAATCCTGAACGCCATAATTCTGTTGTGTTTCTTTAGATTTTTCTTCTGCATCAAACGTGGAGGGATGGTGTATGCAAAGAACTGAAGCCCGGCAACAACTGAAATTGAGAAACTAACACCAGAATTGCAAACCTCACAACAAATCTACTGGAGGGCAGGAAAAAAGTTCCTGTTCGATAAAGTCTGCAGAAGAGCAACGCCCGTTGAGCCTTCAAGCAGGCTAGATTGTGACGGACAGTCGGGAACGTAAAATTTGTGCATCAGACCTGTCTTCAATAATACGCCGAATACAGGAGACTCCACAACAAGAATAAATTAACTTACGTCACAATCATTCACCACAACGTCTCAAACCCTGCTTCACGCAGTGAGAGTTAGAGAGATTAACGAAAGAAGTTATTACCTTCGCTTCGTTATTTTCTGAACCAGACTCATGCTTGGACTCCTCCATTGGCTTGTAGAAATCGAGGACTGTGTGCGAACCAAGGGACACTGTTGTGATAGCAGGATAGAACAGAGGACCATCTAGATGTGGCTGTTGAGGAAATTAATTGCAAGATCAACTGAGGTCTCGGAGAGATTTTAAGGTGAGTTTGAAAATGAATTCGTTGACACAAAAACTGAAACCCTGAAATTTTTAAGCAGTTTACTTTTTCGTAAATTTTTATAATGAATGTATAAAAAGTTTAGAATCTATTGTTGCATTAAGGCTGTCTCAATCAAATTAGCTGTCACGAGAAAATGTCTAAGGGTGGGGACGGTGGAAGTGTTTTGCGTGGTAATTTTTGCGTTATCTTGAAACTTACGAGACAGCAAATTTGAAAGACACTTTTGGTTCTAATGCCTCGGTCAAATCAGGTCGTTGATGCCCCTGGAGTCGTTGGATTGAAGAGCCATAAAGGCCGTCTCCAGTCAACGGAATTTTCCGTGCGGACGGAATTTTAGACAACAAAAGAGTGCTCAGCCGTAACTATCTATTCAATTTCACAGCGACATTTCCTCTCGTAGACTACAGACTTTCCGCTCGCTTGGAAAATTCCACAGACTAGAAATAAGCCTTAATAACCTACATGGCTCAAAACCCCAAAACTGAATGTGAGCAGCAAAGATAAACTAAAATGACAGTGTTTGCACTTTACTAGTACAGTGGTACAGTTTCGATCCGTCACAAAGCTGTTACGGTTAAAGATCGTTTGCACTGATCCAGTACAAAATTATTCGATAGAAAATGTTACAGAGAATAGTTATATATTGATAAATACCGTAAAAGCTCTATTAAGCCCCTCTCTCTAGTAAGCTCCTCCCCTCTGAGTTAAATTTGAAATAAGCCCCCCTCTCTATTAAGCCCCTCCCCCCCAATTATACAAAATTCTAGAATTTACCCAATATTTTCCATTTATTTAGCGATACAATCTTGCATGTTAATTTTGATATGGTTTGTGATAAAAACTGTGTCGAATTTATGTATTTGAGCCATGAAATTGTATGTTGATTCCACAAAATATGGGATAAAAGTACTGAAAAGCTACCAAACATATCCTTGTCACTTGATTTTGTGAATAAGGCCCCCCTCTCTAATAAGCCTCCTCTCTATTAGGCCTCCTTTCTATTAAGCCCTCTCTGGTAGGTCCGAAATTAAATAAGCCCCCCCCCCCGCGTGGGGGCTTAATAGAGCATTTACGGTAAGCAAGAACATAATAAACAAGTGGCTGATTCGATACATTTTTGTTACCAATGCATAGTTATACCATGACGGTGGAAACGGGGTCCAAGGCAAAGGCTGCAAGTCTCCAATAAAGTAGATTTAACAAAAGATCTATAGAAGCCTAACTTACTTTTGAAAAAGTTCACACATGCCACTTTTCACGCCCGTGAGGAGGACACACTCAACATTCTAACAAAAAGCTAAAGTTTTCTTCTTTGACATGACATATGTTCTGACAAGCTTTATCAGTCTGTGAAACAGTTGTCAAAATGTAACTTTTGCCATAGTGATGGGCAAGTGTGCCAAAAATTTTTTCTGTTTTTCGCAAGGAATCAATGCAAGTGCTTGTATATCTTCCACAGAGGCTAGAATAAACGTTCAGGGTATAAAAACTGTGGGAAAGAATTCTGAAAACGATCACCTGCTCCACACCGAATCAAATAGACTTGATCCGTGGATTAATGCAAAAACCAATGATTTTCATGTCAGCAGCAACCCCACCACACAACAAAAAGAAGCACTAAAACGAATGTTGTAGTAGGATCTTTGCTTAGTCTACTAACCATAATACCTTGGCCAGCTACGTATTCGTTGACTAGAACGTGATTTGCTGGTTTTCCATCAAAAACACCCAGTTCCGTGACCTTGTCAGCCATGTTCTTCAGCCACTGAGAAAAAATGTGAAAGATTCACATGTAATGCAGTAGAGTCCCGTGGAAGGAGGTAACCCCATTGAATGAACAAAACGGGCAGTCAGACTTTTCAAAAGCGACATATGTCTACAATTCACGAAATATAAATACCAACAATAACAAAATAAATCACCCACTATTTTAAACATACTATCTGTGATTTCACTGGGAAAGGCTAGCTTACATGTGAAGATTTATGTCATTACGATTAATCATGCCCTTCTAGCACTTTCAGCGATTTCGAAGGAGCTGCTTTATGAAAAGTCTGAAAAGTACCAGAAACTGCCATCAAATTCTGCCAAATTTTAGCCTTGCCATGAAAACTGCCCAAAAACAGCTGCGATGAAAACTGCCCAAAACTCTGAACAATACGAGCAACTGCAACAAAATATATTTCATTACCCCTTTTTAAGACACAGCATGATATAGACAGATTGCATATTCGTAGTTGTCGCTATTGATAGACTGACGCACGCTCAAACTACGACTTATGGACTTTCATATTGAAAACTGGGACGAAGCTTTCCCCTATCGATTTCATACACAGATGTGGAAACCATAGCAACACTGGACGAACTCCAGGCAATGGCGGATGGGCCTAAGTTGCCGGTTCGAACCTCCAATGCTAAAAGACCTCTAAGTTCAAATTTACAGTGATGTTAGCCATTAAAAAGTTCCAGAACATAGTCGCATACCTGTGGCAAGGATTCTTGAACCATCCCCTTAAAACAAAATAAAACATCAGTATTTTACCATATCTGATAATGATTCAGCACAAGGGGGATTTATTCTTCAAAAATTCTACCTTTCTCCTATTTCAAATTGTGGATAATTTTTCTTCAAGTACAAATAAATTATAATGTGTCGTAGAATTCTTCTTTTTCCTATCTCAGTTATGTACAACTTTTTTACCCTTGCAAGACGTTGAAGTGCTTAGAGAGAGGAGTTAAGAAATATAGCGAACTGCAAAGAAGTGACCCTTCACTAAATCGTAAAGATATTTTCTCTACCGGGTGAGCCAGAAAAAAGTTCCCACATTTGAAAATTCATAGCACCAAGGGTACTTCACAGATTTGAAGGATTCACATTCCATTTAAAAGCCGAAAGATCGAAGTATTTTTGTGATTTTTTTCGTTGTCTTACCAGCACTAGAAATATAGGTAGATTCAACTTAAGATAAATTTTATGGTTGCAAAATGACTGAAAAATGGCCTAAAACATTGATCAAATCACAAAGAATCCCTCGCACAGTTCAATAAAGAAAATGCAATTCTTCACGGGTGAGGGGTATCCATTGCTCCTTTATTGCTCTGGGACTGAGAATCTATACTGTTTGTTTGAAAATTGACGTCTTATAACTCTCGAGAGAGCAAGGGTGTTAGGACACGGATGTTTTGATTGATTATTTGTTTACCTTGTTTTGATCCCTGTGTCTTGTTTTGTTGTCTTGTTTTCTGTTCTGTTTCGTTTTCAACTTAGCGTGCCTAGGCCCAACCGCTCTCAAGTTGTTCGAATAGAGCTCCCTTGTATTTCTGTGTCTTAGTGCGCCTTCGCACAAGATAGGTTTTAAAACCGAAAACTTTTCGGTTTTAGAACCTATCTTGTGCGAAGGCGCACTAAGACACAGAAATACAAGGGAGCTCTATTCGAACAACCTGAGAGCGGTTGGGCCTAGGCACGCTAAGTTGAAAACGAAACAGAACAGAAAACAAGACAACAAAACAAGACACAGGGATCAAAACAAGGTAAACAAATAATCAATCAAAACATCCGTGTCCTAACACCCTTGGAGAGAGGTGAAATACCCATTGCGTATTGTTCTGTGTAAGGAGAGTCCTTACAATACAATCAATACTTTAGTCCATTTCTGAGTCATTTTGCAATCATGAAATTTTCACGATGTTAAATTTACCGATACTTCTAGTACTGGTAAGACAGCGAGGAAAATCACAAAAATACTGTACTTCAATCTTTTGGCTTTTAAGTGGAATTTGAATCATCTAAATCTGTGAAGTACTCTAAATGATATGAATTTTTTAAAGTGGGAACTTTTTTCTGGCTCACCCGGTAGGATTTACGAATAGTAAATTTTGAAAAGGAAGAATGCTGAACTGTTCTTCAGTGGTCTGTTTAGAGTAACAGCTTGTAGTATGTAATGTGTTTGCCAGTTTTCTTTGAATGTACTGGTTGACCCAAAAAAGTGAACCAAAGAAAGCAATTACAAAAAAGCAAAATAATTGACAACTTTATGTGTTACATGAAGACCTACAGTAGGCTGTGTTGCTGCTATTTTTTTGCTGTTTTGATCAAGATACAAAACTGTTGAAAAGAAGGACTTACTTAATACATGCAGTTCTAAACCTGGCAAAATTCTTCAAAACAATGCATTCAGTATCAGAATACAGTAAATTCCCACATATGAGAACCTATTTTTTTCAGAGCCAGGCTGAAATAGGTCTTTATTTCAAAGACACTAAGACTGATATCAGGGTATGGAGGTTTTTATTTGAATGGTGACTCGTGCAGGCCCTTTCAGAGTCTTAAGAACGATCTTCAGCCCCATTACTTGCTTTAGAAGGATTCTTATGGACCTAATAACTAACTGGGAGAGGAGAATCAATATTTAATAGCCAACTGGGACCAAAATTAACTGATTAACAGCAATCAAAAGTCAACTTTGCTACCTCTACAAGAAGGACCTATAAGAACCAGTTGTCTTAAAATAATATAATTCCTTCATTTTATCTTGATCAAACTAAAACACTAGGTTCTTAATTACATGGTGCATAATTTAGGAAAAACAGCCTCTCGGTTCTTACCTTGGTAGGTTCTTATATGCAGGATTTACTACAGTAAATATATGTCAAAGGTTTTGGTTCACTTTTTTGTCACCTGGTGTGAACCATGGTAACTTTAGGAGACAAGAACTTAAGCAATTACTTTAACAAAAAAATTGTTAACATTTTACTTCAAGTGCAGATATTTTTGTGCATTTTCTATGTTGAAACTAATATGATTGTAAAAGAACCCACCTTGGGATGGGGCAGTCCACCTGGAATGATGATAAACAATTCAACATTTCATTTTATGACAAATCCCTGAAACTACAAACAGTAGACAGACAAAACAAAACAAAAGTAAAGAAAAACACAAAAAAGCAAAAGATTAAGTGGGGGAGCAGGTACTAGAATAGATGTATCACAACAGAAGGCCAAGAGATACACCCAGGACTGACAATTTCTTCACATTTTGGGTATCAAAAGTTTCCAAATAATTCCTCTGATGAACTCCCAGATTTTCTATCCATTATGGATCCCCTGTATCTTCATGCATATTTCACAGACAATCGTATCCCATGAAACTATGCCTCTGTGTACAGATCAATACCAAACAATAAAGCACAACTAAAAAGTAGCTGTTTAGTTCAAAGTTTTGTACAAACAAAACTCAGTGAACAAGAAAGATTCAGCAATGAACTATAATTCTCCAATAATTACAGGTCTGAATATTTTGGTGATCAAAGAGTTGAGTTTCTGAGAAAAGTTTCTTATCAAAAATCTTACAGTTAAACTATAATCAGCTCTCCCCACAAGTACCAGTCAAAGGTAAGTAAAGAAAAACGATTGTATTGCAGAGGATTACAAAACTTTTGCAAACTTTAATAATTTTCAAGTATAGTTTAGAATAGGGAACAAGACAACAACATTTTGGGAACAGAAGCAAAAGAAAAGATGCAACGACTTCTGTGTAAAGATTGTTGCACACTTCAATTGACAAGAACAAAAACTATACTGCTCTACCAGTTAGAAATAGCACTTATCCTTAGTTACAACAAACTTAAATTTACCCCAATTCTGCAGCCTCCGCCCAGAAAGCTGTGTCCATTTGGGCTTAGGTGCACTGTAGATCTAGAAAGAGAAATTAAAACAAATTTCAGGGAGAAAACAAATTGCAGGACATGGACCAACTTTAGGTAGGGAATGCCACTCAAGCTATAAAAAGTTTACACAAATCTTGTATCAAGTTTTCCCATTTATTACTTTTTTGCTAATACCAAAATCATTAGAAGTAACAGGAAGTAACACTGTTTATTATAAAAAATCATGAAAGTTAGCATATGTATACCATTCCTTATTATGTTGTAAACAACCTAAGATCTACTACTTTCACAGTAGAACTACAAAAGATAGCTTCATTCAACCTACCTTTGCAAGTAAATGTTCTTCTTCCTCTCTTGATATAAATTCGGGTATATAGTAGACTCTTGCAGGGGCCTCAACGAAAAGAAAGACGCAGTGTTATCTTGTCTTGACAGGTCTTGACTGCTAGCTACTGTACATTTTCTCCATATGTTACCAGCCAGACCTGTACGCTACTTATTATCATTGTCCATATCATTATATGCCATGATTGTTTCCTATATTTAGGAGCGAGAGTGAACTGAGATGCAACAGTTGTTGGCGGGTTTCTTATGAAAAAATAAATACAAATACATGCAATAACCTTTACCTGGTTAACAAGATATCCATCCATGCTTCCATCTGCTTCTTGCAGTTTACCTTTCAACTTGCTTTGCTTGTTGTGGCAGTAGGCCATTTAGCCTCGCTTTAGTGGAGAAATTTGCGCGCGAAAATTAGCCCGTGCCTGACTGATTACGATGAGTCCCAAGAATCGCTATATAATCAGTCTACGTGCCTGTGTCCCTACCCTGGGTACCAGACTCTCTCTGAATTGATTTCTTTTATTGATTTCTCAATTTTCTTTTAGAGAGAATCAGGTACCCAGGGTACTGTGTGCCAGACCCCATTTCCGAAAAGTCCTTTGTCGAGGGACAAGCAACCAGCTTTGTTAGTCATTTGCTAAATACCAGGTGAGTCAAAAAAGAAAGTTCACGCGTTTAGTGGGCTCTGAAATGAGAAGTATGAGGCCAATATTCAAAATTAAAATGTTAATCTATCAGTCAAAGGCTAACTTAGATGGGAAATTTTGTTTGGTGGCAAACATCACATAACTTAATAATATAAGTTTCAGCTGGATTAAAAATATTATGAAGGGGAAGGGAAATTTTGGCTTATTATCTATGACAGAACTTTATAATTTTGATGAGGAAAAAAATTCAGTTTCAGTTTCAGTTTCAGTTTTTTATTTTAAAATTCCACTACATACAAAAAATCTTTTAAAAATACAATACAATAAACTGAATGACAAATTACAACAGGAACAAAAATAGAGTAATGTCGCCCCTATCAGACCACCATCGATTACGTGTTGTGCAACGACCTTTAATAAAATGTTAAAGTTAAAAGGGCGCTTGGGCCTAGCTAATCTAAAAAGCGCGCGAAAGTTGTTTGCTGATGTCATCTCTTTGATATTTCTTCATTTTCTCTGTTTTGTTTTGCTTAGAAGACTTGCAATAAAGTTTTGAAGTTGACCTACCTGCCACGAAGGTGTAAGTACAATTCACAATTCCTTTGATGTTTCCACACACCTTGTCTATTTTGTGTCGTTTCTCGATATCTCTTTTAGTTAACATTGAATAGTCTTCATGAATGTTTCCTCCAACTCTTCTCGTTTCATATCGAAAGAAATTAGGCGGAAAAATGTCGAGGCGGAAAGATTTCCGGCAATCTGATTGGCCGATCGAATTGTCGCCGCGGAAAAATGTCGAGCCACGAATAGTAGGAATACGTTCTACTTTTCGCGGCTCGACATTTTTCCGCCTAGTGGAGATCCGGCAACGAATTTTTCGCTTCGCAGAAAGTAGAATCCATTCCTACTTCTTCGCGGCGAATTTTTACAGGCAGCAAAAATGTCAATCAAAACATCTTTAAACAACGCCAATAACGTCACCGTGAGTACAATCACTATCAAAATTGCTAGTTTCTTGTAGTAGCAACGTTTTACGTAAATCCGCCATGTATTCCCTTGTTTTGGCATTAAAATTGCTCTATAATTGAAATGAAAAGGAAAAAATCGAGGCGAAAAATTCCAATTGAAGAATTCGCTTCGCGCGAATTTATTCGCTTAGTGTAAATTCGCCTAGGAAACAGATGGAACAACTCTCACTTTGAGGTTTGTAGCAAGAGTTGAGAAGCCTATTCAAGGTGAGTTCTCTTCCAGAACTTCTTTGACCTCTCCGAAAATCTTAGTTTTCTGAAAAGTGGTCTGATAAGGGCGATAGTGTTCTAGATGACAAATTTTACGTAAGGGTACATAGAATTTTGTATGGAGGGGAATTTCTTAAGGAGGAGCTCTCTCAGTAGGTAAACTAATCGAGGAGAGAGCACCCCCTATGCTAAAAACTAATCATTCAAATTATGAAATCTTTTGAGTGTTTTGAATGATTAATACGCGGAAAAGTTAACTTATCGAGGTATTCAAGACTGGTACGTTGAGAAAAGATGTAATTTAAGATCACGACGGAAAGTCATAATTGTCGGGGACTGTTTGATACTGGACGGAATATTGTTCCAGGATTTAGCGCCTGCAAATCTAATTGATCGTAAGCCATATTGCAAAGTGTTCTTACGTGTCAAAAAATATCTCCCTTGCGAGCCTGCCTGGTATCATACTGATGAACAGATGACAAGGTTTCAAAAAAATTGTGGAAGAAGACAGGAGAAATCAAGTGAACAGATTCATACACAAAAATAAGCAGCTTGAAATGAAATAAATCATATAACTTAAGAATTTTTAATTCAGAGAAGATTGGTGTAGATGGAGATGTAAAATTCTTGAAAGCAATAGTTCTAACAACTTTCTTTTGTAGTAGGTATATTGGTTTAGTATGGATGTCATAGGTAAGACCCCATACAATAATTCCATACTGAAGAAAGGAAGCAAATAGAGAGTAATACAAGGAAACTAGAACACTAGTAGGTAGGAGATGCCTTATTTTAAAGAATATACCACTAGTTCGTGCCAACTTCTTTGAAAGTTCACTCAATTGGTACTTCCAATTCAAGCTTTCATCCAACAGGAGACCAAGAAACTTGACATATTTAGCCTGATTAACTTGTTCCTTGCCAATTTTAATCTTGACAGTTTTATCCAAAGAATTTTGAGGGGAATGGAAAATAACAAAGTTTGTTTTCTCGATATTTAATGCAAGTTTATTAGCATCAAGCCATCTTTTAACTTTCTTAAGTTCTTTGTTTACTACTTTTTCTACTTTGCTAAGATTGCCAGATTCAAAGTAAATGTTTGTGTCATCAGCAAAAAGATAAAAGGATAACTTGCTAGATGAGCTTGGAAGGTCATTTATATAGATGAGGGAAAGAAGTGGACCAAGGACAGAGCCCTGGGGAACACCACAAGTAACATTAAGATTACTAGAATTGTGGCCATTTACAGATACATGCTGACATCTAGTGCTAATACTGCATTCACACTGACACAATTAAACCAACTTTATTTAAACCACTTTAAATTTCAACCAATGAAATGACTGGATTTGTTGGATTGACCAATTAGAAGGCCTTATTCGAAAACCTGGTTTAATTAATTCAAGCTGGTTTAACTTGCAGTGTGAATGGGGCATAAGATAGGAGCTAAACCATGCAAGAGCAGTACCTCGTACACCATAATGTTTGAGTTTATTGAGGAGAATCTGGTGATTGACTGTATCAAAAGCTTTTTGAAGGTCAATAAAAATTCCACACCCAAAGCGTTTGTTGTCTAGAGTATTTTTAATAGATTCTGTTAAGCTAATCAAAGCATGATTTGTTGAGTGAGAAGCACGGAAACCAAACTGAAGATTGTACAGGATTTTGTGAACTTCCAAGAAATTATATAGGCGCTTGTACATCAGTTTCTCTGAAATTTTACTGAAAACAGACAAGAGAGAGATTGGTCTATAATTAGAAACTGTCACAGGACAGCCCTTTTTAAATAAAGGTATGACTTTTGCATGCTGCATTTTTTCAGGGAAAATATCAGAAAGGAAAGAATCATTGATAATTTGGGACAGAGGAGAAGAAATATGTGGAGAAAGAATTTTTAACAATTTTATGGGAATACTATTGGGACCTAGTGATTTACCAGTTTTTAACACATCAATTATATCTGATATTTCATAAGGGGCTGCAGGAGTTATAAAAAATGAGTTGGGATTTTCACCATCAAGGTAATCTAAATTTCAACGGGGAACCAACTGAAAACCAGGCGCGGAAAACCAGGCGCGTGAAAACCAGGCGTTTAAACTCAAGCTTAAACGGGGAAACGCATTTTTTGGCGGGTCATTCCCCTAGGTACCATAGCGGGGCATCGTTTCAGCAGGGGTGTCCAAGGAGATAGATTCAAAGTACATTGTGAAACTTTTGTTTTACAGCAATGTCAATTTGATTAGTCCAAGATTATTATTGTTATCATTATTGATTTATTTAAAGTAGGCAACATACAAAAATAGCTATAAACAAGAGCTAACTCAGGCCTACTATCTAAAGAAGTAAAATTTGTAAAAAAAAAGAAATCAAATAGAAAATAATTATCTACAAATACATGAGTTTACAGATTTTTACAATGCTTTCCATACAATGTTCTTTTCCACGGTATTTACAAAGCAGTAAAATAGCAGTAGATGATCTTACTTTTTGAATGGCAGCATTCATTGATATGCCACAGGTGATGAATGTCACCATACTCCTTTCCCGAGGGAGGGGACGTACATGTTGTGAGTACAGTCATGAGTCACCCATTTGGGGAGAAAATTATCTAAAAAAGGGTCTTTCTCAGTAGATTCTCCGTAAGAGTTGATCTTTTTGGCTGAAGTCATCCAAAATCGGTTAAAATCGTCATTTTCTGGCAAAATTCCTCTAAGAATTTTGTGCAAAGACAAAAAAGTGCACACTCCTGCAAATTAGACCGCTGAACCTCCGTCCCAGACCACTAGTAGTGTACCCCCCCCCCCTCCCCCTCTCAAATCGGACTCTCATATTTCTGTCATAAATCCAGCCTTTTGTTCGCAAATGTTTTCAAAAAAGAATTAATAAAGAACGGAACGTTGTGAATAATCCTTTGTAGAGACTTGCGGTTTGCTGTCCTCTACAATTACATTTCTATTGCATCTTGAATTACTGGAACAAGTATGGCCTGAAGTTTTCAGAGAGCAAATTCAGGTGGGCATTGAAAATCACACTGTCAATGATAACGCAGGTTTGGACTCAAACTTCAACTTTTTTTATACATTTTTATACACGAGGTTCGATTGAGTGGCGTTAGAGCTTCTATCAGTATTGTGTACATTCGAAAATTCTACAAAATGCAATGAAATATCTTTCAATTCAGATTCTTTCTTAGAATAGCTAAAAGTTTTATTACTGGAACAAGTATGGCCTGAAGTTTTCATAAAGCAAACTCAAGTAGGATTGAAATCACACTGTGATTTGAAGGTTTGAAGGGCCTAATTACTTCAATTTTTGTCGTTTCTTGCACCTGCCATTTTAACACCATATTTTACTGGAACGGAACTGAATATGTTATTCTAAGAACAACGTAGCCTACAGTGGTATCATGTACGTGCGGATGGCAATGAAAAAGTCACGGCAGGATATTTTTATCAATTTTAATGCCATCGAATAATATATCTCCTGATGGATGCACTCCAAGACTGTCCTTGACATGCTATGGGGGTCTATTATAGGGTTCCTCAAAACCGCAAAACCGCCAAAATTTGCGCTCTTAAACCGTGAACCGCTAGAAATTTTCACTCATAAACCGCAACCGTCAGTCTTCTTCAGTACGATAAATATTCTTTTCAAGATAGCTATTTCATGTATCCTAAGGTAATTTCAGGAATCCTAAGGTAATTTGTTTGAATCTACGATTTGCGATGATCGTCCTGTTACAGCTTTGCGAAAGCTTGATAGATGATAACTGTTATCTACCGGGTGTCCCAGAAAAAACGCAACAGATTTGAAAAATTCTAATGGAAACTGCTTCGTACTCAATATCAAACTATTATTATCACTGAAATCTGCAATAATTAGAAAAATTGTTTGTGTATTTTCCAATATTTTTGGGGACTTGGTTGTAAAGTTAAAAGTCAACAAACTTCGAAATGCCCATACGTCAAAGCAGAGCTGTTGCATTAGCAATATTGAATTATAATAGTCAACAGTCAAATTATAAAACATGACAATCCCAGCAATTATCGAAAACTGCCGACAAGCAAACAACATACAAGTTAGCTGCACGTTCAACAGACACTATAAAGATCTCCGCCAAGACACAGTTACTTTTTCTAAAATGACTAGGCCATCCTGCCCACTCCAACCTGAAAAGGCGGAAACAGGCTGTTAGAATCAATAATACTTTCCAAACTATTCTATCAGGAGTACATCAAGGCTCTGTTTTGGGTCCTATTCTATTCAATTTTAACATTAACGATCTATTTCTATTCGTCAAAGAAGCAACATTGCATAATTATGCCAACGATAACACTCTGCCTTATTTTTCTAAGACTTTTTGATTGAGGTACTGGAAGAAGAAGCTGGGTTTGCTTTGACTTGGCTGAAACAAAACCAAATGATGGCTAATCCACGGGGGGGGGGGGGTTCTCGGCTAAATTTCGGTTAGGGGGGTGCCGCCCACAGTTTCAAAATGTAACCGTTGGCTAGACCAATTTTTGTGAAAATGACACCCTTGGCTAGACTAATTTTTCCTTCAGAAGTGCTCTGAATTGGCATTTTCTAGGCAAAACTTGCCAAATTTTCGCATTTTCTCGACCAAAATTCCAAAAAAGTTGGGTTTTTCTACCAAAATTACCGAATTTTAACATCTCTTTGACCAAAATTCCCAAAAAGCATACCCTTGCCTAGACTTAACTCGATTAAAATTGCCAAAAAGTACACCCTTGGCTAGACTAGAAGGCCGAAAAAGTATACCCTCGCGGGCGGCACATCCCCAGGTACCTTTACTATGGAAGAACCCCCCCGTGGGCTAATCCAGTATAGTTTCATGCACTCCTTATCAAAAAGGATCAAACAAACACAAGTGGAGAAAATTTCAACATCCAAGGAAAAACGTTCAAATCGGAAGAAACAGTCAAGTTACTAGGAAGTCACCTGGAATATAAGCTAAACTTTGAACAGCACATCTTTGAACTTTGCAGAAAAGCTGCAACACAACTCAATGTTTTAAAAAGACTCGAAAGATTTATTGGTTTTGATGAAAAGAAGATCCTTGTTCAGAGCTCTGTCTATTCTAATTTTGATTATTGCCCCTTAGTATGGTATTTCTCTTCAGCTAAATCTTTGCAAAAAATTGAAAAATTCAAGAACGTGCCCCTAGATTTTTACACAATGATTACTTTAGCTCATACGGTGACTTACTTTCGAAGTCAGAAAGGTGCACTATGCATGTTTCCCGTTTAAGAGTCCTCTGCATAGAAGTTTTTAAGACTCTGAAAAACTTAAACCCTTCCTTTATGCAAGATATATTCAAAACAAAAACTTCTAGATACTCACTACGAAAGTCCAATGACTTACAACATTATAGACCAAATCAGGTTACCTTTGGTTCAAATAGCCTTCGATCATTGGGACTTCAAATCTGGAATGGACTGCCAAATAAAATGAAGACGGTAGAAAATCTAAATAGTTTTAAAAATATGATAAAAAAATGAGATGGCTAAAACTGTAAATGTAGTGCTTGTAAATATGTGTCTCAAAATTAGTTTTATTTTATTTAGTTAGTTTGTTAAAAGACTGTAAAAAATAATATTTACTTATGTTAATATATTCATCGATTTAGATTAGTTTACCTTGTACATTTGTATATAGCAAGCTAGCTTTTTAATTTAATCGATGTAAAATAAGATGACAACAACAACAACATCATTAGAGTTATACTGTCAATTGGAAATGAACACTGAAAGCTCCCTCAAAACTAGATAGCTCATGAATCAGATAGATCTCTTTGTCGCAGTTTCTTGATCAAATTGTGTGCTTCTCTGTAATTCTGAGAAGTTGAATGAATGCCATGCTTGTAATTTTGCAGTATACTTTGCAATACTGCTGGAAGCTCTGGGTTTGCCGTGACAACAAATTTTAAGTTTGCTGATTTTTAGCTCTGCAACTAAGTCACCGAAAATTCTGAGAAACTTTTTTGAGTACTAAAAATACTCTGATCCAGGGTATCAAAATCTAAACTAATTATTGTAGATATAGAGAAAATGATTACTTAATTATTAATTCAAAGCAGCTTGTGTCAGAATTTCAAAAATCTGTTGCGTTTTTTTTTTGTAAGCAAAAACCGTAAACCGTTCGTTTAAATTCCAATCTTCCGCAACCGCATAACAATACAAAACCGTATACAGCACTGATTGTCTTGCGAAAACCGAATTCCGCATCCAAAATGAGGCCGAATCCGCCTAACCGCCACACTATAATAGACCCCCTGCTATGGTAAATAAAACTCAACTTGTACGTGGGTATATGAATTTGCACTTTTTCTTGCAAGGATGGTTCCAACGTTTGTGGCTCGAGATGATCATGAAGCTAAAGTGGAAGACGCCGACGACGATGAGGACCGTGAAAAATGGGATCGGAAGGTTGAGTTCATATTTTCTTGCGTTGGGTTTGCTGTTGGATACGGGAACTTTTGGAGGTTTCCTTTCAAGTGCTTTAAGAATGGAGGAGGTGAGTTTTTCATTCTTTAAACAAATTGTCATATCCTGTGCATGCAGAAGCGGAGGAAACATGGAAGCACTGGTGCCCCCAGATTTTGCAATTAACAATGATATGTCATTTTTGTTACAGAAGGTGACCTCTTTATCTTAATGAAAAGTGAAAAGTAACCTCGAAGTTCGTGCCTCCAAGCTTGAGATGCTTCCTACATCCCTGTTTGTTTACCGGTTGGGTTTAGAGGCAGTGCCCCTCTAAGAAGTGCTAATACACCAATTTTACTGCGCACTTCATCCCCCAATCTTACTATAAGTTTTGGGGATGTCCAATGTTTTGAAAGCTTCCTGAATGGAACCTGAAATATGATAAATTTTCCCTGATTTGGGGAGGCTGAAGCCCCCTAGCCCTAAGGATCCTACTACTACGCTTCCAAGAAAGACTGAAAGCTAATAATAACTTTTTTCAATCATGAAGACTGCAAGTGAAGAAATTGGCCTAGCACTAGCACCGACATCTTTCTTTTTGTTGATGGGTCTGATACGTGATACCCATCAGATCAGACAAAAGAGATTTTCATTTCCAACTTCATTTCCCGAGCGACAAGAACTTAGTCGGATGACTCTGTCTCAAGGGCAGGGCAGACGGCCACAGTTGGCATTCTGAGATAGTTTTTGTTCTCAAAGAAATGCTGTTTTCCGTCATTCTGAAGGGTGTAGTCTCAAAAAAATTTTCCGGACCCCCCATTTTTACTCCATTCGCTCTACCCCATATTCTTATTGATATTTGTCTCCTAGACAGTCTTGCATAAAAAGAACATTGATCTTACGTGAAGAATTTCTGAGTTACCTAAAAATAATATATGGTACTACTTAACCCTATAGTCGTTGGGCTATTTGATAGTCCTATTTTGGTTGGGGCAAAAAAGCCCCCCCCCCCACCTAACTCTTGAATGGTAATAAGTAGAGCGGCCAAATTTGGTGTGCTATAAGCCTTAGGCATGTACTTTCTGTAAATATAAGAATTAACCTAAAAATAGCCATCATTTTTGTTCACGTCAGCATTTTCCTTTGTGTGGTCAAGAAAAGCGGCAAAATTGTCCAAAATCAGGAAAATCGCGATAGAATTAAATTTGGAGCACATTTTCCATCCAAACATGATACTTGTGATAGAATGCATCAAATAACACTACATTACAAGAGAAATTGGCAAAATATTTCACTTCTGCTCCTTTTTTCGCGATAATTGAGATTGGAGAATTGTGATTTTTCCTGGGTCAGTCCCAGAAATTTGTCTCCCACCCCCTCATTTTTCAAATTATTTCGATGAAACCCTTTGAGAAGTTGGCCAATAAGTAGTTGCAAAAAGTCAAGAAGTTTCATGGCTATAAAATTCTTCCTGGCAGAGTTATTCAAAAAAATCTAGTAGGGGCGGGCAAATTTGCCCCCCCCCAACCAAAATAGGGTTAAATTGCCACCGGCAAAGTAAAAGATGAAGTCTATTTGAACGAAAATCGACTTTTTCTAAGAAGCAAATGATAGGTTACCAGGCTTTAATTTCCAAATTACGGCATTTTGCGATGTTCTAGAAGGCGAATACTCAAATAGATTTCCGGGGCAAGCCTCTGGACCCCTATTTGTCTCATTTTACTCACAGTTTTGGCTCCGAAACTTTAAAATCCATGTTAAAATTACCCTGCTTTCCCTCGTGTGTCTTCGCCAGCTATGTATTTACATAAAAATATCTTTATTCTTAAAATTTATGAAGCGTGAACGTGAAAATGCTGTTTTATAGTCCGTGATGGCGTGAAAAACGAAAAATCAACACGTGAATCCGTTATCCAGGGGTACTATGGGGGGGGGGCCTCAATACGAAGAACATTTCCTTGTGGAATGCCTAGTCTATCAACCACTGCGAGTAAAACTCTCCCTCTTGTTTGAGAAGGAAATAAGAACTTTTCACACTATTGATAATCGACGAAAGTTGATTTGCCTGCTACCTTGCGAAGACCAGAAACTGCTCTTAGAAGTCGCAAAAAGATATGCCTTTAATCTACGCCCTAGTGTCATTGCCCTAATACCAGAGAACTATCCCGTAATTAGTAGTCATCGTATATAGATCCCCGCGTATAAGCACCTACTTTTTCGAAAGCCAGCCTGAAATTGGTTCTTATTTCAAATGTGCGAAGCACGGGGGGGGGGGGGGTTCTCGGCTAAATTTCGGGCAGGGCTGTGCCGCCCACAGTTTCAAAATGGCACCGTTGGCTAGACCAATTTTTCTGAAAATGATACCCTTGGCTAGACTAGTTTCTACATCAAAAGTGCCATGAGTTGGCATTTTCTAGGCAAAACTTGCCAAATTTTTGCATTCTAAGGACCAAAATTTGAAAAAAATTTGGGTTTCTTTACAGGAATTACCGAAGTTTGACATTTCTTTGACCAAAATTGCCAAAAAGTATGCCCTTGCCCAGACTAAATGGGCGAAAATTGGCAAAAAGTATACCCTTGGCTAGACTAAATGGACTAAAATTGGCAAAAAGTATACCCTTGGCTAGACTAGAAGGTTTGAAAAAGCATACCCTTGCGGGCGGCACATCCCCAGGTACCTTTACTATGGAAGAACCCCCCCTCCCCCGTGGTGCGAAGACTTATTTCAAGGTATAGAGGTTCTTATTTGAAGGGTGCCTCGTCTAGTCCCCTTGAAAGTCTCACCACGAAGATGTTCAGCCCTATTATTTGTTTTGGAAGCCTTCTTATGCACCTAATAAGTAATCGAGGAGGAGAATAAAACTTTCAAAGCCAACTGGGACCACAATGACCTTGATAAAAGCAATCGAATATCAACTTTGCAACCTCTGCAATGAACCTACGTTTCATCAGACTGAAACAGGTTCTTAATTGCAAGGTAATAATTTAGGAAAAACAGCCCCTAGGTTCTTATTTTGGTAGGTTCTTATATGCGGGGATTTACTGTATAGCTGTAGTTTTCTCGGTGGATATTTGGTTTTTTATTAATGTTTTGTTCTGTATTCGTGTTTTGTTAGTAGTTTGGATTCGTTTTGTTGAGTAGACGACGCTCATTACATTAGTGTAGCAAGTCTAATGACTTGATTGATTGATTGATTGATTGATTGATTGATTGATTGATTGATTGATTGATTGATTGATTGGTTTCTTGATTGGCTGATTTTTGATAAGACACAACGGATCATGGGTAGAATTGCTTGTCACGTTAAATGGTGAAAGCAGTGGTAAATAGGCTTGTAAAAAGCATCGTCTCCAAGGCTAGCTTTTTTGCAAATGCAAGCTTTTAACCTGGTACGAATCCTTCAATTGAATACAAGCATCTGACAGCATCTGGTTTTCAGTTAAAGTTTTTCATATGATCGCAACGATTCCACAATTTTGTGACCAGCGATTCTCAGTGATCATCACGTCATGTGGTTTCCTATCGCACCAATCGCACATTTTTACAACTTTTATTTGCCAAATCAAATTCTCAAAGAGCGGGACCAGATGAAAAAGGCATTGCTCTTGTAAGAGAAGGCTTGAACGCTGCAATTCATGCTCACTCGGTTTCCATTAAAAATCCCTCGACGCAACCAAGGATCGATACGATCACTCAGCTAGAAAATTTTTATTCAAATTCGACTTGTTTTCTCAGCTTTTTCATCTTTCCAAGAGGTTGCTGTGTTCCCTGCTCCGTACTCCTGTTACTTGGATATTTGCTCTCCCTTGCGCCCAAAGAGCCCTGAAAGAGCCCACTTTGATTCCGAAAGAGTTTGGATCGGAATTTAAACTTCCCAGTTCTTTGCATATTAGTTATTGTTATGTTATTATTTTCCAGGGGCATTCTTGATACCTTTCCTGATCTGTCTGTTTCTTGCTGGTATCCCCTTATTCTTCATGGAATTGAGCATAGGTCAGCTTACTCAGTCTGGTCCGGTGAATGCATGGAGAAAGCTGTGTCCATTATCAGCAGGTATGGGTCAAATACTCCGGCTTTTTGCAGTTACCCATAAGGCTATTTTAGCAGCAAGACGCGGACGTCTTTAAAGACACAGCTACTTTTTTATGTTTTAGAGCATTGTTATTTTCCAGCCTCCCCCCCCCCTCCCAGAAAGCTGCTCACAGACTAAACTTGCCCTAAGTCTGTTTCTTCATCTGTACTGAGTCTGCCTGAAACAGTGAACGACGATTTCGTTTTTTCCCTTTCCTAATTTTCCCTTTCCCAATTTTTTTTTCTTGATGAACGAAATAGCAGACTTGGGGCAAGTCTACTCACTGACAGAAAAATTCCCTAAAGGCCTGTTTATATGAGGAAAAACACCTCACTTGCCAGACCCGGTGCTGAGAGCACAGTGATCCAGCAAATGTAATAAATGCCAAAAAATGAATGTTCTCAAAATTAATCAGACTATAGCTCTTTTGAAAGAGCAATGATTGGCAATCAACATAAAAAAAGAATTATCAATTTCGGACCAGTGAGAGCCAAGAAAATGATTTTTGAAGTTTCAAGATATCACAAGTTTACAAATTTCACATCAAAAAGACAATGAACACTCCATTTACGCTAACTTCAAAATTCAATTTCTCTGCCTACACTAATCCGATTCTTGAAATTCTTGTTTTATTTTGATCGTATACATCTCAGCATCATTTCTGACTCATATAATCGAGAAGAAAAGTGAAAAATTTCACGGATTTCGCGAATTACGAGATAGTACTATACTAGAGTATAAAAAGCTATATTTTGATAAAAACAGTTAAAAATCTAAAAGACGGGGTCAAACGGTGTCTTAGCAAAAAATATATTAATTAACTAGAACATGTGTCGAGTGCATCTGCCAAAGGATATGTTCAGGAACCTTCTGCGAAAAATTTTATGAACGTTTCAGAATGTGAGGTCATTTTCTTAAAAACGACATGTGGTCGCATGTTGAATCAGTATTGTTTTATGTTGATTGAATTACTGTTTAAATAATGCCCTAAACTCATTTCAAATCAAAGTAAAGTCAGTCAACTGAGTTGTAAAAATTCGCAATAGTCGGAAAAATTGAAAATCAAGATACTTTAGCGTACAGTGGATTGAAGGAACAACACTTCTTCTTTCTCGTTATGATGTCTGAACTGAATATTACGTCAAATAATATCAAGTTCTGTTTCGTACCACAAAGTTCTTTCTCGTCACTATTTAGAGTGTGAAAATTTGACTTATTGCTTGCTCTTGAGCTTTAGTATCCTAGTTGACTGTTGTTGGCCGTACTCTCTATAGTACAAGTACAGATGGTCATTGATCTGATTGATGATTTTAAGAAGAAGGCAAAAATCTTTTATTCTGTTGTACTACTTTGATGTTTGCCTCACAGTTTCGAAAACGTACACAATACTTAACTATCGACGTTGATGAACTGAAGCATTTCACATGTTTTATGATGCTGCACTTAGTAATCAATTCTCCCGGCGTAAAGAGTTTCGTCTGTACAACAAATGCTTGCCTATAACTAGGAGCTGTTTGAAGTTCTCATTAAGTTCTCAAAAAGGCTCTCTGATAGCTGATCGGTTTGAAAGCAGGCCAGACGCCTTAAACAAACAAGTTTGGAGCAGGCCTAGGATGAAGAGCAAGACAAACGTCTGTGCAGCTCGACTAATATGACTCTTCGTCAGAATGCTCATAGCGTCTGCCCAGCTGTAGTAAAAGCGAGCCACATTCTGAAAAAGTACCATCGAAGTCGGACGATAATGACACTGGAACTCAAGGGGAAGAATTAAGTCAAGCTTTTATAGTCTTAATAGTGATAAGACAGAACGTTGTGCTATAAAAAAGAATTTGTTGATACGACTTGACGTAATATTCAGTTCAGACATCATAACGAGAAAGAAGAAGTGGTGTTCCTTCAATCCACTGTACGCTAAAGTATCTTGATTTTCAATTTTTCCGACTATTGCGAATTTTTACAACTCAGTTGATTGACTTTGCTTTGATTTGAAATGAGTTTAGGGCATTATTTAAACAGTAATTCAATCAACATAAAGCAATACTGATTCAACATGCGGCCACATGTCGTTTTTAAGAAAATGACCTCACATTCTGAAACGTTCATAAAATTTTTCGCAGAAGGTTCCTGAACATATCCTTTGGCAGATGCACTCGAGACATGTTCTAGTTAATTATTATATTTTTTGCCAAGACACCGTTTGACCCCGTCTTTTAGATTTTTAACTGTTTTATCAAAATATAGCTTTTTATACTCTAGTATAGTACTATCTCGTAATTCGCGAAATCCGTGAAATTTCTCACTTTTCTTCTCGATTATATGAGTCAGAAATGATGCTGAGATGTATACGATCAAAATAAAACAAGAATTTCAAGAATCGGATTTGTGTAGGCAGAGAAATTGAATTTTGAAGTTAGTGTAAATGGAGTGTTCATTGTCTTTTTGATGTGAAATTTGTAAACTTGTGATATCTCGAAACTTCAAAAGTCAGTTTCTTGGCTCTCACTGGTCCGATTTTGATAATTCTTCTTTTATGTTGATTGTCAATCATTGCTCTTTCAAAAGAGCTATAGTTTGATTAATTTTGAGAACATTCATTTTTTGGCATTTATTACATTATTTTGCCATTTTGGATCACTGTGGAGAGGTGAGATTCCACCTTCCAATAAAATCCTTTGTTCTTTCATTTCGCGTTCACATGAGGAACGCAACACCACCGGTATAGTGAAGTCCCACCTCACTAGAGGTGGAATCTCACCTAGGTGAGGTGAAATTTTTCCATATAAACGAAACACCACCGGTATGGTGAGGTGAATTGAATTTATTCGTTGATTCTCATTGGTCAGTTCATCCTGATTTCACGGAAGAGAGACTTTACTCCACCTCACCCCTCAGCCCCGGGGCTGACAGGTGAGGTGAAAAATCTCACATAAACAGTGACTGAAATCTACCTCGCCTCTCAGCCCAGGGTCTGGCAGGTGAGGTGTTTTTCCTCATATAAACAGGGCCTAAGAAAAGTTTGCATTGTAGCCTTTCAATCTTTTGTGAATGAGTTCATATTGCATTTTGCTTTCCTTTTTGACGTTCTATTTTTGCAGTGCGGCTTTCAAAAGTTAACCTTGGTACCAGAAGAGAGTCTCCTCAAAATTTAAATGCTATTATTTTTTGTATCTGGTACCCAGGGTATTCAAAAGTATACTTTAATACTTTTCAGGTTTTCAGTTTCACAATAGAGCGTACAATACGTCTCTCGGGACTCGCAAAAGTTTTGAAGTTGATTTCACTTCGTAATTTACATCCTCGAACAAAGGAATTATTCTGGCGTCTTCTTGACTCGCTCGCGTCTTCTTGCTAAAACAGCCTATGATTAAATTGGAATCGACCTTAGTCGTAACGAGAACTCAAAAACATTGTAGAAAATGCCATAAAGGATTACGTTTAGCAAAGAGTGGTTTGTATAACAAGGGCAGATTTTGTAATACAATAGCATCAGTCGCTTTGGTTCACACCTCAATACAAAGCGATAAGCGAATGCAGACAAAAGAAATTCTCTCAAGCAGAAATTGAAAACAAACGAAGCCGTAAAGTTGCCCTTTAACCAGTACTGCAAACTCTCGTTTGGTGCGGGCGAAGGGAGGTTTTTAAAGGAAGGTATGTGCTTATAACGACAGAAGAAGGGTAAATCTAAAGTTCTGTCTCGCGGATTTTGTTTATTTGATTCAGAAACGGAGCAGAGGGCATTACAATTTTGCATATTTGTTGCTCAGATGTACGCAGTCACTCCTCAGCTCCTGAATCAAATAAACAAAATCCGCGAGACAGAACTTTAGATTTACCCTTCTTCTGTCGTTACAAGCACATACCTTCCTTTAAAAACCTCCCTTCGCCCGCACCAAACGAGAGTTTGCAGTACTGGTTAAAGGGCAACTTTGCGGCTTCATTTGTCTTGAAATTCTGCTTGAGAGAATTTCTTTTGTCTGCATTCGCTTATCGCTTTGTATTGAGGTGTGAACCAAAGTGACTGATGCTATTGTATTACAAAATCTGCCCTTGTTGGTTCCAGGGCATTATTGATGTCTCTCTTGTTTACATTTACGGCTTGGTTGCTGGCTTTAGAAACCCTTTGTCGGCAATCGTTAATCCATGGGCGATAGGACACCCAGTGTGTAGCTGTTTAGATTTATATCAGTAGCGAGCCACCTTAACTTATTGTTTTTTCTTGTGTCTTGAACTTGTTTTTACTTCGTACACAACCACCTTTCAATGTTTCGTAATTTTGCTACTGAAAATTTTACAATTACGAAATATTTAAAGATGGTTGTGTACGAAGTAAAAACAAGTCCATGACACAAGAAAAAAACAATAAGTTAAGGTGGCTCGCTACTGATATAAATTTAAACTGCTACACACTGGGTGTCCTATCGCTCATGGTTAATCACTTCATACTGGAGTACCAATCAAAAGCGAAATCTGGACTTATCAAGCCAGGAGAAACTTCATTTTTTAGGCTCTCAGCCTCGAAAAGGGTGGCAGAGTGCGCAGTTTATTCGTAACTTGAGAGCCGAGGACCATCAGAAGTGAAAAAGAAGAACACAGTATTACGTGCGTGAACTCATAATCTCATCGTAAAACGATGATTAAATAAGTGCAGATGGAGTTCTTTTTTTAACGCCAAGCTCCGAGATCGCAGATGCAGAGATGACATAATGGTGTCCTCGACGTCTCGTCATGATGCTGAAATGGCAGGGCTTTCGAATCTTGTCCGCCTCACTGCTCTGGCTGCAGAGTCAGAGAATTACACCACTGCGCCACCACAGCACCTTTAAGTAATAAAATCATAGTGTCCACATTGCCCTTGATATGCATTGAAAAAGTCTCTCATTTCAGGCATTGGTTGGTCAATGATGCTGGTTTCGTTCTTCTGTTCAGTCTATTACAATGTTATCCTTGCCTGGAGCTGCTATTATTTCTTTCACTCGTTCATTCCAAAAATACCTTGGGTTGGCTGTAACCACCAATGGAACACAAAAGATTGCTTTGATGAGCTTTCCAAATCAACCAATTCAACATTGAAGTTTATTAATGGAACCAGACCGTCTCCAAGCAAAGAATTCTTTATGTAAGTATGTGATCTTTTATGATTTGTTTCGTATTGTACAGTATTTGGGTTACTCAACTTGAGTAACACTAGCGATCAGTTGCCATTCGTGGTCTCGTACAGCTGCTTTGGTTACCTTGCTCTTTTGGAAGATAATTATTCGCTAGAAACCGTTAACGGTTCCAATAGCATTGGGCCTGTTGAAAGGAGGTCTAAGGATGTTTTTCTGCTCAGTATTGGCAATCGAAAGGATTTAAATCGTAATGTTTATGTCAGCGTGGGCTTTGCACATTTTTTTGATACAATTATTTGCTGATTTCAAAAAAAGTGAATTATTCTCCGGAGAAAATTTGGCAAAATTACGAACGAAAAATGCATTTCATAGCCATTTTAGCCTCTGTGTATGTTTGTTTTTTGTTTGTTTGCAATTTGTTTTGAGTGAGTTTGTCAGGATTTCTAGCTACGGAAAGCTAACATAGGCCCACTGTGCATGCCACATCCAGGCATGGGACCCCTAGTTTAACGTCCCTTCCGAAGGACGATGAGGTGAGTTGTTAGGTCAGGCCTGCGAGGTCACCCATCCGGAGTATGACCTCACTCGACCGAGCTTAACTTCAGTCACCTGACGAAGACTGTGTAGGCCACTCGGCCACTCACCCGGTATATTGGAACTCCTAGCCCCGTCTCACACATTTCCCCCACTTTTCTTTAGAAAGTTCTAAAGTTTGAAATCTTTATTGAAAGAATTTGTTTTCCTTATGGAAATGGCTCTTTTTTTTTAATTTTAGTCATAACATGCTGCAGTTGAGCTCGGGCATTGAAGCAGCAGGATCTATTAATTGGAAACTTGCTTTATGTTTACTGTTGGCATGGATCATGGTTTATTTCTGCATATGGAAAGGAATTCGAACCACAGGAAAGGTCAGGCTTGCTGTTTTAATGTTTAGATATTCTGTGTTTATGATTCATTTCTGTTTCACCAAGGGTGTTAGGACACGGATGTTTTGACTGATTATTTATTTAACTTGTTTTGATCTTCGTGTTTTGTTTTCTTGTCTTGTTTTCTGCTCTGTTTCGTCTTCAAACTGATGTGTGCAACTGAACGTTGGTTTTGACCCAAAAGCTCCCAAATTGTTCTAATATTACTCCCTTGTATTTCTGTGTCTTAGTGCGCCTTCGCACAGGCTCTGCTGTTTGAAGCCTTTCCTGTGTGAAGGCACACTAAGACACAGAGATACAAGAGAATGATATTCGAACGATTTGAGAGCATTTGGGTCAAAACGACTTTCAGTCGGTGATTATTTCAATCTAAATGTGAAATGTAGGATTGAAAAGTTTCGTTAAATCTGGTCTTTTTGATGGTAAGCATGGTAACCATGTGAAATGGGCCAACCTGTAAATAACAATTTTATGTAACTTTCATGATAACCGTGCACTTTCTCTCCTTAACAGGTTGTTTATGTGACAGCAACATTGCCATATGTAATGTTGATGGTTTTCTTTATCAATGGATTATTTCTAGAAGGTTCTGCGGAAGGAATTAAATATTACATCAGTCCTAAATGGGAGAAGCTCTCAGAACCTGGGGTAAGTTTAGACTTATGAGAACTTATGACTTATGACTTATGACGAGTCAGCAGTTTGAAATTTATATCAGAAGCGAGCCACCTTAAATTAGTGTTTTTGTTCTTTAAAGTTATTTTTACTTGGTATACAACCGCTTATCGCTGTATCGTAATTCTGAAATTTTCGATAATGAGCCATCTTAAGTCCAGATCCACCTTAATTGTGTACTTAAGGTGGCTGACTACACAAAATTTCAGAATAACGAAACAGTGAGAGGGTGGTTGTATACCAAGTAGAAATAAGTTTAAGACACAAAAAAACTAAGTTAAGGTGGCTTGCTTCTGAGATAAATTTCAAACTGCTACACACTGGGTGTCCTATCGCTCATGGTATAACTCCTTGTATCTCGTATTTGATTAATTAAAATACCAAGCGTAGATTTGAATCCAGAGGCTACGCAAGACCTTGCATTCTGTTTTCCACCTTGATTATGCTTTGACTTGAAAGGCTACATAGCTGCTTCGAATGTGACCCAACTCAACTCAACCCAACTTGAACAATATGGCTTTGTCCAACATGTGGGATTTGATCCTAATACAAAGTACATTTACGTAACAGACTCTGGTATTTCAACCAAGCTTTCGACAGGTCTATCAGTGGTTTCCATATTTGCAATGCCTATAATATTTCAGGTAGATCGTATCATTAGTGGCAACAACTGTTGATGGTTTTGATTTTAGTGGTGTAATACTTGTCTCTTAAGATCCATTCTGATTTTTATTGAGGTCGAGCGAAAATAATACACTCCCCCCCCCTCTAATGAAAATGACGCCCTTGTCAAACATGATTTGTTCGGGATTTTTCAAAGTTTGGCTCCGCCTTTAAAACTCTGCCCTCAGCTCTTCAAACTTTAGCAAGTGACGATCTTCCATTTTCAAGGCATCAGATGAACCAGCATCATTTAAAGCATAGAGCTCAAATTTTTCTTTGAATTTTAAAGTGCGTGAAAGAACTTTGGGGAATTCGCTGTAAATCTGCCGTGGCAATCCTTTTATGCCTTGATTACTTCCGAAATTGCGGCATTTATCAATTTTGAGGATGTGACGTCAGCAAATCTCTAAATCCTTAAGCAGTAGAACTACAGATTTTTGCTTGCAACCATGTTGTAGACCTTGTAAGCAAATCACGTTTGTTGACACACCGATTTTGTTATTCACCCTTTCTATTCAAAGGTGTGGATTGACGCTGCATCGCAAGTATTCTTTTCAATAACTATTGGTTTTGGAGTCATGCTGACATTTGCGAGTTATAATGAAAGGAGCAACAATGTTTACAGGTAAGGAAGTATCCTCATGTTTTTCATAAAATCCTTGGAATATTTCATTTTTTGCTTTATGCAGAAGTGGACTTAATACATGTCATGGCTTCGCTTTTTGAACGGACTGAATGGGGTTAGAACAACAACATCGAATCAACTCAATGAGATGAGCGTAAATTCAGTGTCCTTATGGACTGAGGCTAATGCAGAATGTCCTCTGTTAGCTAAAGCTCGCTGCAGTGGCACTGCATAAGAGCCACTTTTTGTACCTATTCGTCATCCTCTTTTTAGTTCTATTCAAATAAAGAATTGGTAGAGAATACCACTTTGTTTTATTTGCTGACTAGATTTCAAACGTGAACTTTAACACCAACTCATATTTTTTAGACTAAGACTGCGTTCACACGATGTCGACACATTTTGAAAACGGTGAAAAATGTGACGGATAGGTCTCCCGTTCACATGAAGACGGCACATTTTTTGCCGGCACATTTTGAAAACGGTAGATTTTGAAAATTGAATAGTAACCGGCACATTTTGGAAAAGGCATCGTGTAAACACTTGAAAATGATGAAAATAGAACAGTTTTCGACGCTTTTGGAAGAAGACTGATCGACACTTAGGGCGTAGGTACCTTTTTATGGCATCAAAGTCTTGCAAAGAGATTCTTATTGTCAAATTTCCAACCGTTTTCAAATTGTTCCGGCATCATGTGAACGCTAGCTCAAATACTGCTACCGTCACATTTTTCACCGTTTTCAAAATCTGCTGGCATCGTGTGAACGTAGTCTAAATTTGCAATACGCTTTTCATGGCATTTGATAGCCTGCCTCCATTATTCAGTTCGTTCACGAGTATTGTGGACATGATTTGTGTTGATCCTGGCCACAATGCGTGGCCTAAATGTTCCTAAATGAATAAATGTATTTCATTACCTTGCTTGTCTTCAATTAATTACTTATCTTCTCTTTCTTGTTTGGGAGCCGATGATCTTACTTTCGACGGTTTGATGTGGGCCTAAATTTCAACTGTACCCCACTCTGAAAGTTTTTACCTGAGAGCTAGTTCCCAGATCGACGCGGCCTTACAATGACTCATCCTGTAGAACATCAGCTCCCAAATTAGAAAGAGAAGATGAATGAATTGAAGACAAGCAGGGTAATGAAATGCATCTATTCATTTAGGAACATTTAAGCCAGGTATTGTGGACAGGATCGACACAAATCGTGTCCGCAATACGCATGGTTCGCTATAGAAAAAAGAGCGAGCTTGGGTGGATAAGTTATATAGAGTCTCCTAAGGTAAAGCTTGAACAAATAACATTAACTTATTCTCTCTGATATACCGGGTGAGCCAGAAAAAAGTTCCCACTTTTGAAAACTCATGCCAGCAAGAGTATTTCACAGATTTGAATGATTCCAATTCTAGTTAAAAGCCAAAGGTTGAAGTATTATAATGATTTTTTTCGTTGTCTCACGAGCACTACAAACATAGGTAAATTCAACTTTACAAAATTTCATGATTGCAAAATGACCGAAAAATGGCCTGAAACATCGATCAATGTATAAATGACTCCTAGCACAGAATAATGAAGGAAATGCAACTTCTCATGGGTGAGAGATATCCTCCGCACATTAATCGCCATGGGATTGAAAATCTTCCATTATTTGTTTGAAAATCGATGTGTTATGAACTTTGAGGGAGATGAAACGCCCATTGCCTATTGTTCGGTGTGAATAGAGTCCTTACGATTTGATCAATGTTTTAGGCCCTTTTTCCGTCATTTTGCAACCATGAAATGTTTATAAAGTTGAATTTACCAATACTTCTAGTGCTGGTACGACAGCGAGAAAAATCACAAAAATACTTTGATCTTTCGGCTTTTAACTACACTTTGAATGATTCAAATCCGTGAAGTAGATTTTCGGAAGTAGGAACTTTTTTCTGGCTCAAGCGGTAGTTGCAAGAAAATTTGTATTTTTGGATTTAACAAAGGAATATTCCTTCTATCGTTCGTTCTAAGAACTATTTTCTTCGCTAGTATTTTCATATTTTCTTCCAATTTCATGATTGAATGTATTTGCTTATAGAGATGCAATCATCATTTCATTATCTGATGCCTTAACAAGTATCTTCTCTGGATTTGTTGTATTTGGTATTCTCGGTTACATGGCAAAAATTCAAGGAAAAGATATAACGGATCCAAGTATAGCTACTGATGGTAAGCGTAAGCTATTTTGTCAAAAAGCTCCAAATCTCCTACTTAATTCACGACTGCGTATTTTTTCATAATTCTTTAGTCAGAGATAGTGCGGAGCGACCACTGAGAATTGCTATTGAGACCTTGCTCTCTTCTTTCCTTCTCGCGCTCGCTCCGCACTCTTTCTTCTGAAGGAGCTTGAACGACAACTTATTTCAATATGGCGCTATGCAAGTGAAGTTGTTTTGGCAAAGCAGTCATATGAACATTCAAAATCAAGACGAGAGAAGATATTTTCGATACATACCGGGTGACCCAAAAAAACTTCACGAGCTAGATCATAACTAGCTCCCTGAAATCAAAAGCTATTGCCGAATGCTTTCCATCATTGTTTAGTTTAAAGGCTTAGCTATCTTTTGAGATGCTGCATGGTCATTTTGAGCAATGATTACCATCCGAAAAACCAGACTCAATGAAAATTTTGAATCCAGGATTTCTCATTTTGAGTGAAATAATAATCATCATTTCTAGTAAACATTCTTTGAAAACTCGACATAGCGATGCATTAGAAGTCGTCTGGGGAAATTTTTTGTTTGCAAAATGAGTCACCTGAGTTCCTCATTCAAATTTCATGCTCCAAAGCTAAGTTTGAATTCAGGTTTTGTCATACTTTCCAAAAAATGGACAGGAAAGCGAAGGAATGGTCCAAGAAATGAATGAATTTCCATATTTTTGAAACTGTTTTTCAGACAGTACGCACATCTTAAACTGACCAACCAACATCTCAAAAGATAGCGGAGCCTTTCAGCTATATGCTGACACCTTGTTTGTCTTCATGACGTTTGCTGTCAAGGAGATATAGGCGATCTAGCTCGTGAAGTTTTTTTTGGGTCACCCGGTAGATGATGCACAAAGGTAGACCCCTAATGCTTCTGATGCTTTAAAACAATATTTAACCCCATATATCACATTCCACATTTCCAATACCCATGCTTACTTCCAATAAATGGTTTCAAACGAAGAGCTCAAAATTTGAGTGAAGAAATCTTTAATTTCTGTTTGTAGGACCTGGACTGGTGTTTATTGTATATCCAGCGGCATTAGCAACTCTCCCAAAGGCACATGTTTGGGCAGTCATCTTTTTTCTTATGCTGATTACTCTTGGATTGGACAGTCAGGTAATCTCAAATCCCATTCATTTCTTGAATTATGGCAGCTTTTGACTACTATAAATTTTAACTCTGTAGTAGATGGCCTATCTGATACGTCCTGGTTTAGTTTGGTGGGGGGGGGGCAAAAAGCCCTAACTGGTAATAGGTAGAGCAGACAAATTTGGTATGCTAATAGCTTTAGGGATGTACTTTGTGAGAATATGAAAATTAACTTCAAATTTTTCATAATTTTCGCTGACGTCAGCATATTTCTTTGTGGTCAAGAAAAGTGGCGAAATTGGCCAAAATCTGGAAAACCACGATAAAGTTAGATTTGGAGCAAAGTTTCATACAGACATGATAATTATGATAGAATACATCAAATAGCACTACTCTACAAAGTAAAAAATGTTGCAATTTTGCTGCTTTCGCAGAAATTGAGATTTGAGAACCTGTGATGTTTTGCTGTGGTTAGCCCTGGAAAATTGTCCCCCTCCCCCTCTTTTGTTAAAATACTTCGACGAAACTTTTTGAGAAATAGCACGATAGGTAGAAGCAAAATTTTAAGAAGTTTCATGGCCATAATCTTTCTCCTGACAGAGTTGTTTTTAAAATAGATTGAAGAAAAACCTTGTCCCCCCCCCCAACCAAAATAAGGTTTGAAAGTTTAGCAGTTTGAAACAACCATTTGCATTCATGAAAGAGCGTGTAATACAATGAAAATCATTAGAAGTTCGGAAAGATTTCTTGTTTTAAAGCTTGTTGTTTTAATTTTGTGAAAATTTCTTTGTAACCTTGTAAACCTTGAAACCTTTGAAACCTTGTAAATTATTTGCCGTAAATTTGTGAATATTTCATAGTCACTGTACAAGGCAATATGATATCCAAATATCATAAATTAGAAATCAATAGTGATACAAATGTTCATAGTTGATGTCTGATGACTAAAACTCTTACAAAATTTTACAATATCACACTATAATTTGGGATAAATTTATTGATTGAATCTTTTTCTTAACAGCTCACGATGTTTCCAAAGAGTTACTTTCAACGATACAGTTTTAAATTCTTTCCTTCCTACGGCAGATTCTTTTTTTGGATCTTTTGTCCCTATTTGTTTTGCAGTTTGGTCAGGTTGAATTGGTCTGTGCCTGCATCATGGAAGAGTACCCTCGTAAACTGAGAAAGCATAAAGAATTAGTCGTACTTGCAGTTTGTGCATTAATGTTCCTGATTGGTTTACCTTGCATTACACAGGTAATTGTATTGCAATATGATGTTGTGAATTTCACAAATGTAAATCAATCGAAAAATCTAAATCAAATTGTTAAAAATCAAAGCTTTTCTCTCCATGTTCTCCTGACAACTGCACGACGTTTGTCTCTGGATACTTTTCGCTTCTTCATTACCGGAACAACAACAACAATATTTTCTCATCAACAGACTATGCGTCTTAGCTTAGTTGTCTCGTTGCATGATAGCTTATATCAGATATTTGTTACTTATGGTGATGATTTGCATTTTAGCAGACACTGTTAGTTGCTTACGTGCAAAGATTTGGATGGGTAAATCTAAGCACAACCTGTTAAGCAGTCTACCAAGGAGAAGTTATTCTAGTGGACTGATTATCAGGCCAATGAAACAGTGCTAAATAGTTAAATACCAGTGTATTATGATGAAGTCATTTTTTCCCTAGGGTGGCATGTACGTCTTCCATTTGATTGACTCATATGCTGCTGGTTATTCAATTCTGTTTCTTGGGATTGTTGAAGTGGTTGTTATTGGTTGGCTCTACGGTATGTCTCTAATAATTGTAATAATAATATATCTATTTAAGGTTGGCATGATAAGGATACCTAAAAAGCTAATTAAGGCCAACGATTTAAGAGAAAAAATTCTGTCGAGGCATCAGACTCTTTTGTTGATTCCTCTGTTTATTGATAACATCCCTTGAAACTACAAGTCGAATTCCCTAGTTCTAGGATCTATAAGACAGAAAGAAACTTCATAAGTAATGTTTGTTGATATTGCAGCATAGCATTGTTAACAACAAGAATTGAGTTTTTGGATTTAAAACAATAAAGAATTACACTTTCAGATGTCGAAACTTAATTTGTGATGCAAAATTTTTACATTTCCAAAAGAAGCAGGTCTCACACCTGTAATTTCAGAATGTGCACAAAATCAAATGCCTATCTGTCAAAGTTTGGCTTTTCTTTCTGAACATGTGAGCAATTTTATGGAAAATTTGTCTTCCAAAATTTTTAAATATGGATGAAAGGAAACCTGGATCAAATTCATACAATTTTCTGCTTTAGGGCAGTGATATGGTATTAATGAAGGGGAAGTGATTGTTACCTTTTTTAAGTTTTATTCCTCAACAGTCAAGCTGGAGATGTTGCTTTGGGGCACCACAAATATCCAGCTAATTTGCAGGCATCTTTCAAGTGATACATTTGGTTTTTCCCATTTGTCTTTTAACCCGTGATTAGAGCTAATCGAAAAGAGTCGAGAGCAAACGTCTAGTTGCGGCGTTAGCCGCAAAGTATTTCATTAGAAGCAAAGTCGCTCTTTCTTTCAGTCTGTCTGTCTGTCTGTCTGTCTGTCTGTCTGTCGGCCTGTCTTTCGTTTGTTTTGTAGAAATATGACCATCCTGCAATTCGCTTTGCTCTAAAATAACCTATTTTGTATCACACAATAACGAAAACGTCAGAGGCGGTATCATCAAAGCCTTCTTAATTATCTCTTATTTCATGGAATGGATGCGTGTTTATCTGGTTTCGTTCTGGTCTTGAGACAGTGGGCGGGGAGGCGGGGAGTGACTTTGTGATGCAATGCCAACAGAACTGAATTGACTGCAAGAATAATGCTGCAGTTTGCTCCCATTTCCCAAAACGCCGCACTCACTAACTAACGTTATTGCAAGCTCTTATTTGCAATGCAAGAGCGACTGTTTGTCGAAATGGAAAGATCAGGAAGTCCTTATTTAATTCATTTGATGCGAAAATATACCAGTGGAGCAAGACCGAATTTCGGAAAACCGAAGATTCAAATCTACGAGAAGGCAAAGCGATAAAATCAAAATAAACAGAGATACCAAAATTCTTTCGGCAGGGGAATAGCTTCGTCTCAATGAGGCCTTTGTTTTACAAAAATTGTCCCATGCTTACCAGGTGATATTCTGATTGCTATTTTGACACCTAAATGTGGCTAAGATATACTTTTGAGGCTTATCAGTCCTTGAATAAACTAACGAAAAATTTATCTGTGGCACTTAATCTTTCTTAGGTGCTAAAAGATTCCAGAAAGACATAGAGTCAATGATAGGTAGCCCCATAGCTGGTTTATGGGTGCCTGTTTGGAAATTTGTGACGCCTGTTCTCGCTTTTGTAAGTATTGCTAATTTACTTGGTGAACGAGAAATTTTACACTTTTGAAAATTCATAGCACCAAGCGCAAAGGATGAATTTTGTGTTGCAAAAGATTCATCTCACTAGCATCAGAAAGCGATTTGCCATCCTAAGGGATAGATTATTTTAGTTTATTTATTAGATTGTTTATTTATTTATTTATTTATTTATTTATTTATTTTAGTGCACCTTTGGGTGCACTAAAATAAATGCAGAGAGCAAAACATCAAGGGAGGCATTCTGATTCCTGAAGGAGCGAACTGTCTTCTTCAGAAATGGAAATCGGTCTTGTAACGTGGAGAGCTGAATCTTTTGTTGAACAAAATCCACCCTTGGTAGTACCAAGAATACTGGATAAATTAAAGTGGCATGTGACTGATAGCTCCAGTATCTGTTTGAAAATCTGTATATTTCCTATAACTCATTAAGAAAACTTCACAATTTGTGACCCTAATTCTAACTCAATCTACCCACCTGAATTTTCTTTCTCCTCTCTTTCTCTCTTTACCTCTCTTTACTTTCAGGGCATCTTTTTAGCAAGTCTTCTCCAGTATAGCCCATTAACGTATGAAAAAACCTACATATATCCAGTCTGGGCTGACGTACTTGGATGGTTGATGGTCATCATTGTTATACTGTGCGTGCCCCTAGTCGCTGCAAAAAAGATTTATCATCTATCTGGTAGTTTTATATTGGTAAGTATAAAGTATTCGTTTAAAGCCAAAATTTCGGACGTTGACGTTTTTGGACATTTCATAGATTCGAAAATTCTAATGTCCGAAAGAAGCTATGGAACCGATATCACATTGTTATCATCTTTGCAACACAATTATGGTTAAAAAAATATCAAAATTTGGTTTCTAGACATACTCTAAATTCAGGTAACATTTTTAGAGACTCTTTTTAGATTAACTGACGTACAATTGGGAAATCATCTCCTTTTTGCATGGTACGAAGTTCTTAACTAGCGTGAAAGGAACATTTCTTCAAGAGGACAATCATGTGATGAGAAATAGGTGGAAACTAGGCTTATGACGATGAGCCCCTTGTACGTAACCCTGCAGTAAAACCTTGCTGTTGACTGAAGCGCGATCATCAAGTAAAGGAGCACAGGGAAACAAGAGACTCTTGATCATAAGTCAAGGTGGAAACAACTTTGGCTGTATCTTTCTTTTAATTGAGAGCACTTTGAGATGAGATTATTTTAGTTTAATTTCTGGAATTTTCAAAAAATGTTCAAATGTCTTTACATACCCAGTGTTAAGAGCAATCTTCGCCGCATTAATATTTTTACTTTTGTTTATCCAGAGACTCAAAAACGGGATACAACCACAAGAAGACGAAAACCGAAAGTTAGACTTAAAGCTTGAAACTATGGACATTGTTAAAAAATCAGACATTGCATAACTGGGGAATTTTATAATATCTCTGTTTATGAATGGTGGCCTATTCTTTGTTAACGTAGCTTTTTCTAGATGCTAGATATAATACTGATAACAACCCAAGGTCATGGCAACGAATATGGTTGAAAAATTCAACACTGCATTATTGGAGACTTTCATGATCTCTCCTGTCTTATGATGAATTCTGAGTTAACAATAAACAAGATAAGTTCAAAATCAAACTGATAAAAATAATTTCATTTTTTCGTATTCTTTTGCTAATTTAGCATTTATTACATGTTTGATATACCCATGAATTTTAAGCAATTTGTAAGCCTATATTCTTTTAGCTCGCCTATATATACTCTCGTAAATATTTAGAAGCTACAGTTATTAGTTTTTCACAAAGGAATAAGATTAGAAATAATAAATTTTAACTTTTGCAAGATGTACTTTTCAAGATATTTTAGGCAAAATATTTCTGAATAAAAGTAGTATATTCTGAGAAAATTAATACTGAAAGTGTTCGTAGTTGTATGATAGATCTTGAAAGGAAGAAATTTCTTTATCTTTAACAATGTAAAACTTTGTTTTGTTGCTATTCCATATTGTTATATAGTTCGTTCTGGAGAAAATGAAATATCGGAAAAGATCTCTGCTGTTAAGAGCATGATCAACTTTCTCTATTCACCCTGACAATTATTATGTCAACGTTGTGCAGTTCACCAAGGTCTTTAACAAGGTGGTAAGCACAATAGTCTACTGCTCTCCTTGCGTACGATGGTTCAGATTTTACAAGGGATTTTGTAGCAAACGTCCTTTCGAGAAACCTTATAAAACGTGCCAAAATAACGAGCAATCTTCCCTGATATGTGCCCTCACAGGGATGACTTCAGTACGCTTTAGCATGTGCTGTCCTCTCAGGAGCTTGAAAAAGTCTTCTCCCTAGTATGAGTAACTTTTTCAGAGGGATTCCATTCTCCCAAGAGGACGACGTACATGAACACATCCAAGTGTCATCATTGCTAGAAAAGAGAAGAAAGGGAAATCTTGCTTGCCGTTTTTACTCGCTTTTGCAGGTTTTCGAAGGGGCTTTCTATCGAAAATCTCCCATTTCAACGGGAAGCAATGGCCGATTAAAGCCGGGTAAGTAACTGAACCTAATTGGACATAAAACAAGATAGTTTACAATATCATTGCTGCGATATTTAGGGAGCAGCCCGGAGCAGCATTTTTTCAAACGCCGGGCCTTTTAATTGACTCAACTATGAGTATGAATTTGTATGAATGTTTATGTAGATAAAGTTAAAAACATGAAAATGTCTTGGTTGTAAAATGCTTAGAAATTGGGCCTAAAGTGATTGATCAAGTCGTGAAGAAATTCCTGGCAAAAAAGAAAGTACAATTTGTTGTGGGTAAGAGATGACTTCCGGACTTTTATTGCAGTGCTTATTTCAAGCTCAGTTCATAAGACCACAATCTGAATAGATTAGGGAGCGGGGATTTCTTCAAGAAAGAACTCCTGAGACCCCACTCTTCTGAACAGTAGCAAACGCTCTTTTCACATTCCTTAATCCATGGGCAATAATGCACCGTGCTTGTAGCTTGGAAATTAAAGTTGTTACCTCGACATTACCATAGTTTTCTTCCTTGTTTTTCCTTTGGCCCAAGCCTAACCAGTGCTAGAAATCAAATTCAAATGGCCCTTCATCCTCATTTCAAACTAACGATCATAAACGCTGTGTATGAACTAACTGTTCAGACGCGCATGAGCCATTTGAATTTGATTCCTAGCACTGGTTAAGCTTCAGCCGAAGAGAAAGCAACAAAGTAAACAGTAATATCGAGGTGACAATACTCACCCAAGCCAAGCAATGTGAAGGGCTCGTCGCTGCGAGGGCATTTTGTTAGGGTACGTTTGGGAGGCGGAATGTTGTTGCAGTTCAGCTTGGACTCAGAATTTGAAGCTCAGGCCAAACCAAAGTACGATTTTGTAACGGAATACACACATTGCTTGGCTTGGGTGAGTACTGAATCATTATTGTTTCACGGTTAGTTCACGACAGCACAACAATAGTGTCCGAACTGCTCATGGAGAAATACGAGTGGACTGCCAGAAGAGTGTCACAGAAAAGAAAATAGTCTCATCTGGAATTCACATGAAATTGGTGTACAGACCGTGGAAAAGAGTGCATATAAGATAAATGCAAAGAAGTCATTCTAAATTTCAAGACTACATTTCCCGTTTGCAAGACCACAAAATGTGGACAAGACTACTCTAAAATTGTCACTGTTTTACTGTTATTGGACTGCAAGACATCTGAAACTTTCCCAATTTCCAATGGTCTTCCATGAGAATGAAATCATTTGAAAAAGAACCAAAAGTTGTGTTAAAATCATTCATCTGCAGGAGTCATGTGAAAACCATTTCAAAATCGCGTTAGCAATTTGAAGTTCATTTCGTAATGGTATTTTGCCGTAAAGGATAGAAATTGCAAAGACGCTGCAAATTATCAAAATGGAGTAAACAGGAACGCCAATACAATTAAAAATGAACTAGCTTCACATTAAAATTTCGAATTCCTGCATGATTTTGATGCATGTTCATACATAATAGCTTCAAATTCCTAAATGGAATAAAACCGACTAATTAATCGAATTTAGCCATGGAGAAGACTGCAAGAAAATTTTTGAATTATTTAGTAAATCAAGTTCGAAATCCAAGAACATAATAGCATTATTTTTAGGGATGGAGTGAATCTTTGATTGAATGGAATGACCTGCTGAAATAGTTTCATTCATAAGAAGAATAACAAGGCGGAATCATTTTTCATTCATACGTCTTTTTCACAGCAAACACCTGCGTCATCTGAATGAATTGGAATCGCGGTTTATACGCAGATGCACGGAATTTTTCGCAGGATAGTGCAACGATTTTGAGAATTATTTGATCGCTTCTGTAGGGGTTTGATTGGGAGGAGAGGAGAGGCTCGACAAAGAAAGACAAACCAAACATACTCAAATCACCTCAGTACCACTACAATTCATTCACCTACGTAATTCAAATTAACAACTAATTTCAGGTCCAGCCTTTTGTTTCTACAGTATTTACAACTCATTCAGAACCCCATGAATGACATACTAGTAAACAGAAAGTATACAACTTTTCAAAACTGTATTACATCAGTTGTGCGGGTTGTATCCCTCCCTATAAAGGGATCAGAGATATTCATCGTCGTATAACGAGAGGACCATGGAGAATCCTATGGATTTTCTAGGAAACAAAAACAAGCATTGATACCACAAAATATGACATTGCTAGGGAGTGATTGGTTCCTCATCAACCTTATAAGTAATTATCGTCAGTCTTAAAGCCTTGAAGACCCTCTCCTAACCATTATGCTCTGCGCCTCTTCTTTATGTGTAAACAAACAACTGGAGACGACACGTGCGATATATGGAAGGTATAGGGCTAGGCCCCTGTTGAAATTGGGCAAGGAGAAATATCAAAATTCTTACTCTACACCTTTGTCTATGCTTAAGACCTATTGTCAAACAAGATCCTTTACGAAGGTAAGCAGTGACTCTTTAAAGTCAGAGAAAGCTCACAATAGACACATTAGGGAAGCAAGTTTGTAGCTGGTTAGTGAAAAGTAAAATAGGGATACATAGGCTTCTCAGTGTTCCACACCTTTAAACTTATATATTAGGAAATCATTTATGTCGATGATATATTCCTACAAGGTCTTCTGACACAGCGTATATATCCCAAGACACTGATGTACCTATACAGCTTAGTTGCAATACGTCGTCACCAAGCCCTTGAAGTATCATATCATACGATTTCAATGATAAAGTACGTATGGTTTTATGGTTTTCAATTCTATTGCTTCTTTGAAAGCAATTGCGCCTCAAAAGAATGATGAAATAGGGTAACACCAAATTCAGACGCCCTGAAAGAGCGGTGATATCGTAACAAGCACAATATGCAAAGAAATGACAAGTTAGCAGCCTTAGTGCCTGATTCTGAGTATGAACCCTTTTAATGGCCAGGAAACTTATTTACACGAAAAATTCGGGCGCTTTCGTTGTTCTGCGTGGTTCGTGGATTGGCCAGAAAGCTTTAATCCCCCCCCCCCCCCCCATTTGATGAATTGCGAGCACTGCACTGATCTGGAGCAAGATGTAGAAAGTCTGTGGGCTCTTGTGCTTTGCAGAACCACGAAAGCGTCCGTATATTTTTCGTGAAAATAATTTTCCAAGCCTCTTCTAACAAATGCATAAGTGGCTAAGCAACGACTTTTATGCAACACAATGCATCTTGTTTTTATTGCCACCAGGCTCCCAATATCTGCTCTTTCAGTTCTTAACTCTGCGAATTTTGCGTTTTTGCATTGGTAAGTAAAACTTAAAATATTTCACGACCATGTGACAAATATTACTGCAGAGCATATTTGACAAATATGCCCAGACCAATCCGCCCTTGTCTAGGTTGTGAAGTTTGGCCTCCTTGGACTAATCTTGCCATCCAGCACAACTCTTCCTATGTTATTTATCTGCAACTATTCATATACGCTTGTTGCCAGATTTGATCATGCAGAGAGCTATACTGACTTGAAGATGAACTTCTAGACGCACTTGAGGGTCCACTCTCTGGTGTACACCTGTAACTGTTCGGCAAGGAATGCGAAGAGGAACTTGTGAGCCGTACTCTCTCAGCTTTACTTGATTTGATTCTAATCGGCTGAGATGTCGAGGCTGGAGATCCTTGTGCTTCCGTTTGATCGAGCTTTCTTCTCGTTGATGGCGACTTCGATCTGCTTCTAGCTGGATGCGTCGGCGTATTAGGCTCACTAGCAGATTTCGATTCTTTCAGACGTTTCTTTCCCGATGAAGCGCGGAACGACCAGCCGCTGAATAGAGTAAAGACAACGAAGATTCTCTCTACGAAGCCATCCATCTCGAAGCTTTGTGATTAGAGCTTGATACGCACACTCAAGGCTTGTACGCTTAGATTTCGATGCAATATGTAATCGCGTTTTTCTTGGTATACCTGCTACTACGCAATGATTCACAAAGGTTGTTATCTCAACGGCTTACTACTACGTTTGAGTCATGTGAGTTTTCATTGACCACTATCCTTCGTCTGGTGATATTCCCAGCATTAATAATTGATCGAAAATACCATCTGCCGAATAGAAGGCAACAATAAATGGGCAAATTCGCACAGCGACCGATCCTGTGTTTGTTATGATTCTAAATAAATATCCATTAAAAATAATTCGATTGATAATGATAAGTTTAGATAGGGAATAATATGCTGACAAATGCGGGAATGCGAATGGGTACCTGTAGAAAGCTCAGATTTCGTGACATTTGAAATTCCTTTGCAGGAGTGCCATGTGATGGCTAAGGCTACTGGAACGACCAACGATGGCTTGCTTTTTCTTGATGGCTATTTCTCCTCTATCTAACTAAACCAAATTAAATCTGATTTCAGTAAACAGAGCATAGAGTTGTTCCATCTTCCTTTGATTTTAGCTATTATTTTGTACTTGCTTTTTGTCACAACCAGTCTTGAGGCTGTGACGTGTTCGATTAAAAAGATGTGTGAAGAGTGGGAACTTGGAAACGCCGTTACCAGGAAATCTTTACGAGCTTTTCTGGCTGCAGAAAATTTTTTGACAAGAAACTGAATTTAATATTGCCGTCAAACACGGCAGAACCTGAAACTGTCATAATTTTTAACGAGAAGATATCGCCTGGGTCACCCCTACCATTTAGCTGTTAAGTTGGTTTTTGTACCTTGGTAGTGCTGCTTGTTTCGAAGAGCTGTGGCCGCCAAATTTTTGGTACCTCATCTTCAGGACAAAAATCATGTGCATTTGGTTGCCTACCTTTAATCACCTTGCCTACTTTGAGCTACCTACCAAGAAATTATCTTTAGCTAGTGTGCAATACAAGTATATGTTTTATATTTTCTTGAGTTTCAACCTTAAGTTGTTGGTTGATGAACGCGTTAATTTACTTCAAGTAATTTTTTAACCAACTTCATCCTACAACTTGCGCGAACCACGGTGCACAATCCACAAACTAAACAAATGCAAAATCAAACAAAATTTTTGCAGGATCCCAGGACGTTCGTACGAGATTGTTTCCGTTCCTAGAAAGAAAAAAATTTTTGTCGGTCTCTGCCAGTTGCTAATTTCTAAACCAGAAAAGCTTCAGATTCAAGCTCACTGCATTAAAATCGAAACTTTCGGACGATCAAATTTTCGGACAAAATTTTGTCCGAAAGTTTATTTGTCCGAACCCTGGTGATGTCCGAAAGTTTTAAATTCATTGAAAATAGAAAAGAACAAAGAAGCGTAACATAAAATGTTAATTAATCAATGTTTCGCCAGTAGCGCTTAAGGCTCTTGAATATTTTATCTGAAAGTTTGGTTCCTTGAAGCGTTTCTTGAAACTAGTTCATGCATAGCAACACCTTTAAATTTCGTTTACAGCAGCTGGTCTAACAATTGTTCAATCTAACAAAAATTACATTCAAATGTCCTTATAGATGTAATGATCACCATGTACCTTCTGTAAGTTGATATTTATGATAGAATCACAATCAGTTTTAACATCTTTTTGGTGTCGTGCTTGCTTTTTAATGTCGTATTTGTCCGAAAGTTGTTTTGTCCGAAATTCCCGAAAAAGCGTCCGAAAGTTTTGTGTCCGAAGTTTTTTTGCCGAAACTTTTTGGTCCGAAAGTTTTCGATTTTGATGTACCATATCATAAACCTTCATAAACTATAGCTTTCATGGCATTCTAACTCCTTTTCTATTTTTCATAACTTTTCAGAACATTTTTCATAGAAAAGAATCAGTATTTTTTGCAACAAAATCATATTTCACCTTAAATTTACAGAGTCGCTAGCATAAAGAGGCTTGGGCCACGTAATGTGAAAACCTCTTTCAAAACGACGATTTGCAGTGTTTTTGATAGGCCATATCACAGAAATTTTCCAATTTTTTTTCTCAAAATGAAAGCGTTATTTTGAAGATGGGCTCTTGTACTTCGTAGAGAAACAAACGAAACACTCATACAGTGAACGATTGCAGAGATATTGGTGGGTTTTTGGAAGAAACTTTATCATGGATTCACCCAATCCACCAAACTCTGTGCAGAACACAATGACCACGTGTCGGCAACAATAGAGATTCTAGAGATAGCAAGTTTGTTTACGGCTACGTGACCCTGCCCCTTTACGTATCATTTATCTTTAGCTGATAACATGCAGTACTACAATATATCAAATGACTGGATTGTACTTGAAATAAATTTTGCAACACGTTACACCAAGAACCACAACAGTAGTAACGAATACAGCTAGCGCAATATACAAAGCGTAACCTAACCGTGGTGGCATATTGTGCTCCTTCGCATTTTTCAAGATTCCTGAAGATTTGTCTTGGTGAAGTATTGAAAGCTTGATAACATTAAACTGAATGCACTGATGAACAGCAACTCTTTCTATCACCAAAGATAACTTAAAGCTTCTCCTGTTACCTATGCGAATTCCTAACTATTGCTAATTTATTTGCTAAAACGCGATATCTGCACCCAGGTTATCCAGTGATGAGGTCACTCTTCTTCTTTTCTTTCCAAACTTCTTCTGAAAATTCTTGAAGCTTCTGTAAAATCTCAACTTCGACAAAAATTCTTAAGACCTGCAAATCTTACAAATGGAGAAGCAACATAAAGAATTCAGAGCAGCAAGCAAATTCTCGTAGCTTCTGCAGAATCTCAACTTCTACAAAAATATGCATGGCGTGAGGCCTTTCATCTTTTAACAGGATAAGGAATAACATTGATTCATAATATCTTGGACGTCTCCAATATACTTCTGGTTAATTTGTGTTTGCAGTATAAACAATCTTTGGTATGATAACTTGACGTCAAATACTCAGGCCTAGGTTTAAGAAATATGCAATATCTCTCTGTTTGGAAGCTTCTTCATCGATGTCCCTCTTTGTTACCTTGGTCTTTCCGAAAGAAGGATCTTGATTCTTTGTTGTGATTTTAAAAGGTGTGAAACTTGTTGCTGAAGAATGTGCTCCTGTTGCTATCTTGATCCTTGCAGAAGAAGCATTCTTTCATTCCTAGCGTGATTTTACAATGCGGACAGCGCAGTCAACCTTTGAATCAAGAGAATGAAATGCAACTCTTCAAACAATTATTCATTGAGACTCTTCTTTCATGAGATTTCATGCAACTTCAAGCGTGACTTTCTCGTGATGGCAGAACAGTAACCTCTCCACTCAAAGCTTTATCTTAAGATGTTCATGTATCATTGAAATCTTTGTCTTTTACTTTCTTCCTTCCTGGATTTTGTCTGCCTAACACTGCACTCTAGACAAACAATTGCTTCTATTTCTACTTGATAAGAGGTCCTTTGCGTATGTTTGTTTAGTGTTTCTTGTATTTCTGAAAGCTGCAGTGACAACTGGTTATTTTACCCTGGCAAACCAACATTTCTGAACTACAACATTTCTAAGGTTTGCAATTGCCATCAGGAAGTTTCAATATGTTGATCTTGAGCTACCTATCAATACCATGCTAGCATATTATCACAACAATCAATTTAGCTCTAGTTTGCAATGTATTCCCGTTAGCTGCAGTGACAAATCGAATCTTCCTCTAGCAAACAACATTTCTGAACAACAACACTTCCAAAGTTTACATTTGCAGTCAGACAATTTCATTGTGTTGATCTAGAGCTATTCATCAGTACCATGCTAGCATATTATCACAACAATCAATTTAGCTCTGGTTTGGCTATCTCAATCAAAGAACCTGCTATTTATAATTCCCCTAGCAACCTAGTATTCTTATCTCAATTTAATCTAAACTTCGTTTCTTCTTCATGTGGCAGTATTTGCACACAAATGCCAAAGCATTTTGTGTGTGATTAATTCCGCCTTAAAAGAGCTGTTACCATCGAGAGCCACTCGTCGGCATGCTGCAGCTTCAGGTAGTCTGAAAATCACATTTATGCCTTAAAATGGATCCACACTGCAGAAGTCGAAAATACTAAGAAAAGTTCGGCTTTCGCTGAATATTTATCAGTTTAGCTACTGCCCCGTGGATCCATCTTCCTTGCACGTCGAATTAATCTTCAGACCATCTGAAATTGGAGAATGCCTGCAAAGAGCTCTTGGGTAACAATGAGTTAAGCCAGCTTTATCTAAACCAGGTTAAATTTCAGCCAATCAAATGCATTCGATTTGTCGGATTGTCCAATCAAAAGGCTCCATTCCATAACCTGGTTTAGTTTAAACTGGTTTTACTTGCAAGTGTGAATGGGGTATTAGGCACACTGTCGTGGGTTTTATTTGTTTGTTGTAACGATGAAACAAAAGACAAAAGATCATGCCAGACAGACTGCTTCGCCGCTACGGTCATGGGTCCTGCCTCCTTTTCAAAATAACGGGAGTCAGATCGCTACCATCTTCGTAAATTTCAATGTGCATCAAAATTTTTCAAGCTCACCTAATTCTCTTTATGTCGAATAGTCTTAACTTCATGCACATAATTAATTCCTGCTGATCAAACGCATTCAAAATGTGCTTGGCTTTTTCAAAGCCCAGCAGGAAAATGTCGAAAATAAAAAACTCCAAGTTAGTTGGTTGCTTCAAAAAAGATTGAACGTTTTCTCTTCAGCTAAGTTGTTCATACTGAAAGTAATTCTTTCCTACAAAATAAAGCATTGCCAAACTAATGACGTAGGTAATATTGTAAGACAATATCAAAAATAAAGATACCTGCCGAAAAAGTGTCTTGTCCTTTTAACATCAAGGATCAAAAATAAGGACTAAGAATTCAAATGAATTTGGTGCATTTAGAAAATAAAAATTTGTACATGAAATTATATAGAGGTTTTAATGGTAAAGCTTTGATCATGTTTACCCTGACTGTAATGTATATATATTTATATTGTATTTAATTAATTAATTTATTTATTTGATGTATATATATTGTTTTTGTAGCTTGGTATATGATTGTTTGTGTATAAAAGTACCCTTGGATCTCCTTGACTCTTATAGACTAAGTTTGACGTGTGATTAAGACCCCGTTTACACGATATCGGTAGCATACCGGCATGACATGACACCGGCATGAAACCATGCCGGCATGGGCTAATCTGAGATATTTTCTCGCCCCGTTTACACGATACCGGCATGATATCATGTCGCTTCGGTAAGACAATGGTTATGACGTATCATGATTGTTTTATTGTGCGCTTTCGCGTTGATTCTCAAACAGGCTCCAGAACACATGAGAAACAAATGAAATCGAACTCGAAGCAACGAACAAACGATCACAAGCTTACATCGAAAATAGCAAGCGAAGAAGGATACGGAAAATAAGAGTGAAATAAGGCCACCAAAGAAGAAGACCAAGTTTAATAACAGCAAAAGCAAGGCTCCATCGCTCGCATGGACTAATTGACGTAATTTGTCAATACAAGGCAGACAAGCACGCTTTCTCGGCTGCAAAATACCCTAAGCTTTGAATATTTCTTAGCGTTGAGGCGAAAGCGACATGAAATCATGTCGGTACCATGCCGGCATGGCCCGTTTACACGATGTCGTTATCATGCCGGCATGAACCCATGCCGGTATGGCTATCGACATGGTTTTAATCCGGATTAACACCTTCGCATACCGGCATGGTACCGACATCGTGTAAACGAGTGGCCTAAAAACAAAAGATATCATGCCGATGTCATGTCATGCCGGCATGCTACCGACATCGTGTAAACGGGGTCTAAGATTCTTGTAACCACTGTCTAACAAGAGAATCAATTTCCTTCAAAAATGAACAAATGCAGTTATCAAAACATCAGTAAGGTAAATCCATTTTGTTCAACTAACTTTGTTTTCATACTGAAAGTAATTCACCACACAAAATTAAGAATTACCTTACTAACAACGTAAGTAATATCGTAAAAAAAATCAACTAAACCAAATGAAACTTTCTACGTATCGCAAAATGTCTCTTTCCTTTTTGTATTAAGCATCAAAAATATGAAATAAGAATTAAAAGAAATTTGGGTGCATTTAGAAAGTAACGATTTGTGTCAGAAATTAAATAGAGGTTTTAATCATACAGTTTGACAGTATGGACTTTTTCTCTCCTTTTACTCTAATAGGCACGTTTTGACGTACGATTAAGCTTCTTGTAACCATTGCCCAACAAGAGCATCAATTTCCTACAAGCATAAACAAACGAAGTTGTAAGATATCAACACGGCAACATCTTTGATATCATTGTATGGCGTTTGCCTGAGGCTACGTACGGGGTTGTATGGGGTTTGCCTTTATGTGGTTTGCCTGAGGTTACTTATGGTTCAAGTCAGTAAATATTTTCAAGTTAGATAGAAACAGTTTTTTTAGATCCGACGAATGACTTTCTAATGAGAAGCAAGCTTGAGTATATATGAAATATGGAGGCATTTATTTTTGCCCTTTATTCAGTTAGATGGGAATGCCACGTCCAAAACGAAGACGAGGAAACCCACATGTAACTTGAAGCACTTCTACGAGTAAAATGATTTGAAATTTCAAAAACTGATTCATATGTTGCCATTCTGATTTTAAACACTCGATGCCTTTTTGTCCTATCTTGCACAAAAACGATTGCATTGCCACTGCTTAAAAACAAATGGCGGATGTGTAGCGTCTAGTTTAAAAATAGAGCAAAAGAAGGCCACGTGTCTGCATTTGTCTAGCTGTTTTGATAATCTCTCGTGATCATCAAATACAATGGAATACAATGGTCTATATTTACATTTCCCAGGCCCCTTACTTAAGTTGCCATATATCTCCGTCATGTCTCTTAAAGAAGGGCAAAATTAATATGAACTCCATGAAATCTTTCAGTGTCTCATCTGATATCATAATACACGGAAATACTTTCTTACCTTGCGTCCATTTTTTAGGTCAATAGGATCAGATGGTTCCTCAGGGTTCATATTTGCACAATGAGCAGAACCCTTCATGTATACTGCTACTTCCCCATTTGTTTGGTTTCGTAATATGCCAAGAGCGTGCCATGGGTCAATCGAGCCTGTGTAATGCGAGAAAGCTTAATTTGATTTTGACCAAAGAGAGAAGTTTGATTTTCAAACATACCGTAGCCTGCGCGCAGACTTTACTACTGCGCGGGAGTGGGCGAGAGAAAACTTTACTACTCGCTCTCTCCCGCGCAGTAGTAGTAAAGTCTGCGCTCAGGCTAACATACCGTCGTGGGTGATAAATCTTGACAACAGTTTACAACCAAACCTATCAAGAGAGTATCACAGACCAGTCAGTGCTTTGGGGATAGGCTTTTGCCTGAGCTTATCCTTTCACTTCAACATTCTTCAAGGAAAATTTCAACCATCATCGCTGTCGTGGCCTAGATTGCATTTATATCTTTACATTTATATTTCTTATCGTGTTATTTACATTGCATGGTATTTTATGAAAACAGTTTACCATCAAACTTATCAAGAGAGTATCACAGACCAATCATTCATCTATGGACAGGCTTTCACCTAAGGCAAAACTTCAAGGTCCTTCAAGGAAAATTCAACTATGCATCGCTGTCGTAGCCTAGACTGCCTTTATAACACAGTCCAAAGGAATATACTTTGACAAGCTGCAGTTTGCTCAGTGACGATTAACGTTCACTCTGTTATGAAGATCTCATTCCGTTTATTTAGGAAAGAAACAAAGACCCCAAGACAAACAGGCTCGATGAACACTCGACTAATAAATCATTAGCTGTTGATTTCACTGCAAAAATAATGATGAAATTTTACCACGTTTTTTCTTGGGCTCATCCCCTATCGTTTTTGAAGAGGGGACTAGAAATGACCGTTTCCAATCAATTTCTTGGGGAAACTTGTCCGTTTCCCCTAAATTTGCTTTGAGAAACTATGGGGAAATTTTTGTATTTTTGCAGTGTTTTACCCTAACATCTAGCCAGCTATAGCCATGACTGTTCCCCTTTGATGTATAAATAGTTGGCTGTGATGAGCGTACTAGGTAACTGTTATCATAACTGAGATGAAGAATACACTTTTAAAAGGCAACAAAACAGCAAAATGTTCATCAAATTATGCTTTTAATAAAAGAAACGTTATTGGGGTATTTTCTCTTCAAAGGAAGCAATTCATAGTTTCCAGACTAATTGCCAAAAATCGGAGAAAATATTCTATGAAGGTGCTCGCTTACCCTGGATAAGAGTATCATTTGGCACTTTTTTAAAAAATTAGAATAAAAGAGACACAAAGGAAAAAGAAAGGGAAAGATTTTGCTTTTCTCCCCTTTCGCTTTCTTACTCTATTTTTCTTTGCCTTTTTGTACATTTTAACAAAAAATACAAAAAAATGGCTAGCAGTTTCTTCGGCTTGATGACTCGTACACCTCAGCCAATTATCATGTCCCAAGCTGTACATCATGTCTCCAAATGCATAACACGGCAAAACGTTTCCTCCACCAAACTGTACATGGGAGATTATCCTTGCTGTGTTAAGCTGGCGATTACTCAAATTTCATATTGTTATTCATTTTTTGTTTAAAATATACATCAAGCCTAGGTTATGTGGAAAAAAAACTTCGCAGCCGTATGTGTAATTTCTTCTATTTGTAGATTTCTGACAGGGCCCGTCGAAAAGCAATCCATTTGGACTGACGGGGTTACTGTGTATAAAGAAATTGAAATAACAATGGAAATAGAAACTGTTTCATAACTAACCATTGGGGAAGACGATTCTACTAACTCCAAGAGCTTTTCCTCCATAATACATATTTGTACTGGCAACGTTTTTGTACACTTGTTCTGGAGTTATGTTGAAGACTTCTTGGCAGACATTAAGCATTGAACCCATTGAAATTCTTGTGGAAAAAACGCAACTGGTATCTTTTTCGCAACTTTGATCTTGAAGGAAAAAGTGAATTATTTCTACGTTAAAGGATATTATACTTTCGAAAGCAACGAATAACAAGATATTCTTTTGAGCTGTTCACTTGTTGGGGATGATAATAGGCTAAAATATGAGCCCCAGAGAATCCCCAAAAAGGGGTCCAGATCGCATGCGCAGTAATATCTTATTTCACTGACATATCATGTAAATTATCTTGTCCGTTGAGAACAAGAGGACTCAGGAGAAACAATTGCAACGATGCACAAAACAAAGCTGAAAAGCAGAGTCACAAAACAGTAGGGTCAGCATTTCCTGTCTCCCTAACAATTAAGTTATCATACGGCTCATAAACAATAAGAAATGAGACATTTTCTTTAGACAGAGTGGCGCAAAATATTGATTCGTTCGAAGTTTACAGATAATAAGTCCTAAAAGCATTTTCGCCATGTATCCGGCTACCGTGAACTAGTCATCAATCCAATTCTCCCATCTTCAAATTCATGAATAGAAGAGACTCCAACTTAGTGTTTGATACAGAGTTTGAGTAAGTCTGGAAAGTAGTTGCTGATTATAGAGAACCAAAGTCAAAGTCACTTGTCGTTACACAAATCCTTAAAAGGAATAGACACAGCTATATCGAGTCGCCGCTATAAAAAGGCTAAAGAAAACGCCTACGCACCCATTGTTTCTTTAGCTACACGATGAAACGGGATATTTCAATGTTATCAAATACAATAGGTTATATTTTCAAAATAGCCAGGGCCAGACTTTAACTATATCGATTCCCTTTACAACTTTAATTTTTCATCAAACTGTATTCAGTTTAACATGCGCACAAGGGGTAGTAATAGTAATAAATGATCGAGTAACTTGAGAATACTTACAATAACCAAACTCAGTGCAGGTTTGATAATACCATTGTCTAGCATTTGAATACCCTAAAGGGTCAACTTGATCCCATTTCAAGCTTTGAATGTATCCTTTGTAAGAATTACCAACACATGACATCTTAATTTGAGCCATGTACGCCTATACAATGTAATGAAAGATAAACTGAATAAAGGGACAACGACATGTAACGAAAAACATCAAATGAAATTTCACGTTTCTACAACAACTGGCTATGCAAATGATTCATCTTAAAGGCACACTGTCGTGGTGCTGATAGGATAAGTAAGACAATCAAGAAGAAAAGAATTAGACAAGGTTCAGTAATTTCGCTGTACAGTGAAATTCACGAAGATGATAATGATCTGATTCCCTTTATTCTTGAAACAAAGTATGATCAAAGAGCATAACGGCTGGGTAATTCCTCACAGGTCAGAGCTTTGTTTTTGTTTTTGATTTCAACATCACAACTAGCCAATCACAACCATGACAGTGTACCTTTAACATTTCAACCTGGTCACTTAGCTTACAGACCGCTGATCGTCCCTCATTCCAAGCAACCGGCACATACACATAACTATTCAATTGCTTGAGATAGAGCTTCTTTTCACCGCAAGACCTCTTAGTGACTGTTCAAATTACAAAGCTGAAATTAACGCTATCAGCCTGTCAATGGAGGCACCGTCATATATTCGTCAGTGATTTAAATTCAACGACAGCTTGATAGTAGGAAAAAGACTTGCCCCCTACTTCTACTCTTGAAGTTGTACCAAACTGGAGGCTTGTGCCAATGGAGACTAAGTAGTAAACAGACACTATGAAACTGCCCCTTTCCCCCAAAGTTCTGAAGATATTATCTTCATTTCAAGAGTATGCTTGTAATGCCTTCCCCGTCCCATCTAAATTCACAAAGGTCAATAAATTTCACATACTTGATATTCAAGAAAGCTTTGGCAAAGAAATGGTTGCAACAGCATGCCCTTTCTAATGCTACATGTTAGGTTTATCTTCATGTGAACGATAATTTAGATGCATACTTTATTACAGTCTGTCTCAAACAAGATATCATGAGAAAATGCCTGCGAATACCAATGACTGAAGGGTTTATTTGTTTGTTTTCAAGTTGTTTTGAGTGGGCTTATCAGTATTTCTAGCTACTGAAAGCTAATTTAGGCCCACTGTGCATGCCGCATCCAGGCATGGGACCCCTAGTTTAACGTCCCTTCCGAAGGACGATGAGGTGAGTTGTGGCCTCTGAGGTCATCCATCCGGAGTTTGACCTCATTCGTCTTTGCTTAGCTTCAGTCACCTGACGAAGACTGTATATGCCACTCGGCCACTCACCTCGCATGAGGCATCGCAACTGAGACGCATATTTGAAAGGGCACAATTCCTCCTTCAAACAAGGATTCGAAAGTTTTCCACTATCTTACCTTATTTACATCCATAAGCCTTTGATATGAACTTTTGTACGTATTTGTCATATAACCACACACTTTTCTGATGTCCATCCAAGTCGTCTCATCATTGTATTGCACTACATTGGTGAAAACACCAGCCAGATCAGTTACAAACTGAACTGTATCATTTGGATGTGATATATCATTGCATGATGAGAAGTCAACTTTCAGCTTTGAGAACTGCTTGCTTGCTATGAGTGTCTCGATCGTTTGAAAGGCTTCTTTGACAGAATCTCGACACTGCAATAAAAAAAAAACATTTTGCAATACAGCTATGATAATTCAGCCTCTGGCAAATTTGATCAATCATTTTTGCTGATTGAGTGTCACTGGTCCTGAAATCGCTGGCTCAACATAGCGAAACAATGTGCTAAATAGCATCGAGGGTCCCAGGAAAAAGTATACAGATTTTGGTTGCGTCCAACAAAGTGAATTTAACTTTAATCAATGGCTAGTCACTCTCAAAATGTTTCTCCATGGTCAGCATGAAAACACATCCCTTGTTTGTTGGCAATGGTGCTTTGCAAACAGAAATAGTAGCTAACCTTGCGTCCACCTCCAAACCTGAGCTTCAGGTATCAGAAATCAACGTTTTAAGTTATTTTTCAAATCAAGCAAATTCTCTGCAATATTTCCATAAAAAATTTGTAAAACGAGAGTAAGGAATATAAAAATTGAAACATAATTACCAAGGTTGATCCACCAACTTCTGGTGCTGCCAGACTTGCTGCAACAACCTGAAGAAAACAAATTCTCAGTGCAATCAGAGTGGCACATTTAGAATTTAATGATGGAAACTGTGTGGTTTCTCAAATTTTGCTAAATTTTTACAGCAATAGACTCAAAAGCAAATTGTATATTTCAGCTTTCACAAAATGCCTAAGTGGTTGATATAAATTGAATATTGTCAGATATATTCAAATTTAGAAATCGGACACATTAGCACACCCTGCATATATCATATTTTCATGGAGAGTTATTTATTCTCTTTTCTTCAGATCTTTATAGAATTTATATAGAATTTAATGATACTGGGAAGACTAAATCGAGCAAACTGGAAGGAAACTATCTTAAAAATCTCATCACTTTTATTAGATTCCCTCTGGCCAGGGACATAGGAAGCATCTTAAACTTGGGGGGGGGGTCACGACGCTTCGAGGGCACTATTTCCTTAAAAAAGGGGCATTTTCTAAGAATAAAAGGGCACTTCTTTGTTTATTGCAAAACCTTGGGGGGCACGTGCCCCCAGTGCCCCCGGTTCCTACGTCTATGCCTCTGGCGAATGAACCAGTTACAACCGTGTGATTTATTCTCCTCATTGTGCAAACTGTCGCTCCTGATAACTCTCTACACTGTGTCTAGAAATCTCTCTAGATGAGGATAGAAATATATTCGTTACCTCCATATACTGAGGAAAATCAACTTGAGCGGTTAAAGGCGCTGATGATGCCACTGAAGCATGGATTATATCTGGAAGCTTGAGGACAAAAACAAAATTAGAACTAAGTCCAAACAGTTGAATAACCTCAAGTATGCTTCATAAAAAGATTTTCGAAACATGTGAACTTCGTTTTGGTCTAAACAGTACTCTGTTAGAAACTAATGGCTGTTAGAAACGAGAATCTAACCCTGTTAAGATCTAAATCGAAAATTTTCAAGATAGGAGGTGTTACGTTGTTTGAGATTTTGCAGCTTTGAGGCTAAAATCTTGTTCTGCGTACAAAGTTTAGTAAAAGACTAGGAATACAAACCCGCGCTGCGCGCGGGTTTGCAATTCCTAGCTCCTGCGGAGGGCTTGGCGCCTTCGGCGCCTGGCCGCCGGTGGCGGCTATCACCGATCAAGTGGCGCGCTTCGCGCGCCACTTCCTCAGTGCCGAGCAGCCTAAAATGAATGCATTGAAATTATCCATCCAACAGATGTGACAGAGACTGACAGAAACGATTTTTGATTGTCAAGCGTCTTGAAGATTTGAAGATTGACGTGCACAGAAATTCTTCCGGAATTGTACATATTGGTCACTTCAGTATTTATCCATGCAAACAAATCATTGCATTGTTAAACTTCTTCCCAGTGAAGGTCAACTTTTATTTGCCCTTCCACTACGGCTAGTCTATGTTTAACTTAATTTACTAAAGGTTATGCTAATTTGTATCCATACAAATTTAACTTTGGGTTAGATTTCAGATGTTACCCCTCCCCCCTCCGGGTAGATACCTTGCACTGACTATTGAGAAATGGAACCCACATTATTGTACCGGCTGAGTCAGAAAAAAACGTGGAGCGGTTGGCGGACGGTGGCGTCACATTGAGCCATCGTGAACTAAATTTTTCCGTGCAGCTAAGAATCTAACTTAGATCATAAACCACTTCTCATTGACATCCGTCATTTGATGAATTTGCTGAAAGATATTTTGTTAGTAAGACCCTGTATGGGAGTCTTGCAAACTGGAGAAATCTTTGACTAAGCTCCTATAGCCGTTTAGCATTGCCACAGTTGCAGGTACACGTTGTATTGTTAAGGGAAACTGAAAAAGCTAAGCCTGGTTCGCAGGTCGCTTAGGTCGCTTAGATTGCCATAAGAAACAATAGAAAACTTTACTTATTCACTGTCCGTTCACGGGGGGGGGGGGGGGGTTCTTCCATAGTAAAGGTACCTGGGGATGTGCCGCCCGCAAGGGTATTGTTAGATTTATGATATTAGGGTGGTCGCCCTGTGGCAAATTCAATAGTCGCAGTAGTATTCGTTCGAAAAACCTTCATGAGACACTCGCATTCGCAGCTCAGATTCACATTCGCATTCGCATTCGCCGTTAATTGAACTGGACTGGACATTTTAATTATACGCATCATCATTTGAAATGAAACATGTTATTATTCGTTGATAAAGAGAGAGTGACATTTAAACCTTAATTCGAGTTCTTTTCTTACGCCCTTAATCCTAAACACGAACCAGGACCACGCGTTCAGATTTGGAACTTATCGCCGTCAAAAAATAAACACAATATACAACAGGTATACTTTTTCAAGCTTTCTAGTCTAGCCAAGGGTATACGTTTTGCCAATTTTAGTCCACTTAGTCTAGGCAAGGGTATGCTTTTTGGCAATTTTAGTCGATTTTGGTCTGGGCAAGGTATGCTTTTTTGGCAATTTTAGTCGATTTTGGTCTGGGCAAGGTATGCTTTTTGGCAATTTCGGTCAAAGAAATGTCAAACTTCGGTAATTCCTGTGAAGAAACCCAAATTTTTTCAAATTTTTGGTCCAGAGAATGCAAAAATTTGGCAAGTTTTGTCTAGAAAATGCCATTCATGGCACCATTGATGTAGAAATTAGTCTAGCCAAGGGTATCTTTTTCACAAAAATTGGTCTAGCCAACGGTGCCATTTTGAAACTGTGGGCGGCACACCCCTACCCGAAATTTAGCCAAGAACCCTCCCCCCGTGTGTCCGTTATCCGACTGTTCTCATTTATGCTATTCTTCGATTTCCTGGTCAATCCTTTACTGTTGTTAGAACCCACAAAATAGAAACTACTACTTTTAAGACACCTCACACTAATTCTTTTGAGAAATGGTACCCTCATATTCATATAAGAAACAAAGGAAATTTGTACAATATTTAATGGGGAAACGAACAGGTTCCTTTGAAAGAAGTGGTTTTCTGCGATACTCTTGATGTTACTTTTCTTATTCACTTTCCGGTATTCCACTGTTCTCTTTTATACGATTCTTCGATTTCCTGGTCAATCCTTTTGTTAGAACCCACAAAATGGAAACTACTACTTTTAAGACACCGCATGCTAATTCTTTTGAGAAATGGTACCCTCATAAGAAACAAAGGAAATCTGTACAATATTTAATGGGAAAGCGAACAGGTTCCTTTGAAAGAATTGGTTTTCTGCGTTACTTTTAACAAGGGTGTTAGGACACGAATGTTTTGATTTATTATTTGTTTACCTTGTTTTGATCCCTGTGTCTTGTTTTGTTGTCTTGTTTTCTGTTTTGTTTCGTTTTCAACTGAGCGTGCTTAGGCCAAACCGCTCTCCAAGTTGTTCGAATATAGCTCCCTTGTATTTCTGTGTCTTAGTGCGCCTTCACACAAGATAGGTTTTAAAACCGAAAAGCCACCTATCTTGTGCGAAGGCGCACTAAGACACAGAAATACAAGGGAGCTGTATTCGAACAACTTGGAGAGCGGTTGGGCCTAAGCACGCTCAGTTGAAAACGAAACAAAACAGGAAACAAGACAACAAAACAAGACACAGGGATCAAAACAAGGTAAACAAATAATCAATCAAAACATTCGTGTCCTAACACCCTTGCTTTTAATGCTAATTTTGTTATTTGCTGGCCATTATTCCATCGTTCTCTTTTTTACGATTCTTCGATTTCCTGGTCAATCCTTTGTTGTTGTTAGAGCCCACAAAATAAAAACTACTACTTTTAAGACACCTCACCCTAATTCTGTTGAGAATTGGTACCCTCACATATTCATATAAATATAAGACACTTGCCTCAAATGGGAAACTTGTATTTAAGAAATTTGATTCATATAGGAAACTTGTACACTATTTCTTAATGGGAAAGTGAACAGTTTGCTTTGAAAGACGTGGTTTGAATTTCGCGGGTTCTTAGTGTGTTCCACATGAAACTCGGATTACTTATAAGCAACACTGAACAAAAGTAAGGCAAACAGCTATGGTTGCATACAAGATATTGATTTAGGGTATCGACTTTCAGTCACGAAATGCGGAGAAGCTGAATGCACTCCGTCGTGTAATTTCTAACGATAGCAACATGGTAAAGGCCCAGTAAAAGCTGTTTGGTTTATATTTTCGAACTGGGATTTCAGCAGCACTCAGAGTAATAATGCAGGTAAATTCTTCTTTGTTATCTATGGATTTCAAGTAAACTTAAATCATTAAAAACGGTGAAAGTAAACAGTTATGAGGATAGTTTCCTTCGCTGAAAGAGTTGGCAAGCATGCTTTGGGTCAGTCTAGTTTTTCCACCAATGGACGGAAATCCGTTCTGTTTTCACAAGCCTGTTGATAGTTCATCTTACTACAATAACGTTCTCTTGTTCAAAACAATCTATGTTCTCAAGGACTCGAAGAACGAAGTTTTTTGCAAAAAGTTCACTGTTAAGACTCGTAGCGGACGATGCGGTTTCCACAGGGCGAAGGATTTTGTCCACAGGGCTAGCTCTGCAGATATCCAAGTGAAACCGCAAGAAGGCTTTTTCGCTCCTGGCCTCGCTGCCTGGCATTTTTGGGCGAAAAGAAGCAGACTTGTGGAACTTAGGTATTTTCGCGGATTTTTTGACGCGTAAATGCAGGGGCTACCCGGACGGGAAGAAGGAGATCTCAGTGACGTATGGATTAGCGTTTTTCGTTTGATCTCACCGCTCACCGCTTAGTTATAGTAGATAAAATCGTCACATTCATCTCAGTCTTCATTTGGAAATTATGGCGATACAAAGAATTAAGAGTTAAGGGCTTTGACCGTAAAATCAAACTTTGGACAAATTTTTGTCTGAACTTTGATTTCATGGTCAAAGCCCTTATGATTTCTAGTTCTTTATATCGCCATAATTGCGAAATGTAGGCCCTAAGAATCGATCAGTCTCGTTTCAAAAGCGCCCAAAAATGTTCTGTTCTCATAATTTTCGAGTGTTCACGCGATGTCGTTTTCAAGATGTGCCGGTTAGAGTTCCGTTTTCAAAATCTTCCGTTTTCGAAATCTACCAGCAAAAATGTGCCGTTTCGTGTGAACGGGAAGCCGATCCGTCACATTTTTCACCATTTTCGAAATGTGTCGGCATCGTGTGAACGGAGTCTTACAATAGGCAAGGAAGATAGCTAAATCCTGCCTCTACAACACTAACATGAAAAAAGTTGTCGATTAATATCCTGATTGATTAGTTGCTCCATATATTTGAATTTACCTTTGATCTCCCCCAGGCGGATAGAGCCCCAGGATATGATCCTCCTTCAAGAACCCATTTATTGTATGCTGTCAAGCGATACTGTCGAAGTGCATAATCGTGGAAATTTCGGAGATCTTGCAAACTAGGAATGGAAAGTAAACAAATTTCACGCGATAACTTTCATAGGTACCTTGCAATTACTCTCTAAACGCGATAAAGTGGACTGGAGCTGCATCGAACATGTCAACAGATAAATGCAATTCAAAACTTTTCTTCCTGCTTAACAAGCGTTTGTTCTGCTGTCATTTAAAGAAAGTATCCTATGGACAGAGCAGTAGTCGTTGGCCAGCGCAGCGTAAGCTGGGCGGCTAACTCGATAAACGAGAAAGAAATAACAGTTTTGAACGATAAGATTTGATTTTGGCCTTGATTACACTTCATGGTTGTTAAAAAATAATTATTGCCATAATAGTAATCTGCTTCGAAGTGAATATATCTTTCCTGTATTTTTCAGAAAGCAAGATTGGGCACTACATACCTTTTTAATGTATCAATCTTATCTTTACTAAACATTTGACAACAAGTTACAAAAGCAACTGAACTTTTATCGGACAGTCAGAGAGGACAGTTTTAGGTTAACGAGGACAGTAACGAAGATAAGATTACATACGCTTGTCTGCTACTTAAGTATTTGATATTCTCCAATTTCATTCCATCCGTTGGCATGCTTCTACCATAATAACGATGTTCCAGACCAAGCAGTAAACCTCTGTGCGCTTTGGCATGCTCGACAATTTCACCTGGATAGAAAGATATTGGCTATCAGATTAAATCGAGCAAATGTGCTCCCTTTCAACGTAGTCTACCGGCATTTAAAGGTGATCTGAAGCGAAAATTTTATTGATGCAAACGAAGGGCCCTGCCGATCGATGAGGAGTCATGTTGAATTTTTCTTTATATCTCATTTCGTTTTAAAGTTATCCAATAATTTTAAGTGTCAGTTGATGACGTCATTTTGTTTGCAAATTATTATGGAAAGAAGCTGTATCTGATCTTTGGAAGGTTACAGTTTTAGGAGTCATTTCAACTGAGCAGAATACATGCAATAAGCATTGTTTCATCAAGATGTGACCTTTAGAAAGGCATTTCATTTGAAGGAAAGGTTGTTGACTTTATTTCCCTTTGGAAACGTGGTCAACCTTGTATACTTTCTCGTACTTTCTGCAAACAAAATGACGTCATCAGCCAATCGTACAAATTAGTGGATAACTCGAAAATGAAACAAAGTATCAAAACAATTTTAATGACATTCTTCATCGTTCAACATTGCTATTCATCTGCATCAATAAAAATTTTCGCTTCAGATCACCTTTAAGAAGCTGTAGATCTTGTCACAAATTCAGGGTCTCAGCAGTCGTGGATGTGCTCTTAAATATCGAAACTGTGCCCTTACTAATGAAATTATTCTTTGTTTAGGATTATCCTAGGTAAAGGTTCTGATCTACTCCTTCCGACTCGTTCAGTCCCCCACATCAATGAGAGCCAATGAAAAGGCTCCGTTCCAAGATTTTGGATAAGCTCTTGTCCGCACTCCTGTCCCTGGTAGGGACTTCTCGTTACCAACGGATACAAGATGGTCGGGGTCGTAGGGGTAACAAAAGCCGTACACGTTTTTTTTGAAAGAAACTGGTTTATAAGAAACTAGGACTAAGATGGCCAAAATTTTAAGAAACTCTAGTACTATGTCTGAGAAGTAATAAGAAACTTTTCAAAGTTAAAAGCATGAATTTTATAGCAAATAGATCGTTGAACCTTTGTTATTGGGAAGTATTATCTAACCATAGGTGTTTTCAACATAACAGAACACTGTTTATTCCTATATGATGTTTTAAATATCAAGAAACATATCTGCAGCAGTGTTAGCGACCACATTGACAATTCATCATTCAAAAAATAAGAAACAAATTAAGAAACTTTCAGTACTAAAATGGACAAAATTTCTCGTTAAATTAAGAAACTTTTAGTACTATGGCCTGATCCTAGTTTCTTATAAAAAAAAAACGTGTAATACCGCAAAAATATTTCTGAAAACAGTGATACAGCTTCTAAATTTAGCTAAAACCGTCTCACAAAAGTCATCCTTTGTTCGCAAGCAAGATTCCGCTCAAAGGTTGAATGGCTTTCTACTTTTGAGCGACGTCGCTTTTCTGCAAGCCAATCAGATGGCTGGAAAAAGTGGCAGCGAGTGGAATATTCCGTCTAGTAGATATCAGGCTTTATGTGTATGTCACTTCGACTCAATGCCTCAGATAACTGCCTCGTTATCATTTGTGTGACTCAAACAGGGAAATGTCATTCCAATGCCTTTACCCAACTCCGCTGGTAAGGGTAAAAATTAGTAGAATTCCGCGCAAAACACATCGCATTGGACAAATAGTCGTTGCTTTATCTTTAATTTTGCGATAATTCGACTTCTCGAATCATATTTATTGAAGAAATCTTCAAACCATTGAGGAAGAAAGGAACCATAAAGGCGGATCTCCACGGGACGATTTTCGTGACGATCGTCACAAAAATTCGCGACGACACATGCGCAGTTACTAAAAGCGTCTTTTTCTGACGAAATTTTTGACGATTTTGCTCCTGACGAAAAGTTAAAACAGTTTTAACTTTTCGTCGTCCGCTTCGCGATCGTCAAAATTTTAGCCAATCAGATTTCAGAAACGACACGGACACAGCGCATAAATAATTTCAAGATGGCTGCCAGCAATGAAGAACGTTTCTTTTTTCTAGTTTCGTCTGTTTGCCTACGAATTCTTTGACACTGATAATAAAGAAAAATACTTCTTCTACGAAGCAGCAGATACAGGATATATCTTTTATTTATCGCCGCCATTACAGAATTTATTTGTTGTGTTGGAAAAAATACCGCCAGAAACAATCGTCTAGTGGAGATCGCTTACAAAATCGTCGTGAATTTCGTGAGGAAAATCGTCGCGAATTTTTTATGACGATCGTCACAAAGATCGTCCCGTGGAGATCCGCAAGGCCAAAAACTGTAAAACCGTGCCAAAAAGGCTAGACTTCGCAAACTGTCAGCCCCCTATGATCCCCACAAGTTGCTTTTTGACTGACATTTTATCAATTTCTCGACAAAACGTTTATCTCATACGATACTCTTTGGTGTCTGACATTGGTGTCCTCAAGGACGGCGCCCAGTCGCAAAAAAGTCGAGAGAACACCTTAGCGGAGTAAGAGAAAATTGGGGAGCCAGGGGACTTTCCCCAGAAAAGTATCAAGGACCACACCCTCTAGAACATCGGAAGACGCCCTTCATCACAAACCAAACGACCACAACTGATCATAGAATAGACCTTTTAGCTCTTCTGAAAACGAATGTGGATCGAACGATATTTCATTACAATTTGTAGAATTTTCGAATGTGCACAACTGCGATCGAAGCTCTAACGCCACTCTATCGAGCCTCGCGTATAAAATTGTATAAAAATATCTCTCGATCCAGGCTCTTTTGTAGAATAGCTAAAAGGTCTATTGTAAACGAGGCGAAACGAGTACCTTTCTCTGACAAGGTGAAAATGAACCCCTCCAACTTTTTTCATCGAATTTAGACGAATGCGGACAAATAGACAAAATCGGCTAAAGTTTGTTTGCACCCATTTCAAGTCATGTGATCAATCTCTTGATAAAGTTGTGCTATGAGTGCTATGAGTGCTAAGACTGATGAAAATCCCATGGACAGAAAAGCGAACCAACGAAAGTATACTTAATGAACTTGGTAAAAAGTTAACACTTAAAAGCAAAATAAGAAAACAACAAGCAAACTTTTTTGGGCACGCCATGAGAAGACAAGGATTGGAAAACCTGATAACAACGGCGCGAGTACTGGGAAAAAGATCTCGAGGACGACCAAGAGAAAAGATTCTTGACGGTGTCAGAAAATGGGCAGGAGAAGAACGAACAGTGGATTTGATCACAAAGACGCAGGACAGAGAGCTGTGGAGGAACATGGTCTCCAACGCCTTTCGGCAAGGAACTTGATGATGATGATGATGAGTGCAAAAAGTAGCATAATTCTAAATTTTCCAAGGGAATGGTCACATGACTTGAAATGAGTGAAACAAACCTTAGCCGATTGTGATCCTCAAAGAATGTTTGACATATCCATCCCAGTCCACCCTGTGGCACCGCCCTGTGTCCTAAAATTTTTTGAATGGCAACATGAAAACCATAAACCTTTGCCGCTTTCCATGGAAAGATCGGAAATAGGTCTTGCCGACAACGACGGTCCATGATGAAAAGTGCGGTACCATGCCAGCATAGTTTTGGCCACTTTAGATTATCGGTGCGGTGCAAGAATAGCCGGCAGTTTTATCGCATTTTTCTAAAGTTCCCCTCGCGATTACACTTGGGAATTTCGGAATCACCTCGATAATAAACAATTGCCCGAAATTCGCAGCTCAAAAACCGTGTGTCATTTCCATGGAGACACCCAACAAGGCTAACATAATTAGGGTGCTAAAATTATCCCTTCATAGTGAGTAGAAAGTGGCTAAAAGCACAGTTGCACTTCCCTGATGACTTGCAGAGCCCCCAAGGGGAAATCAGCGCGCAAAATCTCGTGCTTTTTCGATTTCAGCGTTTTCATCTGCCGGCGAATAAATAAAGTGACCGGAGAGCTATCCAAAATATTCAAAACAAGTAAAATAGCTCCTTTCTAAAATTAAAGCTTTCAAGGGAATCGGGGTAAAGTGATTTCTTTACAAGAAACACCTTCTAAAGGCTGATTTCCACTCAGTAGAATTCTCTAATTGGACAGGAAATCTTTTGTTTACGTGTGAAAATGTTGCTTTGAATTTGACTTACGAGTGAAACGTCTTATTGTGTCAAATTCAGTCCGCTCGGGACCTTCGGCAAAAGCTAAGAACTTTTGTAATTTCCAAAACTGTTAGTAATTTGCAAGTCCTTCCAACAAAAACAGATTGCTTCTGCACGTTCGGTATGAAGAAACACATGTGAAACTTTTTGTAGTCTCTTAAGATCTATGAAACTATGTACCAGCTCCAGACATAAGCTTCTTATACAAAAGTGGACGCAAAAGTTCACAGTTTAGTGTACTGTAAGGTTTTAAAATGATGGCAACTTACCTCCAGCAAGGTAACCCGGAAATAGCTCTTCTTCACCACCAACATAAACAAATACTGGACCATTCGATGGATTCCAGTACATCGTAGAAACATAATATCTTTGGTAGTAATATCTTGTATCTGAAGGGTTGAAATGATCCAATTTCTGCTGAATCCAACCAGTTTGAACCGAGTTCAACATTTGCATGCCATCCGGCCTTTTCAAAGTTTTCTTCAAAATTCTTGTCATCCTTTCAAATGACACCCATTTCTTCAAAGTCCAGTGTGTGGTTGACGTCAAAATTGCAGTTGCATGTAAAGCTACCAAAGTTAGGCCTAGGCCTAGGAGAATATTCCTAGCAAGCATCTTACTTCGGAAGTAGCTCTGAAAATGGCGCGTCCTTTCCCAAGGTTGTGTTGACTTCACAGTGAACTGCAAGCAATTATTTTTCACTTGGCTTGAACATGCGATCACGTGGGCCATTTTCCCAAGAAAGTCACGAGGTCACATGACTTATCATGAGAGCCTCGTGATCAAGCAGCCAATGAAACACGCGCGAGTGCAAAACAATTACTAAACAAATGATACAGACCACATATCGTGATGCATTGAATTTATTTTGTCTGTGCTATCAAAAGGGGATTGTCTGCAAACGTACGAAGATGATAATTGGTATAAAAGCCGGGCTGAGGAATGGATAACGACAATGAACCAGGACAAGAATCAAATCGATCTCTGTTGACAGCGAACATGCGTTACCTCTCCACTACGAAAAGAAGGCTATCGTTTTACAAGAACTTCACTTTGCAAGGTCCTCATTGGCTATCCTTTGCAGTAGAAAGTAATGTCTGCACGCACGCCACAGTGAACACGTTATCATTTATGCTGAAAAAGAGCACAGGGAAACCACATTAAATGCTAACTTTTGCAGTATTTTTAACTTGATAATCTATTCTATTTTTCATCAATTTTGTTATTTGGCAAATTCTTCTATTTTCTATTTCGATACATTGTAATTAGTTCCATTTTATATTCACTTTCTGTCACGTCTACTGTGCAGAGCAACAAACAATTGCTGCGAGGGAGCGTGAGGCGAGGTCGCAGTTTTTTGCCTTCTCACTCCTTCCCAGAGGAAGTTCGCTGTGCTGCACATTAGAGGTCACGGAAAATGAAAAAGAAATTGAGTTAATTACCAAATAACAAAAAAGAAAATAGAATGATTTTTTTACCAAATAATAAATTAACGAAAAATAGAATAGATTATCAACAATTAATGCAAAAGTTAACATTTAATCTAGTTTCCCTGTGAAAAGAGAGCGACCTTCAACTTAGCTTGAATTTTGGAAAGTGGAATAACGGATATATGTCCTCGCATGGTAGCGGGAGTGATTGTAATTTACAAAAACCGTACAGGGGAGGAGAAGGGCACGGTAGTCTCCCTGTGGAACTTCGCTAAATTTAAAAAAGGGAATGGGAATGGGATTCTTAGTTTCTGGATTGGGATTTTATGAACTGCAATAGGCATACCAAAAGAGAAAATATAAGGCGAAAAAATAGCTCCATTTTAGGAGCAAAAATAGATCTAAATGAAAACGGATTAGTGTGATGAACGTGGCCTAAGGACCAGCAGTCTTTCTGGGACCCCCTAAAAGTGGAGATATATTTTTATCTATGTGAAGTAGGACTGCTAAATCGAGCCTTCTTCCCAATATACAACACATTATCCTGGCCCTGGATATCAGCACAAAAATTAGAGAGTGAAAAATGAAATAAAAAGCGAGGAGAAAAGAATACAGAAAGGAAAACAGAAAAGCCGACATGTCTCTCTTTCCTTCCTTCTCTCTTTGCTATTTACTTGTCAATGTCATGTCATTCTACTTCTATATTTTTGGCAATTTTAAGTTGATATGTCTTTGCTTCTGGTATCTTGGGGGTATCACTGCATTAGTCGATTGAACTTTCACATGTAATGTATAGTCTCATACCCTAATTGAAACTTTATATAAAGGATTGGGAGGAAAACACTATTCAAATCACGGGCAACATGAAATGGCAACATGAAATGCGCAGTTCCCTTGAAATCAAATCTGCGAAGGAAAAAGATAGCTGCGATGCGAGGGAAAATGCTGTGAGAGAAACGGTCTACAGAGGCAAACTGTAGGCCATTAATAGGGGAGAAAGATGATGTTTATAGAGCTGTTAGGACAATAAATGCCATGAAAATATGAAGGTACTGCCAGTAAAGTAGGAAAAATTTCTCATAACAAACAAGGACCGATACATGTGAGCGCATTCGGCCTAGCAACCAGAAACACATGCCTTCCTGATCTGGTTGGGCCTAAACCAATATTGAACTGTCAATGGAACCGCGCATTTCATATCGCTCTTGTTCATATGACAAAATTTTTTTGATAAAAAATAAAAATTACATATCAAATTATCATCTTTGTCTTAAAATTTTGAAGGTTTCTTTTCCTTTGACTACGTAACTCATACCAGATACAAATGTTGTAGCGCCAACAAAGTACCTAAAAGCAGAGTGCAACAAGATTACCTAAATTTCCGATGCTCAAAAAATAGAAAAGATACTGCAGCCTTTTTGGCTGCGTGTGATTCCAATACCTTAACTTTTCTTCGTAAAAGTAATTTTCAGACATGTGAAGTTCCTTCGGTTAGCCCATCGCTCTCTCGGGCGGGGGGGGGGGGTGTACTTGACTGCTAAGTGATATTGGACATGCCGCTCATATGGGTGGGTTTTCACCTGAAATTCCCTACATTGGATCTGTTTTTAACCTTAAATTCTGGTAGATGGGTAGCTTTTTCAGAATTTTTATCACAACTGAAGATATTTGAATATACCTTGCATCCTTGAATCAACAAACTTCATAGACATGGTTACGAAACTTCCTGAAATTCATGCCAAAGGGTTCGGAATGCTTGAAAAATTCTATCAAACAAACGCGTCAAAGTCCCCATTCACGTCGAGTCACAGTCACAATCAAGTATCCCCCCCCCCCCCCGGGATCACTCTATGTGAATATTCCCATTTTTCATGATAATGAGTATCGGAAAAGGCAGATCAAACTCTGGCATAAAAACTTTTACCACAGCCTTTCATACATACGAGAAGTCTAGTAGAGGCAGAGTGATTATTGGGTGATTATTGAGCGTCCATACAAAGTTTCTACTTACCAGTACGCGTGCAACCAACAATGATCAACAAAATTGAAGACTGGCGCTGCCATGCATAATCCAACAAGGCCCAACTGCAGTCCTGTGTTTACCTTTCAGTGTGAAAAAGATATAAGTAAGATTATCCACGAATTCAAATCCCGGGGGGGGGGGGGTACTATACATATTGTGGGTACGGGGACGTGCCATCGGGAAGGGTATCGATTTTCACGATTTTGGTATAAGGAACGGTATCGATTTTCACCATTTTCGTAATAGATATAGGGTCGGGTATGCATTTTCAGAAAATTGGTATAAAGTCGGGTATATATTTTTGAAAAATTGGTATAAAGTCGGGTATACATTTTGGAAAATTTGGTATAAGGAACGGGTATGTTTTTGAAACCTCGATGGCACGTCCCCGTGCAAAATTTGGTCAAGTACCCCCCCCCGGGATTCAAATCCCACAAATCAAAAATGTAGATCCGGTAAAATATTATGTTTAGAGTTAAGATTTAGTAGAATTCGTAATGCATTATTAAACCGAGGAGCAAATCATTCTGATTTTCTTTTCGTACACCTTCCTTGAAATCACAAAAAAATTACATACAAATGTCACAAAATCACAAAAAAAATCACATGAAGAAGGCACGATCGATTTCCTGCGGAGCACAGATCTGTTCCCAGACCAATCAGAATGGAAGATGTCGAATGACGTGATTGGATTGCCTGATTTTCATTCAAGCAAGGAGCGGACTAAGACATGTAACTAGTCTAGCACCTTCAAACTGTTACAGTTAAACCAGCTTTATCTACATCTGGTGAAATTTCAACCAATCAAATGGACTCGAAGTGTTGCATAAGCCGGGTTCACTTGCAAGCGTGAAAGAAACCTGAAATGAGCTTCTCTCCAAACGCTGTGAGCTCTGGGTTGTACTTTCGTTCTTCGTGCATGGCCAATGATTTCCTTTAAAGGGAGTACAAAGACCAGCATGCCTTGCGGGAAGTCAGTGACTTGCTCTGCACAGCTTCCAGAGTAACCGACTGTACTATACGAAATTCACAAAAAGAAAAACAAACGATGGCAAAGGCTGCTGGTCTTTGTACTCCCTTTAAAGTGTAAATACTTATCGATATCACTTCATTGAGAACTTAAAATCAATTAGTTTATCAGTGTACTTACTAAATTTGTCCTAGCTCTCGCTCATTTTAACCTACTCATCTAGTGTGAATTGGTAGCAACTGGCTTCGATCAAATCTACATGTATATATGAAAGAAGCAAAATTTTCGACGAATTATATAGTAAGTATACGTACGTAGTTTATCAGTAGACTTGGTCGATTTCTGTAAAAGACGAAAATTATAAAAAGACGGGCGTTGCCGACGAAGAGAAAGAGGTTCTTACCTTACTAATAAATGTAGGTTTCATCTGCACAGTGGGCAAGTTTGCGTCAAAGAATCTTGATAGGGTTAACTATGCGAAGTAAAAAGAAGTCCTAAACATCAAGATGGCAAGATTTCTTTCATTAGACTCATAGCATGAGCGATAGGACACCCAGTGCGTAGCAGTTTGAAATTCATATCAGAAGCGAGCCACCTTAACTTGGTGTTTTTTTGTGTTTTGAAATTGTTTTTACTTGGTATACAACCACCTTTCACCGTTTCGTACATTCTGAAATCTTGAGATTACGATTAAGGTGGATCTGCACTTAAGGTGGCTCACAATAGAAAATTTCAAAATTACCAAACAGTGAACAGTGGTTGTGTACCACGTAAAAATAAGTTCAAAGCGCAAAAAAACTAAGCTAAGGTGGCTTGCTTCTGAAATAAATTTCTAACTGCTACACACTGTGTGTCCTATCACCCAAGCTTATAGTAAAGCAGTTACATACAGTAGTGTCCCGCATATAAGAAATACTTTTTAAGTTTCAGCTCTGACATGTTTCTCACAAAATCAGATAATAAACTCCACATCAGAGTGAAGTTTCCTATTAGAAAGATCATGTGCTATCCATCAACTACTCAAGCACGAGCTCTATGATTGTGATACAGAAAATATTATTTCGATTCGTATTATGTAAATTTCACTTGAAGGAAATGCTACAATTATTCCCGGTATTATTGAAAAAGAAGGTGCTTTTTGCTTGATTAACATATACAAAATTCTTGTTTGTCATTTGAAGAGGTACAGTTGAATTTACCGGAATTTACAGGACGCTGAAAAAGTTGTGATGGCAGATACTTTAGTTCCAGCAGTAAAATTATGACAACTTGCATATTTTCAAAGTTATAATGAATCCAACAAGCATAAATTTCTGAAAGAGACAATGGAATTACTCTACCTGATAGCATAGCTAAAAGCACGACACTGTTTTCAAATTGTCCTGGTTAGAGTCCATTTTCAAAGTGTGCCGGAAAAAAGTGTTGTTTTCATGTGAGCGGGAGCGAGACCTGTCCATAACATCCTCATACCTCTTCAATTGTGCTGGTATCATATGAGCACAGCCTGAGTCGACCAGGTAGGTTAGAAAATGATAAAAAGGCTTACAGGATCTGGTAGAGTCTTGTAGCGAAGATAAAAAACACAAAGAACCAACCAAATGTCACGACCAATGATCAGAGTACACAAGGGAACTGGAGGAAGAAACATGTCAAGAATTAGTTTCATGATTGGGAAAATTTTCAGGTGAATATATGGTAAAGAGTCAGTCTTTAGAAAAATACTCTTTAAAAAACTGGTATGGAACCTTTGTATGCCAGTTTATAAAGTAGAAAAACTGAGCGTTTTATGCAAAATTCGCACAGAGAAATTTTGTAACTCATTAAAAGACAATTTTTAACCAGTCACTCAGTATTTAGACACTTTTCTAGTTTGTTTAGGACTCTTATAGATGTTCTTACAGAATCATTCTTCATAAATTCTTTGGGCATGTCATATAGTACCTCTTAAAATTTAGGTGAAAATTATTACAGTATCTTACATTTAGGAGAGCTTATCAATGTAAACAAGGAATGTACTGCTAGAATGATGATGACTTACCAGGCATTAGATTTACCCAGGCCAAGGTAAATGTCATAAAAGTCATGAGGATCTTGTCAGCCAAAGGATCAAGCATTGATCCAAAAACAGAACTCTGATTTTTGAAATGTCTTGCAATGTAGCCATCAAGCTGAAAGAAATTAATAAGACAGAATTTCCAAATCAACTTTCCTATAGATCAAAAGATGTCACATGTGGATAATGGTTTATTATATACTGTATCAGTGTCTCATTTTATAGCAAACAATAAAACAGACAGCAATTAGTACAGTACAGTAAAAGCCTTGCTCACATTAACATTACTGCCTAAAATTTTCTTCTTGAGAACATGTTTAGTTTCTTAAGAATTCTTTTTGACAATATTACAGTCTTCTATATTGTATATAGAACTGTATATACAGTGACAGAAGAGTTTGTTATCAAAATGTCAGGAACTCTTTAAAAGTCTCAAGAATTCCTCAGAATTCTTGAGACAGTACAAAATAATGTGGACAAGGCCAATACTGTACCATTTCAACAAATCCATTTTGATTTGACAACTCTTACCAGGTCAGTTATTCCAGCTACACCAAGAAGAGCTAAAGCAATTGTGTGCTCTGAATTGATGACCAGATATGACATGACTGGAGCAAGGGCTATTCTTGACAAGCAGAGAAGATTTGGGATTGTCCAGATATTCTCCTTCTACAAAGTGATCATACAGTAAGTGCTCATAATACAACTTAATGTTGTTAGATTATATAACAAAAGAAATATATTAGTTTTTTATCAAGTATCAATGAAAATCCCCTGTTTGGCCCATGAATATCCTATTCATGTCTAAAACTAGATAGACTTGCTCCCAGTCTATTCCGTGGTACAGTATATCAGCACTAAGGAAAATATTACCTCTAGGTGGGGACGTAAATTATGAAGAGGACACTGCAAAGGAAAAGCAAAGGAGAAGGAACGGAATTCCATCTCCTTTGCTTTTCCTTTGCAACATCTTCTTTGTAATTTAGGTCGCTGCAGGTATATAATCATTTTCCTTAGTGTTGATATACCACGGAATAGACTTGGAGCAAGTCTAAGACTAATATTAATGAAGAAAAACAAAATTCAAGCTCTAGGCTGTATTCTTTATTTAACAAAATTTATGTCTTATAGCCACATGTACAAACAAACACTTTATAAAAAATAGAATGGCCTAATGGGTCAAAATAGGGAGTTTGGGGTGGTGAAATCTTTGTTCATGTAGTAGTTGTTGCTTTCTGAGAATTTTAAGCAATTTTCATTGAAAATGTGTTGCATGTTGAATACCAAAATCTATCTATGAAAGAATACTCAGTTGAAGACAAATTTTTACCAGTTGTGAAGTGGAATCTGAAGATGATGACAGGCTCCTTTTCTCCATGTAAATTCCACACTTCAAATTCCTTTTCTGATAATCTTGTAGCAACAATGTTAAACTACTTCTGTGCTTTACTATTAGATCTTTATTAGATGAACAATTACTTGAATTCTCATGCTTGATTTGCTTCTTTTTGCCCAAGTATACAGCACTGGCTGCAAAGTAATTCCTAATCCCAGCAGAAAGCTTGAAATATTTTGCACAAGGGACACATTTTTGAATTCTTGATTGTTTTAACTGGATAAGTTTTGTTGGCACAAAGCCACAGCAATGGAATATAAATTTCATTCTACAGCCAATGGGATTCAGCCAATCCAGGCTAAATCACAGGGAATGGGACAGTTTTGCCACTGATTTCTTGGTTCACCACAGTTCATTGGTTAGGTGATCAGGCCAGATTGCTACACTTGATGCTTGTTGGTTTGGCCCAAGTCTCTGGGAAACTAAAGTTCAAACGCAATAGGGGCGGTTGGAGGCAAACAATGATGCAACATTCAGGTTTATCTTGAAAAAGTAGGAGAAGTGGTGGGTGAATGACTGGAACTGAATGGCAATCACTAAGCACTTTTTACGCAACTGCACGTAAATTTGGTTTCTTTGCATTTCACATTACTTGTTCTCTATTGCGTGCATTGTTTTTGCTGTGCAACGATTTCTTTTCCTTGACAGTAACTTCCTGGTTTACTTTGAACACTTTTTGTTTCAAAAACATCTCATCTGCAGAAATGAAAAACCAGGCCAAGCAGCAGACGGCGGGGGAGAGCACGATCGATTCTTCTCGTCTCAAATCGTCGACGAATCACGACGCAGTCTCCACGGCGCAGCGCAGAAAACAGATTCCGTGTCTTGGGGATTGGAATGCAGATATCCTGTAATTCTTATTGATCAGTCTGATCTACCATTGGCACTTCACAACATGTAAGATCTCCATTCGTTGCAGCATGTGAGCACCAAAACAAGTGTCTTGGCTAGGCCCTTAACAGCAACAACAGCAGCAACAACAACAACACATGACTTTGTTTGAATACGAGGCATTCTAAAAAAGTCTCTCCAAAAAAGCAGAAGAAGAAAGATGGCATTGCAAAGGGGCATCAGCTCGTCGACAGCCTTCAGAATAATAGGAGGTGCATCAAGGTTGCTAACACAATCCAGGGAATTCTCCTTGTCTTCTATAACAGGTGAGGTGATTGATCGCAGGTGATGAATGATTTGGTAAGGTGTGTGTGTACTGTTTGTAGTACTGGAAGCTTTTTAGCAGCTTAGAAATTTAGGCCCAACTGATTATATATGTGAATGTGGGGCAAAGCTCTGGCTGGCCTCTGAGTAATTACCAAGCGTTTATGCTCTTGGATCATTCTTTGTTTCGAGAATAAAGGGAATCAGATCATTATCATCTTCCTGAATTTCACTGCACAGCGAAATTAGTGAACCTTGCCTAGTTCTTCTCTTCTTGATTGTTTATCCAATCAGTACCACGACAGTGTACCGTTAACGTTGTATTTATGCCAATGTGGACAGTTCACTTTTTGTTACGCCAAAAAGGTTTACGTACGCCACACCAATTGTCGACTAGTAGAGTGCAAGGAGGGTCCCGATGTCACGGAATATTCCGTGAACGTTCCGTGGGTGTCCGTGAAGCCTAAGTAAACCAAAAATTGTCACGGACCATAATTTGTCACGGATAGAAGGTAATGTCCGTGTATTTGAAAAAGCTTTCGTTCTAGCTATTGTTTCCCACTATTATGAATAGCTGACAGTGTGCTGCATTACATTCTTCGAACAAATTACTTGCTGTTGTAGTTGGAACACAAGACACTTTGCCCGCTTTCCGCTAGGCCATCATATGCTGCGATCATGGCAGTTTCATAGTAAATCTAAAATGGCATACTCTTACGGCCTGCCGGTCACTTTCAAGCTGGTTTCTCCTTTTCTCCTATGGAGCTGTGAAGGAGCATTTCGTCTTCTCAAAGATGACAATTCGTTGAGTGTTCCACATGCAACTTTCCGCTTTGGCTTCAGATCGAAAAGGAGCAAGGCTCATGTTGAGATTTGGAAGGATTTGAATGCAATTTTTACTTGAAATACAGCCATGAAGGAGCAGAATTTACCCAAAGATGTTAAGCTTTATCTACGAAAGATTTATATGACTATTCGTTGACAATGGCCCATTGGATGAGGATGACCCTATGATGAAACTGAGCTATGTTTGTCACGGAACGTCTTCACGGAATGTTCGTAAACTTCTAAAATCTCAACAAGATGTGCAGAAAAGTATGTCTTTCAATGCTAGATTTTGGTCTTGTTTTGCATTTCTCTATTCCTTTTGACAGGATAAACAAACGGCTTCCATTGGGCCAAGTTACCTAGAACGTTCCGTGAAAATAGTCCGTGACAAAATAAAACTCGATTTTGTCACGGGCAACCACGGAACATTGTCACGGAGTGTTCACGGAATATTCCGTGGCATCGGGACCCTCCTAGAGTGCACCTCACATAAAAATACAAAATTCCCTATCTGGACATACAACAGTGCACTAGACTGTGTGACTCAAATGTGTAAAATATGATGATGATAATTTTCGAACCTAGAATAAAAGGGCTTTGAATTTGATTCAATATTCAAGTAATTATGCTGTATTCATTTTTAGCAATAAAGGCATCAGAATTAACAAAAGAAAATTTACCAGAGCCTGCTTCAAATGGATGTCCAATTTGCAGCAGAGGAATTACATTTACATACAAGGTTAATGATTTTGTTTGACATTGTTTACCTTTAATGTTTCTGCAAGCAATGTCAAGCTTAGTGTAGCATCATCTTGTACAGTCTGACAGAGCAGAAACTGCGTAAAATGATGTCATCAAGCAATCAGAGATAAGGAAGTGTTTGGAGAGATAAGATTTTTGAAACCATAAATCTAGAGTGTAAGGCCCAGGGAACAAAATATTTAGTGTTGCCAAATTTTAGGATCTGTTGCAGAGAGCTAGGGGGACTCAAAGTTATGAATTTTCATGCATATGTGCGCAGTTTCTACTCTGCTGTACAGTCCTGGTTTTGTGCACATTCACATGACAAGAATTCTTTCAATCATGATACTCTAAGAATTATTGAGCCATGTGAATGAATATATGGTACCCAGTACCTGATAGGGCCCCACAACTTGAGCGTCATGACAAGGGATGATTCAATTAGTTGTTAGCTACTTCTACGATCCCAGTGCAGTGGTTGGTGCAAAACCCACGACTTCACCTTCACTCAATGCAGATGATGATCTACTGTAGAAAGAAGTTTTTGCCTACCTGGTGTGCCCCTTGTACTTTATATAGCTTACAGTATTTCCTTTTTTTCAAACAGGATGTCTTATTCTTGAGTCAATTTATGGATACACAAGGCAGGATGCTTAACAGAAGAGTAACAGGTACAGTATGATGGCTTTTTGTTGAATTCTGAACATGTCTCTTTGCTGCACCATCATTTATTGCTTGAGCATGTTGACCAAGCTGGGGAACAAACACATTTTTCATATTGGTTTATTGATTAAATGGCTCATTGGGTGCCCCAAAAACTTTAAATGGATTTGCTATGAAGCAGTTGGTAGAATGAATTTCAAATATGATTCATTGAATGAATGACAGCTGAAGTTAAATGTTGGTGTATTGAGGAAACATTTTGTATGAAATACAAATACTTTATTTGAAATGTTTATTCAATTTTACCACTTTAAGATTTATTTGAGACTTCTAACTAAACTTTGGATGCAACAATTTATAGTGACTCACCTCAAGAGTGAGCAATGGTATAAGACAGGTGTTGGTGCATTAAGTAAAAGTCACTGTAAAGAGTTCCAGTAAGATACCAACCAACAAACCCTTTCATTCTCTAGCCCACATGCAGTTACAGAAGTAAGATAAAGTATGTCTGCATAATGATCCCTGATTCACACTGTTTTTTCTTTGAGCTGTTTTGCTTAAATGTGCCCCCCCCCCAACTCTTATTGTCCCATTGCCAATAAAAATTTGCATTTCTCAAAAGCATTGTTCAGCAGAACGCATTATTCTCAATGGCATCTCTGTACAGTATAATTGATTGTTCTTGTTTCAGCAAAGGTACATACAGTATTGTTCCTTTACCAGAAGACACGTGTGGAAGTGATTCTGCTGACTTTTTGCAGCAGTGAATTGTGCATCATTTCCTATAGACTCTGCTTATTTAGTGTAAAGTTTGCATGCACATAATAATACCAAGGTTTAAATTCTTGAAGGTGTTTGCAAAAGACAGCAAAAAGTTCTTGAAAAGAAAGTGAACATTGCAAGAAGATTAGGTAAGTGGAAGACACTTACAGTATGGCAAGTTGAGCTTGCCTTTGCATATAACATGCCCTCATTCTGTCAGATACATAAAAAGAACTAAATTATTTTGATAACTTATGGCTGTTGCTGGCTATGAACAAGAAGATTATCAGAATATTTAACAAATTGTATATACTCTGAAAATGATGCCAATTGTACTTTCACTGACTCTTGCATTTGTAGCTAATTTTTAAAACATGACTTTCAAAGAGGAAATAAAAAAGGATACTTGTTTCAGATGTCTTGATGGATCATCTAGCTCACTGAAAAGGATCAAAGATTTAAACATCTGAAAAAATTGTGCAACGTTGTAAAATATCTTCCACATTTTGAAAGCAAGGAACTGAGATTGTGATATTTTTTGCTACAAAAAAGAGTTTTGTTGTCAAAAATAGTAGGAGTTATGTTCCGCATTTAATGCAATTTCTCAAAGTTCATGCACTCCCTGGTGTGCACTTTTTGATCAAGTAAAAGACTGACAAAATGCAAGAGCTCTCAGGCACAAATCCAAAAATTTTCTATCTTTTGTGCATGTCTTTTTAGCAGATTATGTTTATCCTTACTTCATATGATTTGTAGACTTATGCCTGATCTTCCCTTGTTTCCAGTGTTCTTTGATTTGTTGATTTCACTTGGTCAGAGACTCGTCATATTGCTTCCAAAAAGTGGGCCCAATTTAGGCTTGTGTAGAGTGATTCCGTATTCACCAATCAAAATGCTAGAATTTAGTTTTTAACCAATCAGGAAACGCTATTTAGACAGTTGTTGCTATTGCAGACAAAAAAGCAGTTGACAAGGCTTAGATTTTTTGCCGCTAACATGGATCTATTTTGGTTCTACAGAGAAAATGTGCTGCCTGGTAAGAAAGGTATGCATTTTGCGAGTTGTAGGTCAAGAGAGCATCATTCTTTGTACTAAAAGTTTCCTTTTCAATGCTCAAGCTCTTTAGACCAGACTTTGAAGCGATTTTATTAAGCATACAAGATCTCCCGCTAGTTTAGGCCATTGGCCATTTTGAAAAGTAGACCCACTTTTTAACGGTGGTATTAGCAAGGGACGAAAAGGCATAAGTCTGTATGACTTGCTCTGTGTGGAATCACGCATCTAGCTTTTATGCCTTTTCTTGCAGGAATTTTGCCTAACTTCACAAAGATAAAGCAAGATATAAAATTCTGATTCAATGTACTGTCTGAACAAGAGTAATGTGAGTGCATCTTGAAAATCAAATCTACTGTATGTATGGGCCATTTTGAACATTGAACTAGCAGTTGTGAACATCAAACATGCAATTTTGAACATCAAACATAGAACATATAGTTTGGTCATACTGTAGGAATCGAACTTACAGTTATAACATTGTGAGGTGGCAAAGTAACGACAGTAGTCGATTCACAGTATTGACCTCAAATATATTCAGCATGAAATAGCAAGAAACTACGTAGATGATCTCTTATAGGACAAGGATGTCAGTATTGTCGAGTAACGTGAATTCGTTCTTTAGCATCTAGATGACAGTGTATTGCAAGGTAGTTTTGCAGTTAGTTCTTCAGTTTAATTTTGAAACGTGGACACAGTTTTATCCCATCTGCTGTAGAAACCAATGAACACTGCATAAGAAACCTTATGACCTGAACCATCACAAAAAGTTTGAAAAGGAAATAAACTTAGAGGAATGAGCTTTGTCGTGAGGCCTTACTTTGGATGAATTTCGTTTGTTCAACAAATTTTCACCAATGACTAAGCAAAGACATTTGCATTTGCTGAAAGTAGGAATGGGCATTGGTGAATTCTATATTTTGGGTCTTTTCTTCACGGAACAGACTTCACAGATTTGCGTTAAACCGTGAAAACCGTAAAAGTTTTTCTTGCGAAAACTTCGTCATTTAAAGTGTTCGTTTTGATAACGAATTTTGAGTATTGGTCTGCAGAATTAATATCGTCTGATAGCAGTTTACGGAAGACCATTAAATTGATGCGAAAGATCTTGTTTTATCCAAAGATTACTTTCCCTCGATCGCCATATGGATAATACTTTCATCCGATTAAACTAATGAAAAGAACATTTTTGTAGCCCATCATGATGCTACAAGCGGGAAAACATTGATCACAAAATCTGCATACAAGTTATTGCGAAAAATAGCCCTAACTATGCTTGTAATTGAAAGATTTTATATTAGGAAATTTTGCGATATTTCATCTGATCCAAGATTATATGTTAGGCTTTTCTTAAGATTAATAGCGGTTTATTTAAACACTCCCTATCAGTTCTCAGTCTCATTTAGGAGATCTTCTGAGACCTACCACAACAACATTACAATAAGAAAAACAGCGTTTCATAAATGCCAGTATGGCTAAAAATGTCATTTAAACATAGATAAGTTCCATAAGCGGCTATCTTAAAGGCTGAAATAGCTTGATCTTGCATGTACAGGGAGGTTATCTCTTGGAGAGGGTGAACAGTTGTTTTGCTGTTATCGAAAAAGGAGCCATGTTTTTACAGATATCAGTGTGCTAATCATTGTTCTTCTTGTTAAAGATGGCGCTAACTATATTTAAAAATTCACAAACAAATTACTTCATTTAGAATTCATGAATATGCAACGCACTTTTTGTTTATCTCGTTCAACGAGCCACACATGGCTTTTACTTAAACCACAGAATCTTACAAATTATTTTGTAAACAAAGTTTGATGAAATAATGAAGGAATAAAAACACACGCCTTTTGGGGTTTTCTCGTAATTGCTAAATTTTAATTTTTAATATTTCAGAGGCCAGATCTCCGCCGCAGTCTTTTCATGTTTTGTACATTTAACTTGCTTCGAAATCTTGTTCTTTCAAAGAGAAATTCGTCCGTAAAATGAAAAATTCATTTGCACAGCATATTGAGCTTCCAAGAAAACTAATTTCTCCTCCTGAGTTCGAAAATGGTAATAATCTTCAATATTCAGTTGCATCAATCTCATTTTCGTTTCGAAAAATGCGTTTTCTGTTGGCCTTACAAAGAAATAACAATTGGTGTATTATGAACTGATTTGCTTTCAGAGCTCGAAAATGACAGTGGCCCGTCTTCGCATCTTCGAGTTTGATTTTTTACTGGAGACTTTTGTCTACTACCTTGTATTGTGTCTTGCAGACTACTTAGAAGGGCCATATAAGGGTTCTGGGGAACGGGGGAACATGGCAAAGAACGACTTGGGGAACGGGGAACAAAACGAAAAGAAAGCCACAAGAAGTATTAATTTTTTTAGTATTTGTTAATTGGTACAACAACATCTTTTTTACATTTATGACATAAGTTCTATGTCACAGATGACTGCCTGCCTTTCTATTTCTATAAAATTACTTTGCAAAGCCTTACAGCATTACCTTTGCTCTAGAAGCAATGCATTGAAAATGCCAAAACAATGTTTTACAAGAGAAGTTCACAATTTTTGTTTGGCATAAATTTTTCGCGGGAACATTAAAAAAAAATTGCTAGGGAACATGGGAACAATGGATGATTTTATGAGGGAACAGAGGAGCAAGGAATCCCCTTACATGACCCTCACTTAGCTGCTGGCGTTCCTAAATGGTTTCGTACCAAAATCGGACGTAAGAACTTTTCCGGATTTCAGTTTCTGTGATTCGAGTGTGAACGAAAAGTAGTAAATGCAGCCTTTCCACAGAATATCGGATGTGCCAAAAAAGTATTCCTGTTTGAAAAAAATTACCAACACTCAATTTTCAGACCTATTATAAAATTTTCTTTTCAACCTCTTTTTGTCAATGATCCAAATACATTCAAAGATGATAAATTTTCGTTTTCTTTACTTCAGGGTATAAAATGACAGGCTTAAAAACCATATCCTGAACTATAATTTTCTAGCAACGCAGTAATCCTGCCAGTATGTAGACTGATTACGCGAGTCTCAGTTTTTCGCATTGAATTGCATTATGTTTATGGCTTCAAATTGAGACTCATGGCAAGACAGATTCAAAACGGGGACTAATTTAGGCCATATCCGCAATGTTTACGGCGCGACCAATCAGGTCGCTCTTTCTTAATATGGTCTACCCACGTGCCTATTCTTAGCCTTTGATTGGGTTTGTGACGTTCGAAGTAACATTCGAAGCAACTTTTGACTTTTCTTTGGACGTTCGAAAGATAGAAGACGAACGATGTTTCTTCAGGTTTTTCATAAGATTTTAGTCCCTGTTTAGAATCTGTTTAGTTGGAGTCTAGACTTATGCCTTTTCGTCCCTTGTTTCCTTGCGTTCTTTGATTTGCTGATATCACTTGGTCAATAGGGACTCATAATATTACGCTTATATAATGGGCCCACTTTTTCAAAATGGCCTAAAGAGGTGGGGGTTCTCGTACACTCGACAAAATCGCTTCAAAATCTGGTTTAAAGAGCTCGAACATTGAAAAGTGAAGTTTTAGTACAAAGAATGATGTTGTGTTGACCTACAAAGCGCAAAATGCATACGTTTCAGGCAGTAATCTTCCTCTGTAGAAGCAAAATAGATCCATTGAAGCTGCGAGAACTCCAGGCTGCTTCAACCGTTCTTTAAGAGCGACAACAACAACATTCTGAATAGCGGCCCCTGATTGGTTAAAAACTGAATTCTAGCGATTTGATTGGTGAATACGGAACCATCCTACGCGGGCCTAAAGTGGGCCCACTATTTAAGTGTAATGATATTAGTCCCTCTTGACCAAGGAACGCAGGGAAACAAGGGACGAAAAGGCATCAGTCTAGGTGGAGTCCTTGTATGAGTGAATAGAAAAACATCAGATTAAAACGCTGAACGAATACTAGGATTCTCGTCATCAGTCTAACCATTACTTTGAGATTTGTTCATTATTCTACAAGTCTCTGAAGTTAATGTTCCTTTCTTCGTGGCAGTTATGACCAAATTAGAAGCACATGATACAAAACCAAATTAATGGTAATCATCAATGCTTTTTACAGCATGCGTCAAAACCAGGCGGACTTAAAATGAGCTAAACTTGCTCCTTTTAAAGCCAACCACAAGGCCAGCTATAAATGGGGCAAAATTTTTCTTTGATCAACTTCCCAAAAAATTTAATGATCGGTGATGCAATCAAATTTCGAAGATTTCCCAAGCAGAAGCAGTTTTGGGATACTAGTAGGATATGGAGTGAATTGCTGAATTTAACGATTCGCCCGAAAATATAACAGATACCTTGCAAATAAACTATTAGCATGTTCTCAGCCAGAGAAGTCAATACCATTGTCTGCTAAATAAACGACATCGAAAATAGGGAATTCAGAATTCAGAACAAGAGGTAGACTCTTCAGACATACAATTGGAAATGTAAAGAATCGGAGAAATATTTGATCATGTGAAACAAATGTTTGCTCTATTTGCGTGTCACTGGAAACAATGCTTGTAAAGGTGTCCCTCAAGTAAATTCAATCTCAGACAACAAAATTTTCAAACGACATAGATGAAACCAAACTCATAAAGTAGGGACAAGCTTTAAGTTGGCACTTGCCTTTATGCTGCCCATCTCTTCATGAGTAACCTACGGAGGAGCTTCAAAACTGATTGAAATAAATGACAAGTTCGACAATTTTGAAACACATCAGTGGAGAGAAAGCCAATGAACACTGACAAATTCGAACTTTGTTGAGGTGCAATTAACTTTAAGTCCTGATATCTCGATAAATTTCCATTTGCATCCCCCTTGGATCCATCTTGGAAATGGACTAGCTACAAGCCTCTCTCGCAGAAGAAAGGAGAAGGCAGAAGCGATAGTTTGTCTCGCGTTTCTCTTTCTCCCGTTTTCCTCGAGAGAGACTTGCAGAAAGTCGATCCAGGGACACCGAGAGGAGGGCCAGGGGAAGGAAGGCAATTTGCCGGGTCTGGAGGGCTTCATAAAGAAAGATCACAATTTTTATTCACAATCCTGCTTCGCTCGCAGGGGGCCTCATTTCGTAGTTTTGTCTTTGGGCCTCCAAAACTTCTTAGAGTCCATCTTAGAAAGGGTGGGTGCTTTTGTTGAAATAGACAAATCAATCGCTTTCGGATGGCGAAAATGGTGGGCATTAAAGGATCATATCAAGCTAACGGCACTATGCACAGGCTGGCATAGCCTTCTTTCCTTCTGAACAGGTGCTTGCCAAGCATTGGCTACCTGTGTTCGATATTAGTTGAAGCAAATTCAGATCTGGCTTACTATACACAGAAAAGGCAGGCGTGGTATACTGTAGCTTTCAAAACAATTTGGGTATTTCATCTTAGAGAATATTTTGTATAGTGTCAGTTATCTGTTGAAAGGCGGAAAGGGAGTCTTCTTTTATTATTGTAGTAGTAGGAACTTACGGTACCCTAAAAGGGTCAACTCTTTTCCTGCTCTGCAAAAGTTTTGTTGTACATCGTTGCTTGCGTAAAAATGAAATACTTGCGTAAAAAATGAGATTATTGCGCGATAAATTGCTAAATTATCGCTCGATAATTCGTGATATGTCGAGCGATAGATTGCTAAATTACTGCGTGATAATTTGGCATTTATCGCGCGATAATTTAGAATTTATCACGCGATAGTTTCATCTTTTACGCAAGCAAAGTTGTGCATCAAACTTGTGCACAGGAAGAGCTGGCCCAAGAGCTGGCCCCTATGAAGCACCGTAGGAACTCAATGCCATCATATCGTGTCATCGTCACTTTTTATATGTAACTGTAGTTGTTTTGATTTGTGAAAAAATTCAAGCTGCACTTCGCACAGCGATCATTAGACCCCCATCCTTTCTTACATTACTTGACCACAAACCCCCTTGCAACCTAAATTATTTCCTAGACACCCATTATTAGCCTGCGCAGATGGTTTCGCATTCAGTTATTTGTTGTGACTCAAGCCTGAAAGATGTGTTATTCCTTTGTGTTCTGAAAGAACACGTGTTTTTGTACTTATTATGATATGGGTGAGTTCTTCATATCACTTTCAGCATCTTATACTAGATTTGTGGTCTCAGAAATGTCAGTTGATTTATCGAAGTAATGTTGAATTCGTTTATGGGGAGAGAATGAACAAGGTAAACAGGTATTTTATAGGCTTTTCATTTCTTGCAATTTTGCTGTTTAAATCTTCTGATGTAAATATTACATCGTACTTTTAGAAGTGATAGTGATATATGTGGTCTGTCAAGAGACATAATGAATTTCTTCTACATTTTTCTTTCTGTCGAAGGAGAACATTTGAGCGTTTTGCAAACCTTTCATTTCATTTGTGCTTGATTTTCTAATTGTCTGATAAATGAATAAACATAGCTCGTACTTTTGATACTGGTATGCATGGTCGACATATTTGACTTTTATACCTCGTGCCAAAGGAGAAAATTTTCTGCTTTTTGCAAGCCTTTCATTTCTTGGCTTGGCAATTTATGTTCAGATTTCTAATATATAGATACGCCATCTTGCGGTTATTCCCAAAATATTGATATCAAGCAAGCAAGCCACCAAGCAAGTAACATTTATTTGTTAACGCAGTTTCTGGCAGCTATGCAGCTGATATGGGCCTGCAGCACTACACGTTTTTTTTTATGAGAAACTGATTTATAAGAAACTAGTACTAAGATGGCCAAATTTTTAAGAAACTCTAGTACTATGTCTGAGAAGTACTAAGAAACTTTTCAAAGTTAAAAGCATGAATTTTATAGCAAATAGATCGTTGAACCTTTACTGTTGGGCAATATTATCTAACCATTTGTGTTTTCAACATAACAGAACACTGTTTATTCCTATATGATGTTTTCTAATATCAAGAAACATATCTGCAGCAGTGCTAGCGACCACATTGACAATTCATGCATTCAAAAAATAAGAAACCAATTGAGAAACTTTTAGTACTAAAATGGACAACATTTCTTGTTAAATTAAGAAACTTTTAGTACTATGGCCTGATCCTAGTTTCTTATAAAAAAAACGTGTATGGCTTGGTACTGATAGTGACACATTCGAATATATAAATAGTATTTGAAGAGGACGATCTTGTGAAGCTTATCGCCAACAGCCATTTGAGTTAGAAACAAGCGACAGGATTTCGGGCAGCTATATGCAGCTGATGTGGGCTTGCAGCACTACTGCTTGCTACTGATAGTGACACATTCGAATATGTAAATAGTATTTGAAGAGGACGATGCTTATCGCCAACAGCCATTTGAGTTAGAAACAAGCGACAGGATTTCTCATTCTCGTCGTTTGACTCTGGGAGGAAAAACTCGGAAGCAATTTTTCCCTTTCTCGTCTGGCGTTAGAAATCCATCGCTCGATTATCACTGCCATCTATTGCTCTTTATTACGGCAGCTGAGAGTCAAAACTTTTAGCTTCATAACAGCCTTGTGTTTGAAAAGTCATTAAGCAAGGGTTTGCCACGGACTTTCTAGTTAAGAAAACTACTTTTAAAAAAAGAGCTTGTATAAGGTTAAAAGGTTGCATTTGCGCATTGCTAACGATCTAAAAATGTTCCATTCAAACCAAAGTTGCACATGGGCCACGAACAATGGGTTGCCAAACAAGCAACGTTGTGTCTGAGCATTTTGCTTTCTTCTATTTACAGACAGGCCTGTTTACCGTTGCACGTTCACTTAAAAGCCGTCGAGCCCAGAGTTGGTGAGAGTAATTTTAACACCCCTCCCCTATAATTTAGGTGTTGTGGCGCAGTGGTGTAATCCTCTGACATTGCAGCCAGAATAGTCAGGCGGAGTGGGTTCGAGTCCCGGTAGGACCCCACCACGTGAGCGTCATGACAAGGGGTCGCGGACTCGATTAGGTCTGCTCTATTTCTGTGAT